>SRLM01000195.1:250063-822551 GCA_015708895.1 Populus ilicifolia | reverse complement strand
CCCCCCCCCCCCCCCGCATTTTCCTTACCTTCCATATTATAAATCATTGATCTGACGTCTTTCTCTCTCAACTGTCCAAAGTTTGATAGGTCAGAGAGATGGTAAGGTCTCAGTGCTGTGATAAGGTGGGATTGAAGAAAGGGCCATGGACGCCTGAAGAAGACCAGAAGCTCTTGGCTTATGTAGAAGAGCATGGCCATGGAAGCTGGCGAGCCTTGCCTGCCAAAGCTGGTGATTACATCAACAAACCCTTTTTTTTTTTTTCCTAATTGTGTCTTGACTCGGTATTAAACGATATTTTCGTTGTTGTCTCTTCCTTTTGTTTCTTGGTCTACATATATACAGGGCTTCAAAGATGCGGGAAGAGCTGTAGACTCAGGTGGACTAACTACCTCCGGCCAGATATCAAGAGAGGAAAGTTCAGTTTGCAGGAAGAACAAACAATCATTCAGCTGCATGCTCTTCTTGGAAACAGGTTAGATAGTAGTCCCTCCTGGTGATACATCGGATCTTGAAATTGGCAGCATTGTGATCCTCCCACGTAGTCTCATGCTCTCCAACGTTGTGTTATTATTCCTTTGATGATCTTTGGTCTTCAAGTTTTGTGCCCACTCATATCATATATATATATATCATAAAAAGCATATTAAGTGGTCCAAAAGAGTGACTTAAAGATAAGCTCTTAGTTACTGGTATTGTTGCTATAATACAAACTGCCAAATAGGTATTAAATCTAGTACTTCTAACAATTAATTGATGGCCACATTGGTTTAGACAATGACACGATGTTTTTCTATGTAAGATGACCTTCTTGTTTTATATAGGTGGTCAGTAATAGCTACTCACTTGCCGAAAAGAACTGATAATGAGATCAAGAATTACTGGAACACACATCTTAAGAAAAGATTAGACAAAATGGGCATTGATCCTGTGACCCATAAGCCAAAAGCTGATTCTTTCGGCTCAGGAAGTGGCCATTCTAAGGGTGCTGCCCATTTAAGCCACATGGCTCAGTGGGAGAGTGCTCGGCTTGAAGCCGAAGCAAGATTGGTCCGCGAGTCGAAGGTGATTATACCTCACCCTCCCCCAAACCGACTCGGGTCCACTGCTTCAGCTCAAGTCTCCGACAAAAGGAGTGCAGCTCTACCAGCTAGACCACGGTGTCTTGATGTACTCAAAGCATGGCAAGGGGTGGTTTTCAGCATGTTGTCGGCCCGCAGCAGTGGCTCTCTCGAATCTCCAACATCAACGTTGAATTTCTCAGAAAATGAATTAGCTATACCACTCATTGGAGTTCAGAAAAATTCAGCCACTACACTATCTTTTGCCACAAATAATGCTCCATGCAACGGAGGGACAACGGCCATTGAATTTAATAGCGGAAATCAGTACGAATGCTTTGAAAAACTGAATGACGCAGCACAGGTGAAACAAAATTTGGACAGTTCAGTGGCATTGCATGACATAAGCCCGGATGCTAGTAACCATAATGCGTGGTTTGATTCCGCAACGAATGAAAACGCACCTATGGGGATCATTGAAGGACTTTCGGAAATTTGGGTCTGTACTTCTCAGGACCACAATGCGTCATTTGCTGGAGAGAACATTAACGATAGCTGTGGCGGGAATCTTGAAGAGAACGGGAATTATTGGAATAGCTTACTCAATCTGGTGGATGCTTCTCCAACTGGGACGTCACCTGTGTTTTGACCACTATACTAATGTTCCATTTCATTGCATCATGTGTAACATTAGATCTTTATAAATAAAGGTTCTTTAGATTTTCCGTCGGTCAATTTGAATGCTAGCTGCTTGATCAAACTTATCTTGTGTTCACAAGTTACCCGAGCTGACCTAGCCAGGATCTTAATCCCCTTTTAAGTTGTAGCTAGTTTTCAGATTTTGTGATAAAATATTTCATGTTAGATTTTGTGGTTGACTAACCGATTACCATATATATATATATATATATATATATATAGGTGCATATAGTACTGACCACATCTTGCTTCATTATCAAAAAAATTACCATTTTATATTGTTACGAGACAAACTACACAACACCTATACGTCCTGCTCCTTCCTCGCAGACCGGCAGGTGTAAGTGCCAGTTTTTGGCCTTTCTATTTGTACAAACCGAAGCAGTTCTTTCATAAAAAAAAAAAAAAACCCGAAGCAGTAGCTATTAGAGAGCTATTAATTTATCACTCACAATGTCAGTTAGATATACGCATTTTGAGATGCCCATATCCTAGCCATAATTGAATGTGATATAAAGAAATATAAAGATGTGTTCTAAATAATTTCCATTTCAGAATTCAGGGCTGTATCTATAAATCTAATGACTATCCAGATTGTGCAACCACCCTTGTCCAGCTAGCAGTTGGGACAGGACACCACACACGCAAATGTCCTTGAGCCGCATCGCATGTGGCTGTTCTCTGTCATTGAATGAAGCCTACATGACACGGTCTTGAATGTCTTTAAAACATCCCAACAAGCGCAAAAGTTCATGATCTTGTGTTTTAACAATGACATCGAATAATTTTCCTGATTATATAACCATAATTAATTGAAGGAAACGAGTTACCTTATTTGCATAGCCAAGGCGTATTAAACGTTTTTTCTTTTTCTTCAATTTTTTCTCCCGTCCAAATAAATGCATTTAGTTGTCTTTAGACTTTTTACCTAATGCTGCCTGCACGTCCTCTTCCTCGGCAGAAATATTCATTGAACATGTACATGGCCCGTGCTATAAAAAAAAATGCATCAACAAATGGACCTATCGTCTATGGACACGATGTCTGGCTCTTTCAGCCAAAATAAAAATAAAAATCCCTTGTGCTGGCTCATCTCAGTCATTCAGGCTGAGCTAGTACTCTTGATACACACGCGCGCGCGCGCGCGCACAAATGGACCTATCGTCTATGGACACGACGTCTGGCTCTTTCAGCCAAAATAAAAAAAAATCCCTTGTGGTGGCGCATCTCAGTCATTCAGGCTGAGCTAGTACTCTTGATATATATATCAAGAGTACTAGCTCATCTCAAGGGATTTTTTTTCTTCTTATTTTTCCAACGACAAGAAACACACGTACACATATATAGTTGTCCAAAAATTAGTGCGAAAAGTAAGCCATTCATGACCCAAGTTATCATGCGATTGTCCGAGAATTTGTGGATATTGCAGAGGAAGTAACTAATTCATGACCCAAATTTACTTCCTTCATCTCCATCCTAGTTTATCTTGTCATACAAATATTCAAGGATCTATCTATACCCTTAAAAAAAAATAAAAATCAAAACACCAAACAGGAATCCACATGGAGAAGAGAGCACCAGATGAGGGTGGGAGAAACAAACAACCAAGAAAATTGAGCAGTAAAAAGCACAAATGATACCAGCTAAACAAAAATATCCAGCTAAAGGGAGCGGAGCTGCCCAGACACAGCCATGCATGAGCCGTTTGTCGCAACCATCGAATTATTAACTAATTAAAGGATCTCTAGAAGAATATGTACATGATGAAATAGAAGCCACTTGTTGCTCATTAATTACTACTACTACTATGGATATGGTATCTTAAGAGCAATAACATTTTCCCGTTACGCTATCTCATCTATTCTAGCTGGCTCCATTCAATGTTTGTGCATAGATACGTTAAATGCTTTTACCATTAATTATTTTGCATTAAAAAAAATTATTCAACCTACATCTAAGCAAGCTAAGCGAGTTAAATAAATATGTTAACATTTTATTTTTATATTTATTGGTATAAATAATTTTTTATTTATTTAATTAAATATATGTACAAATTTTTTAATTTAAAATTTAAAAACTTTTTGTTAAGAAAGGAATTTGAGAAGCTTGCGATGTGTTACTCATAATCAACGGGGAAAAAAGCATGTTGCTCTCATGATTGACTTTTGTTGATAATGAGCTAGAGAAGGTTGTTCAATTTTTATTTTTAACTCTTTGAAAAAAAGGATAAGGTCAGAGATGGAACTGACACGGATGACCTTCCCTCTCCTCCATCATAAATTGTCAATTAGCCATATGTAATTGGTTTGGGCAAAGTTTAATATTGTGATTGAAAACTATTTTTTAAAAAAAATATTTTAAAAAAATTAATATGTTTTTAAATAATTTTAATGTGGTAATATCAAAAATAATTTATAAAAAATATTATTTTAATATATTTTAAAATAAAAAATAATTTTAAAAAAATCACTACCATACATCTAAACATCTTTTAATTTTAACTAAAACATAGGTAATTAAATTTCATTGCAAGTNATGAAATTTATCACACAAAATAGTGTTAAGTGAAACTGCATCAAATTTTAAATTGTTAAATTGAGATCTTGAATTTTTAATAATTCATATATTAACTCGTTATTACCCATAAAATGTCGCTGAGGGAGTGACAAGAAGCGTGCCTTCAACTAAAAAAAGTCTTTCCATCGTTTTGATGTAGCTCATCCAATTTACAACTTGTAATCATTAGCAAATATTTTTTTTTAAAATTGATAATTTTTAAAATTTAAAATATTTTAAAATAAAATTGGTATATTAAATAATTAATTAATTTTTTAATTTAAATAATTTGATATATTTTTTTAATTGTATTTAGTGATTTGATATGAAAAAACCAAAGAATAACTAATTAGTATTAGGTGATGTCTGGTAAGTCAAGTGACCGATAACTGTTACACGTGAAAAATCATTTTTGAAGGACATGAAAACGCTTTGATATTAAAATCAATAAATTTATAAAGAGATAAAATGCAATAATATTTCAAACAAATACACTTTTAAAATAATTATGTAGTCATGAATGAGAAAATTATAAATTTTTATTCTAAATATCTCATGGTGTATTTATAATCAATGAATCTTGTTTTTTTATGGATAGACGGGTTTGAAATGTAATTTTATCCTTATAATATTTTGACTTTTATTCTATTTAAAATAATATATATTAAATTATTATAAAATATTAAAAAACATACCAAAAAAAAATCTCTAACAAGAATTGAGATTCAACTTATTAAAAATAAAAACTGAATCTGGATGCACTGTCTAGATTCAAGCACGTTAGCCTTAAGGGATGCTGTCTAGCTCGGGTACATTAGGTTAGTGCATGAAAACCAGAGCTAACGAGGGTGCAAGACATGTCAAGCATATGTTGGGTGTGACACCAAATTTAATAACGTGTGTGCTTTGCATGAAGTTAGATTTTTTACCAGAACCCATGTCCTTTAAGGAGTTGGGTTATTTTTATTGGGACTTACTGTACTTTGAGTTTAGAATACTAAGCTCGGGTGAGGAGATGTTTTGTCCTTTAAAGAGTTGGGTTATTTTTATTGGGTCTTACTGTACTTTGAGTTTAGGATACTACACTCGGGTGATGAGATGTTTTTATTTGAGCCTACTGTAGATGAATCTCTTTGGTCTATTTTAAAGATTTTTCAGGTTTATTTTATTTAGATCCGTCAGAAATATAGCAAAAATCTCTTTCTCAGATTGAAGTTCCCCGAATAGATTCCAGCAAGAAAACGAGCTCCAAAAGATTCATTTTCTAAATTGAACCTATTTTATCTCAACTAAGTTCACCTGTCAAGTCTAATAAAAAGCAATGCCATGTTCTATGGGAAAACGAATTAGGTTCACGAGGAATTATTTGTTGCGATATCACTTAAGAAACTAATTGGTACGAATATCCATAACGCATGTGATGTACTCGAATGTCAACCTTTTGATGTTGCTGTGGGCCGGAGATTGTTTTTAACGACGTAAATTTACAAAATCTCAGTTAAAAAACAAAGGATTCAATAAAACTATTATTCTGAAATACATCAAGTTTTACGAGCTCGAACTTTGTAAAATAAAGAAGCCAGATATATAATTGGAGAATTAGCTTCTAATAATTTACGAAACATAATTGATTCAGGGTTTTATTTTATTTTAAATAATTAAAGTATAATACAATTAATCAGATTTAAATATATTATTGACGCGTAAATGCCAATGAATGAATAACTTAAAAGTTGAATAAGTGTGTCGCACTTATTGATTCAAGTGAATACCTGAAAAGAAAAAAGAAAAAACTAGCTTAAGGGATTAAGGAAAAGAAAGTGAACTGTTTTAAAATGGATAGATAAAAGGCAAGTCTCATATTTATCTCTAATAACTTCCAAGCTGAAAGGCTAACTTAGAAGAAGAGAAAGAGACAAAAAAGAAGCAATAATGGTCATAGAATTTATTGTCTCTGGATTAATATGCAAGTTACTGAACCATTAGGGGAAAATAGTGTCTTTAGAAGTATGGTTGTGGTTATTTTTTAAAATATTTTTTTTAGTTTAAAAAGAATATTATTAATATTTTTTTAAAAATTATTTTTAAAATTAGTACACTAAAATATTTTTTTCAAAAATAAAAATATATTAATTTTACAAATTTTTTTATTTTTTTAAAGTACTTGTAAAATATAGAAGAGATACCGGCCTCTTTCTCAGCTTCCTTTTTCTTTGAAAGTGAGGCCTAGACATAAATTTTCTATATTTTTTTTCTATCATCTTCACCTGTTAGAGTTAAAATAAATTTTAAAAACATTAAAATTATTTTTTAAAATAAAAAATATTTTAAAAACAACCACATACATATTTTTACTTTCATTATGATCCTCGTCTTACATTAGAAATTGACAGTGAAAGCTGCATCAGAGAACGATGTTTTAGCGGCACCATATACGTTATTACCAGAGGAAACAACAAAGATTAGCGTTACACCGTGAATATTCTCATGGGGCCCTTTTATTACATAGACGAAGTTAGGGTTTTTTTTTTAATTGTTATTATAATGGCCACGGGCCGAATGGTTAGCAGCATAAATTACGGACAGACTTGCTGTTATCTGTGATTGTTTTGGGTATTTAAAAATGTGATAGTAATTGTTTTATTTTTTATTTATAAATATATTAAATAATTTTTTTATTTTAAAAATAATTATTTTTTTAAATAATTAATTTCATATTTTTAAAATAAATTTTTTATAGTTTAAAAAATTAATTTAAAATAAATAAATAAACAAAAATTTTTAAATAATTTTTAAAAATACTTTTAAAATGCACAAGAATAACGTGCCGGAAGAACTGAACCGACCACCTCCCCCATTACGAGGTTAGAACTCCGGCCACGCGTAGAATTCGTGGAGTAATCAGTTCGGTTCATATTCTTTAATAGAGCATTGATAAACTACAACTAAAAGTTTGAAAGACTTAGCTTCTATTTTCCAATTTTACGATTTCTAATTTCAGATTTACGATTGCTATATGTTGTGTTTTGATCAGCGAATTTTGATGCTGGCTGTTGATAATTTGCTCTTGTTTTTTTTTTTTTTTTTGTGTGTGTGTGTGTTTACGGGGATGTCAGTTTGCACATCTCTTAGATATTGTGGTTTTAGTTTTCTGCTATTTAACCTTTTCTTTTCCGGCGCTGTCCTTTAATTTGTTGATTTTTGGTAATGAGTTTTATCTCATGATTGGGTATTGGTTTAGGGATTGTAAGCTGAGTGGGAAAGGACTCAAAGCCAAAAGACGCTGGAGCGAAGGGAAAGCAAGCAGGGGGTGGAAGTGATGAAAATGCTTCTAAGGGGAAAGGAAAATCTGGAAAGGCTTCATATGGGCTGGGCACTTGCACTTAGGTCAAAGGTTTTGGTTTCATATTCCACTAATTTCTTTCTATTTTCTTTTCATTGTGAATGATCTTTTACAATCTTGTTAAAAGTTGTACTCCTTTTCTTTTAATGTTATTGCTTGAAGAATGTTACCTAGAAACTTTGTTGTAGAAGAGAAATTTTGGATTCCCTGGATTAGAAATTTGTGCTCAGGATGGCGTGCTCATACCCTCGGCATCAAACTATGTCGCTTCATGTTTTATCTTGTCAACGTGTGCTTGGCTTTGCCCGAAGGAACACATAAGACTTTGACATTCAAATACCATATATTACCGAGATTCTTTTTTTTTTTTAATAACATATTATAAAATAGATTCTGAGACTCTTAAATTGCCGTTAATTTTTATTTCATTAAGACATATTATGTGAGAAAAAAGGCAAGGTCAATGAGGCATACCAGAAGCTGCAGGATGGTTGGCCAAGAAATGGTGACAAGGTTCCTCCAGCTGAGTCTGCGAAGGTAAACTTACCTCCTATTGCCTTTTCTCTCAAAACTTTGGTTTCTGAATCTTTATTGAATTTAGACAGAAATTAGAGCAATTGTTTCCCTTGTTGAGGACATTTTAACACTTTCTTTTCTTGCTATAATGAGGAGACTGTCTTCATCTGGACCAATTTTCTTATGATATGATAAACTGCAAACCGCAAACTGGATAGATTTGGTTCGAACTTTGGTTATTCAAAATATTCTAAGTTATGGGTGTTGCTTTGGTAGTTTGGTGATATTGCCTGCATGCTCTGTTGTTTTCCTGTGATTGAACTTTGTGTTAAACTTTATCCCTTCTGATTTCTCGGCTGGCTTCAGAGTACTCGGAGTACCCATCTGGGAAGAAAGGCGGAGACCTTGGATGGTTCCCTTGGGGAAAGATGGTTGGTCCCTTTCAACATGTGGGCATTTAGCACTGAAATTGGAGCTACAAGTGAACCATTCAAGTCAGCTTATGTATCACCATTTTCTAACTATCCAATTATCTCTACTGCTAGAATCATTTTGACCACAGCTTGCTATGTGGCAGAGTCTCCATGCCTTTATATGCAAACTATCTTTCACCATTAAGCATGACTGAATTTTGAAATAAATTGCAATGCGCAAAATATTCATGCATGTCCTTTCATGTTGGACAGATAATCACTTCCATTTCTTTTGATTTCATTAGAGGGGATTCACATTCAAAGCTAGTTGAGAACATGAGTAAATATGGAAAGACATGTGGATTAAAGGTTGTTGCATCGAACACACATAAATCATTTTACTCAAACAAATAATTCCATCTAAACAAACAGTATGTTAGGAGAGTAAAACATTCACATTATTGTTCAATTGTCCACGAAAGATTGAGGAAATAAAAGTTTCTGTGCCATATTCGATTGACCAGAATGATACTCCCTCGCTGTAATCCTGATTCTATCCCAATATTTCCCTCTGCCGTCAGCCGCATATGTTATTTTTATGACCGTCGTTTTATTTTATAATTTATACCTGTGATGTAACATCGTAATTTCGCTTTCTTGAAGCTATGTTTTCGTAGATTTTATCTTCGCCATATTCTCCTGGTTTAAGATTCATCACTGCGTTTCAGTTACTCTATGATTATACGCAAATTTGCTAGCTTCTCTATGATGACTAGTTCTACATTGGTGCGGACATGGGTATCACATAATTTTGTGTGAAGAGAGAAAAAATTGATGGAGCTGCCTTTCTGATGGAGGATTCCTGAACCCCTCGTTAGAGAAATATCAAATTTGTGTTTAGACACCTTTTGTTTCCGCGGACATAATGGCTCGTTTGTTTTTTCAGCGTCGAAATGAATTTATGAAGATGAAGAAGATAGGTTATTCTTTGTCCGCTCACCAGCCTTGAGCCCTGGCGAAGGCAAGCAGTGGACAGGTATAACCTGAAAGTATCATTTAGGATAATGTCTTGTGATGTAATAAGACATATCAACCTCTTTGCCTGTGTATCTTGAGCCCATAATAATTATTGTTGTTATTATTGGATGGACAGGGGCGGGGGCAGCTGCGCAGTTATACGGCAGAAGAGCTTTGCCCTGTCCCACGTAATTTTCGCCAGGACAAGGGGAGACACTATCAAATGTACTTCACATCAGTGACACTGCTCATGTTTGCAATGAGAGAGGTCTAGCTGAGCCCCGTACCTCCTTGAATAGCGGTCAGTGGTATATCATTGTGTGTCAAACAAAGAGAGCATGGTGCTCTTTCGCAAATGGTGTCTCTCTGTGCCTAGGTTGAAAGCTAGTTAAAGTACAGGAAAATCTCTCCCCCTTGCTTTGGGAATCCTGATAGCTGATATTGCTATTCTTTTTCTTGGAAAAATCAATAGGCAAACCAACATGCTTTAAATCAACCCAGAGGCACACTGCCATCTAAATTGCCTACCCCATATCTTCAATTTGCTCTTTGACTGAAAAGCTTGTGGCTCTCCATTTCCATGACATTGCAATTCTAGAGCAGCCATCTTGCTCACGATCAAAAATTTAGCAACCTCACCATAATAAGGACTGCAAGAGTATTTAAATGGTTTCTGCAGGGGTGACGAAGACACATATTTGGCGGAGGCTAAAAGAGCAAGGAAATCGGCCCCCGCGTGGCCCTTTTCACTCCTATGCTAAAAGGACATTCCTTATCTGGAATCCGTTGGTCTCAATTCTCATCACGCAGGGACACGATATAAAGTAATAAAATTTATTTCGCTCTGAACGAGATTTCATAGCAAAAACTTCATGATAAAGCATGATGGTATGCAAAGTAGAATCTTACACTGATCTCCAATTCAAATAATCCCCATCTGGGCTCGGGACTTAATACCGAACAAAATCTGACGGCATGTAAATATACCAAAAAAATCTCAAATGCTAGATCTGCTATAAAATGAAGTTAAACATACGAATCTCCTGTGGAGCAGTTATTACATCTTGTGCAATGGAAAAGATGCATGCCACTCTAAAATTACCAGTCAATTCTGAATCTGTCTCTTTCTCGTTCCTTAGCGGCCTCATCCGCTTTCATTTTCTCCGCTATTGCAATTATCTTGGGATTGGTATAACGCTCCCGAAGATACACATCCTCCTCTGCTTGTATCTCCTTAATTACACTGGGATATGGGTTGGGAGGAGGTGTTGTCCCCTGAAGTCTAGCAATTTGTTTCAATCGAGCATACGCCTTCTTTTTTGCCTTTGTCTCCATTCGATATTCCATCTAGAGCCCCCCGGGAAAAAAGAAAAAGAAACAGTTAGTTAAAACAATCAAAAGGAAAAGAGGACAAAACGAAAGAGATCATATCATGTTCATAGGTAAAGCAAAATCCATGAATACAGAAACCATACATCAGCTACAGCCATGGCTTCTTCTTCACCAACTCCCTGCTCCTTCAGCTCAAGTACCCGCCAACCAAAAATACGAGCAGGAGGGGGATCAAAAGATGAAATCCTATACAAAGAAAAAACACAATTGAAGCGAGCTCTTTTACATTTATCCATTCCCCTGCTCTTTATATATGATAACCTTTATCCATTTTTGCCTTGTATTTTTTGCTTTGCAGACCTTAACAAGAACCAAAATCTCAAATTGAAATGCAAAAGCGTAAGTATCAATAGCCATACATAACACTATATAAATGAACTTTGCCAACGGAGTTTTTTCCTTTCAAAAACAATCTCAACAACCAAAATAGAAAGCACGGGTTCAAGGAGAAACATAAGAAAAGCTATTTATTAGTGGATGCCTCATTTCTTAATCAGGGCACAAGTAACCAGACCAACTTGAAAATTTCAAAAAAGAAACAAAAAAACACTATCAGAACGTAAATAAAATTACGCTGAAGCTAATGAATTCTTAAATCATAAAATCAGTATTCTCCAAGACCTAAAAATTGAACTCACAAGTGGCACGCAAATCAATAGGGGAGAACGGAATCCCAAAGTCAGATGCAAAAACTTATGCATGCAGTAAATGAATAAAAGAAAAGAAGAATACAGGATGGCATCTTCGTGTTTGGAATCAGGATGTTTGGAGAAGAATTTCTTTATATAAGGATCCTCTGGAAGACTGATCTTCTCAACTTTTCCACTTGATCTAGGAAATGCCGCTGGTGGTGCACTGGATTATTACACAATTAATAAGCATTACAGAAAGAAATTGATCATGATTTTCTTTTGTTATAATTAAAGAAAAAAATAGGGAGAGACTGACTGTTCCATGGCTTTGAGCCAGGCAGGTTCGGATTTGGCTAAGCCTTTGACTAGCTTTCTGGTTTTTGTTAGCAAATCTCCTTTCATGAACGACATGGCTGCTCTCTCTCTGTCTCTGTGTTTCTCTTCACTGACTTTTCACTTCTCCAGGTGGTGGTGCTGCTAACGATGGAGAAATAGCGAAGGGGAACCTCGTCCTTTAGGAATTGAGAGTTAGGGCTGTGACTTTGGTTTGGGCTTCGAAGATAATTTGGGCTTCGAGAGTTTCTTTTTTTTTTTAAATAAAAATAAAAATATGGACGTCTCCTGAATTACTGCCGTGAATATAAAAAACTGATAAAAAATATATAGGCGCGTTTTGTAGTGTGGTGAGTCAATTTTATTTTTTTTTAACTTGAAAAAATAATCTTCAAACACTGATAACGAATTTTAAAGCAATAATAATAATAATAATCTTATAACTTGAGTTATATATCCTACTAGTCCAATAAAATAGTTTTAATTTGATTATATTATAAAAACACAACAATATACATAATCTAATAAGAAAAATAATAATGATGAGAGGTAAAAAAATATTTTTTAAAAAAATTATAAAACTAAATTAAAAGATAATAAAAAAAAAACAAATGAAAATGAAAAATAACAAAAAAAGCCTTCAATTTAATTTGGATTATTAACAGATTTAATATTAAATAATAAAATTTAAAATAAAAACTTAATTTAAAAAATAAAAGAAAGGATTAAAAAATTTATTAAAAGAAAAGGATTAAAATAAAATAAAATATTAATAAATAAAATTATAAAAATAATTAAAAGAATCAAATAAAATATTAATAAATAAAATAATAGGCTCAAATGCATAAGCTTGGGTTTTAAAGCTCATGTGCTTGAACTTTTTTTTTCTTGATTTTTTTTCCAATTAATATCTTTTTTATATATATTTTTGAAATATTTTTTAACTTTTTTTTTAAATTACAACCTCTCATATTTTATTTTATTTTAAATAATTATTTTTTTAATTATATTGGATATCTTTAATTTTTAACAAGGTTAATATGATTTATTTGTATTATATATATATATATATTTCACACATATTAAGTTTATTTTTTAAAAATAAAAATATTTATTTTTTATGATATTTTTTTTATGTATGTAACTTACATGATATTGTTTTTTTCTTTTATTAAATAAATTTTATGTATCTATTAATTTCTATTAAAAATTAATTTTAATAAAAAAATTCATTAAACATGACCCAGTAAATCACTAGAGTTACGCTTTTAAATATCTTAATCTATATTTTTCTCTCAATTATTTTAGTTTTATCTTTATTTATTGTTATTTTATATTGAGTTATCTCAATTTTATTATTTAGAATACATACTAGACACGTTATTTAAACATATTTTATATTCAAGTTATAAATTTTACATGATAATTTTTTTAATTTATTTTTTATTGTTATTGTCTTTATTTTTTTTATTTTATTATTGAATTAATCAAAATTTAACTTGGTTATTAAAATTTCTCTTATTTTTTAAAGATATAATCATATTGGGCATTAGGCATGAATTACAATTTTGAATATTGGTTCAAGGAAGAGAAATTTGCCAAGTAGGAAACCCCACTGGCAGCCATTGATTGAAGGGTTAAAAATATCAAAATTTAATGAGTTATGTGATCAGTAGGGTTTCGGGTTTCCTAATTGATGCCCGTATGACTTGAAAGTCTAGGAATTATTTACCCAAGTTAATTAGCTAGCTCTGTGGGCCGACGAACTGGTGATTAGGTTAGCACACACAGCACAAGAAATGTGTACAAGAAATATTTCTCAGTTTCGTAAAATGCTGACTGCACCCCCGCATTCTCTTCTTTCTCCCTCCAGCCCCAAGAGACGTTTCACCTCCCAAGCGATCCACGAAATGTGGGTCTGATTGCTCGAAACTAGACGATGCATTCGTAGTAGGAGAAATCTACTTACGAACAGAGTGGTGATGCATATCTCTGATCTTATCGCAGTTACAATGGGTTCCTCCGGTTAACAAGTTCAGACTTAAAATTTTGTTCCAATATGCAGGAAGGGAGCATATGGAATCGACCATCGAAATGGATAGAAGAAATGATTATGACCAAGAGGAGTCTACTCATTGTCCGGGAGTAAATGAAATTAATGCCACAAATTATGGTAATCCTCACCAAGAGAGGGACATCCACGTTGACTACAAAGAAGATCCTCTGAAAATCCTTGAACGCGAGAAGATTAATAATTCTCTTAAATCCTCCACTACCAACCATAAAAGGTGTCTTTAAGGATTCAAAAGAATAGGAGCTGAGCTTCAAGAGGATCTGAAGAACGTTGAAGAGCAGCTGCGCTAATCGAATTCCATCAGAAACTTCTTCCTGTAGAACACTACAGTGGCAGTTTTTCAATGATCTGCACAAATTCTACCCATGAAAGATGTTATTGCACCTGATCTCATAGATTTGCTATGTGTTTATTGCTTTGCAAACGGTCAAACCAGTTATATGAACCTGGCATCATTTTCAGGGATACGGAAAGGTCAAGAATTTTACTCCAAGAACTTAATGTTGTCTTACATTTCCAAATACTTGTATAGCTAGCATGCATTGACAAGAAATATTAATCATTTAATTTAATATTTAAAAATAAAATAATAAAAAAATATTTTTTTTAGAAAAAACACACACTTATAAACTCACAACTTGACATGAAAACTTCATTAAAAAAATAAAAAAATAATTATTCTTAATTTTAAATAAATAAAATTCATTACAAAAACAAAAAAAAATACTCATACCAGTTTAGACAAACTTTGCAAACTTTGCATGGGTTATAAAAAAAATGTTATTTTATAAAAAATAAATAAAAATAATAACAAAATACAATTTTCAATAAACTAAAAATTAAATTGAAAAAATAAAACTGTTGATTAAAAAATAGAACTACACATGAATGAAAGCAAAGTTTAACAGCGCAATTTAGTTTTTTAAAGTTCTAGGCATGAAAAACAAGATAACGAGAAGGAAAGAGAGGAAAAGAAAAAGAAAAGGAATGGGTTGCTAGAGCGTAACCGAATATTCACCTGCAACACCAAGGGAATGTTTAAAAGAAAATCAAAACAAGATGATTTTAAATAAAAATGATAGATATAACTGTGATAATTCAATAACTTAGAATCTTGAACTAGTTTCAGACACTTGGTGTATCTGACAAGTATGATAAAAAGGAATGAAATATCATTTGGAGAAACATGGACGGCGTTGCTTTATGGTTTTGGACTTGCTTAGAAGTAAAATAGAAAGATATATAATAGTGCGATACAAAAATTTCCATTCTAGATTCCTCTGTTGCCACTAGTTTTTTTAGTCTAAAAATCTTCCCTTTTCCATTGTCAAAAACATGTGCAATGACTCTCATTTCTTTATTGCCTCCAGCTTTGTTAAATGTTGTGGCAAAGCTTAGTCATCGTGGTCATCATCTTCCACATTGTTGAAAGGTAAAGGCACAGACTTGAATGCACGATATTTTCCAACGTTGTTCAAATGTTCATTTTCCAACCTGACAGTTCAACCAAAAAATTGAAGAGATTCTTGATAACTAAGGATCTTGAACTTCTCACAACTAAAATTTTTGTTACCTAAAGAAATTCCACATGCCACGGCGAATGATCTCGAGGCTGGCCACAAGGGTAACCATTGTTTCTCTGTGCAAGGAAGTAACCCTGAAGTTCAATACTGTTTGCAGCCAAGCAAATCTCAGCAATATATTCAAGACCTGTAAATCAAATGAATGTTCCTTTTAGGAGTGATTTGGTTTTATGGGAAGTTAAGATTTATCAACTGTAGGTAACTTTTTTTCTGGTTCCTCCTTTTGCTACTAACCATGGCTCCAAAATATACTGATTTGTGAGGGACAAGGAGTTTGTCTCTCAGCCATCTATTCTTAGAATGGCGCTGAAGAAGCCCCCAGTCAAAAACAAGATCCCAATATGTGCCAAAGATTGCTGCAATGGATGAGAAAACCCATGCTATTGCTCTCCAACCATTCCCTTCGTTAATGCTGTAAGCTGTCCTCAAACAAACAGCTACTATTGTCAAAAAATACTTCAATCCGTTGTATCCTTGCATCGGATCTTTCTCTTCAAACAAGCGCCGGAGGCACTGAAACAAAGAGGAAAACTTGTTGATGTGATTTCAATTGGTGGTGATCGCTTCTACATTTCAAAAAGAAATCCTGTTTTAAAGTTTTCAAAGCTCGGTAGGTGAGACACACAGACAACTAGGCTAGCTACTTGCAAACCTGAAGAAGGCGAGACCAGTATGGAATCACAGCAACAATGAATGAGAAAGTTATGAAAACAGGACTTTCTTTGCAATTATTCCGTCTTTGTTTATAGTCCCCCCAAGCGTAATAGCAAATGTAGAACTCCAGGCTTCTAAGGGATTGCACCTACATCAATACAGTGATGTTTTATTTTTTTTACTTCTGAAATACAAGTTTTTGAACTGTTGAGATACAGCCTAGGCTGATAACTAACCTGGCTAGTTAGTTGGTCTGCCAAGAAGAAATCAGGGAGTGTTACCTGCAGAGGAAAAAAAATTACAAGAAAATTAGTAAGCGAAAAATTTAAGTTCCATATCCACATTTTGTGATTTTCTGCCACCAATTTCCACCTTGTAGAGAGGAGCAGCAATACAGTGAAAGATACACGTAAGGAGGAAGAAGCGAGACGAGCGATAAAAAAGGTTGAAAGGCCAGAGCAATATGATGAGGAGGAACTACAGGGAAAGCAAAATATCAGTTGATGCACGAAAAATTGGAGGTCGAGGGAAAACCAAGAGAGAACTTTTTTTTTTAAAAAAAATAAGTATTTGTAAGAATCTTACTATCAACACATTCAGGGGGAGAAGTTCTGTAAGCGCTTCGTAATCTTTCGTTTTAGGGTCCATCTCCATGTCGAGGTTTAAGTGCACACTGCATAAAGCTAGTACTGCAATACCAAAACCGAGAAGAAGAACTTGTCTGTAGCCCAGTTCGGTTTCTCGTTTGAAACCAAAAATGAAGGAGTAATTAACTCGGTACCGCCGCCAGAAGTATATATTAGCAGCATAGATGAGCACGTGTAGAACAATTAAGCCAAACAAACTACAATAGGTTGTCAAACAAATGTATTATAGCCACGTGAAAGGTTGGGGATAAGGTTCTTCATGTTGAAAGAAATGAGCGAAGAGAAGTAGAAAGTAATTGGAGACCCTATGCTAAAAGAAAATTAGTGTTACCTGTAAAGAGGAAACATTGTTTGCATGTATGTGATCCTTCCTGGGTTATTCATGATTTTGCGGGCTTTTACGATTAAAACAAGGGCAATTAGCAGGGCTACTGTGCAGCCAGAAAAGAAACCTGAAAATTTCCTCAGAATAATTATCGACTAATCAATAGCAAACCTGAAAGATCTAAAATCTAAAGAAAACAGCTCTTTTTACACCAAGATGCTTGAATCACGTTGCAACATAAATATTAACTAGTATCTTACGTACCCATGTAAAATGTTATTCTATGTCTCTCTTTGTTGGCTTTTGGCCTTAAGACGCGCATGCCTTTACTCCGATTTGAGTTCGAGAAATGCTTAACGAATGTTGCCTCAACCCTTTCCATAAGCTTGGTAACCTATGATGGAATATACATTTTAAGTTAAATAAAAATGTATAGGAGTAAAAACATATATATTGAATGTATTAGTGTCTTGTTGAACATTACGAAACAGAAACTATGCTCACTTCATCAGAGCTTCCAAGGAAGGAGTTATCCACCATTTTCATGTAAACTTGTGATGCATCCCTTGTGGTAACCTGACAGAATTATGCAAAGCGAATTCGGGAAAAAAACATATCAAACTCTCCTGAGGATTAGAATACAAGTAGAGAATAAGAGGAATCTGAATTCCCGAGGGATGATTTACATACCTTATCATACTTCTTCATAATTTTTGAAAACGCCAATGTATTCAAGAAGCTGTAACTCTTAAGAAGGCGAAGCTTTTGGTAAAATTCAAAAAAAGCACCCTTGAGTTGTTCTTCAACTTTTCTAAGATTTTCCCTTGTAAATTTAAGTTCTGTTTGTTGGGGAACTTTAAGGAAGCTTTTGATGGTCGAGCGAGGTGTCGCCAGTGTGTTGTTAATCTTCGCACGATTTAGTATTTCTAATGGAGCTGGCCTAAAGGTTCTGACCATGCTCTTCGGCTTCTCTTCTTCTTCTTCCTCTTCTTCTTCTTCTTCCTTTTGGTCAATATTATCGCTTTCCTTCTCCACTTTATCATGGACTGATTCATCTGACAGCTCATGCAAGCTTTGCCCTTCCTCAATCGCATCCATTAAACGAAGTCCTCTTCCTGCACATCGAGGAGGATTTTAACGAAGTTAGCAAAGCATTTAAGAAAGATGACTGGACTTTTAAAAATACTTTTGGAGGCATTGGTAATATATGTAGGCATGTACTCGAGGAACTTACTGCGTTCTCTAGCTCCAGATGGAGAAGAAGCTGCCAATGCAGCAGTAGAAGCTGCAACGTCTGAAGCAAGACGAGTCATATCTGCCACTCTATCAGACCACCCAGCGGGATTCTCCACTTTTATCCTGAAAGCAATCAAAGCATCCATTTGCTTATTCAACATCTGAGCCTCTTGCAATACCTCCTCCACTTTAGACCTGTAAAACTTGTCCACTTTATTGAACTCGTCATCAAGCCTTCTGAAAAACACAAGCTCGTATTCTCCTCCTCGGACAGTAGGCATAAGAAATGTAGTCTGATAGCTTTGAGAGCCAGCGAGGTTTACAGAATTCACCAAAATAGGTTGTAGTTCAAGATCAGGAGAAGAAGGGCTCATAGGGGTGTAGTTAGCACTATTCCTTCGTGTCAGGCCACTAAAAGCTCTATATAGTGTGAGCTTTCTTTTTAGGCCTCCTGAGTTGGTTGCAGGTGGGTTGGTTCGTATTCGGAAACTTTGTATCTCTTTCAAAAGGGTCTTGAGAAAATCGTAGTCCATGTATGCTTCTTGCCATTCAGGCACCGCTTGCGCTGTGAACACTTTCCCAAACTTCATTTTTCAGGTTTTAGATATGTTTGGCAGTAGCAGTAGTAGTTTACACGAAAGAATGTTCAATCAGTGGATAATTTAATATTGCATCTTGATTTGGTTAGAGAAATGATGAGAGGCAAGTCAGCCCTTTGGTTATTTAAGAAGATGAAGTAAATTTATCGAACTTTTTTCCAACTACTTTCATCCACCATCCAACCACTGTTCAACCATCATTCGGCCATTTCCAACCAACATTTAAAGTGAATTTATTAATATAGCAGTGGTTAATTTTTAAAATAACTTTTTATATTAAAATATATGTTAATAATATTTTTTTATTTTTTAAAAATTATTTTTAATTTCAACATATCAAAACAATTTAAAATATACAAATCATGTTAAATTTTAATAAAAATAAAAATTAAAAAAATTTAAATTTTTTAAAAACACCGTGTTCTTGGACAACCCCTTAACCATCATCAATCACCCTCTTCTTTTTTTAACCACATCACATCTCAATCAAGCTTCCAAGGCTCTCCTATAAATGGAGGCAACGAGAGAGCAAAAGTGTAAGTGTAGTGCAAGTGTAGTGAAAGTAAGAGGAGGTGAAAGTGTATTGGGTTTTATAGAATTAAACTTTGAAAGTATGAAGAGCATATCTTAAAGAAATACGAGTATAAGAGTAAAACACTGGATTTTATAGAATTATATTGGGTTGAGTTGAGTATTTTGTATTATTTCTTTAATAATATATAATTTGCTATCTTTATGAACATATCTAATTTTAAAGAATTATATAAATCTACTTGTTTGTATTTTATTTATGTTTGCCTGAGTATGCACATCAAAAAAATCTATATAATAGATATTAATTTGAAGAGTTTACATGGAAAATAAAATAAGAAAATGAATTATAAGAATCTCCGTGGTGTAATCTTTCACACCAAATCTGATGCTCTTTATCTTCTAAACCAAATTTCACTGTCTTTTAACTTGAGATGTTTTTTCATTGAAAAAACCTTTATTTATTGTGGTTTAATCGTATTTTTCTAAAAAGATTAATTTAAAATTAATTTTTATATATTTTATTTTTTTGATTTGTTTATGTTAAAAATAAATTTTAAAAAATTAAAAAATATTATTTTAATATATTTTTAAACAAAATATTATTTTAAAAGACTACTTTTACTGCACTTCCAACAACCCTAAACTAAATATCTTATTCCTCGTAAAAATAAAATAAAACAAGGCAATTATAACAATCAATTTATGTAAAGTAATTTGCCTTCGTGTGAGAATAATCTTTTAAAGTTTACCCGTTCTTGAATTGTGATATTTCCGACTAAATTATCGTCACTAATTTAGTTCTATTAAACTATAAAAAGAAAAATATATTAACAGATAGGACTGAAATGACATTTCAATGTAGATTCACAGTGACCTAATCACAACTAAATCATCATCTTCAACCTTGTTTGAAAAGGGGTAATGAAGGGATAAAAACTAAGACGCTAAGAAATTCTCAAAATTAACGGCTGATCCAAACAAATCTAGGTTTTCTGTTGATATATATGTCCTCCAACGCTTCCTCAAGCACAGAAAAACCCATATATTTCTTTTGCAAATTCAGAGAACCATCGGATCCAATCAATAATATGCTGAGATTTATTAATTTTAACTACCCATAGATAAAAGATGGCAGAATCCACTAATACACAGCAATGAGCAAGCCATACTCGATGGAATGGTACTCGATGAGTTCTTTACAGAGTACCCCTTCATGAGGTTAAAGGTCTAAATTTATATAGTTACATCTTTACATAATTACCATGGAAAAGAAAAAACGTTGCCTTCGATATTATAAAATATGATGGGATACTCCTAAATACATAAATAAATAATGATATTAAGGACACCAAATATCTACTGTTAAAGAATATTGCGACATGGCCTACGCCTTCCACTGCAAGTAGAAAACACGAATATGTAAATATCTGATATATATGTATTAGATTACCATCTTAATTAGAACACATAATCAAGCACAGAAGGTAATCTAATACGTATCAGATAGAAACCTTTTTATCAATAAAGGAAAATTATATTATCTAATTGACTGGGAAAGGAGGAGTTGGTAGTAGATAGTCTCTGGCGTTTCCTGGTTAGCTAGCTGGGTAAGTCACGAAAAGATGTTTCCTCGGCGAGACTAAAACAAAGGGGGGTGGGGGGAAAGAAGATGTTTCCTTGCTAACTTTGCAAAAGGAAGTTTGAAAATTTGAGTTGCTTTGGTGTTTAAGATTATGCGTTGGGATGGGCACATTTAAAAATTGCCTATGGACGGACTTGTGAACGAACAATTAGTAGTTCCTTGAATACTGCTCTTTCTCCGGTCAAGTATGGCGCTGCCTAGGGATAGTGGAGGAGCACATCAGACATTATTGTCAAGCCTAATTATTTAGAAAACTCCCATGCTGTCGTGATATATATATCACTATATATGTTTGTGATGTGGATATATTTTTTATTTATTAAAATGCTAAGTGGATCCTGCTATCAGGACATCTCTTGTAAGTTATAAGAAAGGACTTGTTCTGTAATCGATGAGATGAGCAATCCCGAAATCTTACACTTCTCATCTCTAACTCTCAGTCAAGCAATGTACTGTGACAGTAAATAGGACCCGGTGAGGAATTATTGGCCTGGAGATTTGGGCAATTATGAGAATGTGATCGATAAATTTATCGGAAGTGAATTTAAGAGTCATTGGCTGGCCAGTCTCTCGCTCGCTCATTCTTTAACCTTGTGAGAGGAGAGGAAGCAGCACATGATATCACTAGATTAAATTACTAAACCATGATATGATATGTATTATATATATATATATATTAAAGAATTAGCTTGATGATCCAGAAAATATGTTTTATTTCTTAAATTAAAAGTTAGGAATTAAGTGAATTTATCAAATTACTTAAAAATATATCCACTAATAAAGACAGAGAATAAAAAAAAATAGAATCGAGAAATTTAATTACTATTCACATCCTATTAGTTACTTTTTAAATCTATTTTATAGAAAAAAAAAGATACAATTAATTAGTAAAGAGAAAATGCATGGTGTAACACAAAAGAATAACTAACAGTATATTCCTTCCTTCCCCTGTAACAGTGGATGGTTTCTTTAGGGTGTTTGCGATTCTCAGATCACGGCCGTTTTCAGGTCTCCGTGATCAAAACCTTGTTTTGACCCCCTAGGCTCTCTCTCTTCTTTCTTCAAGTCAATTTTCCACGTCAAGTTCAAGCGTACAGAGTACATAATACTTAAGGGTAGTAATGTTGAGTGCTAGTTACGATTTTGTTTTAAATAACAAAGAGATCAACAAATGGAAAGTAATTGGATTTCTGGTATGAGATTCTTGAGGTTGAAGCCTGTTTTTTAGAACTCTGGAAATAGTTAAACATGCATCAGGAATTAGCTAAACAAGTCTCCTCATAAACACCAGGGACCCACAACTCCGAGGTTCCACTAGGAAAAAGACCTTCTAATCGTATGGTTGAAGTATGACCCACAACTTCGACATTGTTTCGGGCAATGCTCTTCCACCAGCGTTGCTTCCATATCTGAGGCTGGTAACGCTTGGGGGTACCGATGCTTTCCTGTTGGAATCTATTTACAGAAACACTATATGGGGCCATCTTGAAGTGCCAGTAAGCCGTTCTAAGGAGGAGCTCATAAGCAGGGTGGTCAGAGATTGATGCAGCGGGAATTGAAGAAAGACAGCAAAGCAAAGAAAGAATATGAGAATCTTCTCAACAAAAGAAATTGTTGATGCGAACCCAAATTTACAGTTTTATTTTTTATAGAATAATAATAATATAGCCTTTCTTCTTAAAAGGTATAGATAACAAAACACTCCACAAAAATAAGAATTCAAGATTATTAAGGAAGCATGAATATAACAAGAAAAATCATAAAAATTATACAAACTAGAGCTTTAAGAAGAGATTTTTAAAATTTAAAAATTTAATAGTTAAAAAAAATTAATCTTTAAAAACTCCTATAAAAATTTAAATATAATTTAACAGTCGAATTAAAAATCATGATTTTTTTTATTTATTGTTATAATTTCGCATGATCAAATCTTCTCTTAAGCTTAGATCTATCTTATTAATCTAGATCATTCATATAATTTATCTAGAATATATCATTATCTAGTTATGATATATTTATAAATGATTATTTAAAATTATTTGTTATTACACGCCTAACTATATCATTAATGCTTTCAAATGAGCTCTCTCTTTTTTATATCATACCATTAATAATGAGGTAATTGATTATATAAGCACATTAAATGTTTGTAATTTTGTGAACCATGTTATGTGACTGGCTTTAGCATGGAAAAGCAGTATGTTTACAGTCCCGTCTTAAATTGGCATTTAACAAGGTTACCAAGTTATGTTTGAATAAATGATTCAGTAGTTATCTTTGTCACTAAAGGCAATGGAGCTTGTAATGGCTGAGAACTAATGTTTCTTAACACCTGTTTATGTTTGTTTCATTATGCTAGAGAACTATTTTTGTGGAGCAACTTGAGCTTTATTCATAGTTTTTCTTTGGTTAGCATCATGATCCAAATTTGAGCACATAATTGGTATATAGGTTAAGGTATTTTTGGACCGACTCATCTACTCTTAACCTCACTTGAACATAATTTTATCATAACAAAAAGAAAATGATATAAAAATCAACCATCCATTTCTATTATTAGATCGCATACACGTGTCATTTAAAAAAATAATTCATAAACAATTGTAATTGTGTAGCTCAATCCAAAAAGAATAACCTAGAAACTATTGAACTTAGAGTATAGACAGTAACTCCTTCCTAACAACCTGTACTGCATCAACTAATACACACTATATACCTTAAAAGATTGAAATGATGAAACGGTGAGTTTTCCATATTTTAGTGAATAAATAATACCAAACATATAAATGATAGACCACGTTATAAAATTATAATGTGATTAATTCATTATATTTACACATAATAAGGGTGTAATTAAACAAACCAATAAGACATATAATTCTAATGCAAGTTATGTATTATTTTTTTTTTATTTTGAATTTGCTCTTTAACAATCACAAGTTTAAGTCATTTTAAGGTTATTAAAGATCTATGTAATTATTAATTTTAAAATTTATAAAATCAATTAGAATATAAGCAAACTGAATTGAATATCCATACTATTAATAATAAAAAGAAGAAGAAGTTATGTTCGCGTCATACATCTAAGCAAAATAACCCCTTCTAGATAAAGCACTAGAACGCATTCGCGTCACATTTTCTAGCAAAATAACCCCTTCTAGGTAGAGCATTGGAATATACTGTGTGATGGATGATGGCCTCTTACGTATATGAGTGTCACCCCAGCCATACAAGGCAATCAGGTTCTGCCATGCGCATAAAAATAACATTGTTACGTTAATGTAGATATTCTGACTTGGATAACTCTACCATCCATATCATATTAATATTCCAATTTCCAAAATCACACAATTCAAAAATAAATAATCAAACTACTCATATTTAATTCAAATATAATACTATTTATATTTATTATTATTATATTAGTCTTATTCTCATAGGCATATTCGTTATTATTTACTCATAATATATATATATATATATTACAACGATCAAAAACTGAGCTAAGCATAAAATCCACCAATTACATAGGAACAGACGATGAAACCTCTATGAGCCTAAAATACGTTAGTATGTCAATCTAATTAATAAAGGCAGCCATACCCGTTCAAATATATATATATATATAAAGATGGTTGTATGAAAAGCTAATGAGTAATACTTGATAATAAATCATCAATTATTCTGATATACATGATGGGATCCAACTGGAATATGTCTTTTATAATTAGGGACTAATTTGTGATTTTCCTGAAATATAGGGTTCAAATCATAACTTTATACCATCCAATGACTGAACTAAAAATATAATAATGCAATGGCCAAATTGGACTTCATCTTCTTCTAACCTATCAATCACTTTTCTCTGGAATTTCAAAAGATGTTTCATGGGTCAAATTTTAATTTTTTCAAAATTCAGAGACTAAACGGTAATTTCTACAAATCAATAACTAAATTGAAATTGAACCATCTAAAACCTCAAATCAAAGATTTCCAGCAAATGTTATTATAAACTTCTTAACACCTCTTACACATCAATTTCAAAATCATTATTTGTAACAAACTCAATTAATTTCACCATTACCCATAAACAATCATGGATTAAGTTCGAATCTTTAGAAACCCCAATAAAAATCAAAATTATAATTAACAACAACAATCATGTATTTCAAAGTACAACCCTTACCTTAAAAACCCATTTTCTCCAACCTTCATCTCCTTCCTTTCTCTTTTTCCTCTCTTCTTCTCTTTCGATTCAGCTCTCAATCTTTCTGGTTTTTTATTTTTTATGAAAAAACTCCACATATACATATATTATAACTGAGCTTTAATAAAGCTAGTCTAATGCACATTTCGATCAAGAAAGAACGTTCCCAGACGCTTCAGAGCAATCGTCTTCTCTGGGCACACAGCGGCTGTCCCCTGTTCCGTAGCAGCTATACTTGCTTTCCAAATCCTAATGTCGAGTGTTTCATGTTCAATTAGTGGATTCAAGCTTGAAGTAACTGAATACAAGATCGGGCTGTAGAATGAGAAGCTGAACTCAACACAAGGCTTGAGATTGCAGTTGGAATAAGAACAGGGGAAAAGAAGGCGCTGACGATCGATGAGGTTTTAAAGCAGAGGGAATCAGATTTGGATGAGTTGGAATACTACCAAGAGAGGAGGCGGCCCAAGGGTCCTGGTCTCGTTGGGAAGCAAGGTGAAATTATATTTTCTGGATACCGAGGCCATTACTTTCTGGACGCCCTTCATGGAGTTCTCTACAGCGAGGAAAGAACACCCTTGGCAGTTCGCATGCATATCAGTTACAAGTATTCATATCCAAGTAAAAGCAACCAGACAAAGATAGTGTTCTTAGAAACAGTTACTATAACCCATTTTTGTTTTTAAGGGAAACATAATAGCACTTTGCATGCCAAGAAAGTTTTGAAATTGAGTTGGCCACTTCGTGCAGAGTTTAAGATCAGCTTTTCTGTATTATTTCACTTTGCATTAGGAAAGAAAATGATCCATTTCTTTCATTTACACACTTTCTTTACCGTTTTCCTGGGTCTATCCTTGTCATTGTTTCTGTTAGCTCACAAACCGAGTTCTGCAGCAAATAAAGCATTGCATCAGAGAAAAGGCTACCGTTGTAAATTTTTAACTGTGGGATTATGTGGCATTCCTGAACATACTTTCGGCTGGAAAAGAAATGAATAAATATATCAACAGGGAAAACAAATTGAAGAGCGAGTGACTTTGATAGCCAGAATGGGCACTCAAAGGTTCTGTTCTGTCGTTCCTTACAAATCTTTAAGGTAGGTGTGTATACGTTGAGCCGATTAGGGAGTCCAGCCATGAAAGCCACATGATATGTGCACCACACTGCTTTAAGAAAAATTAAGTGGAACACCATCTCAATCTGCTTGGTTCTGTTGCAGTCACCGAATTGAACTTGAGTTACCAGATCCTAATAAATCATCACAATTTGCTCCCTCACAAAGGCACTCTTGAGGGTTTGCATAAAAATAATCTTCCTCTTTTGGTTTATCTGCAATAACCCTACGTGGAGTTGGCTGTCCCATCCTCTTCTCATGTGCCGATCCAACAGCAACTGCAAATTCATTCCATGAAAGTGTCCCATTCTGACGCAAATCCAGCAACTCTACAAGTCTTTTACGGTCTAGAAGGATTGTCTTTTTAAACCCACGATACCTGCACAAACACTAATCAGGACTTTTGCAGGATGCTTTAACTGATGATTTATTTCCTTGGTAAAATGATATAAGATAAACACCCCTTGTGAGAATGGGTGTTTGTACCTGCGGTGACCTTCCACAACTTTTGCCATGTTTCCATAATAGGTGGGAATGAAAGTGTCACTGGCTATTGAGACCATGAAATCGAGAGCAGCCATTTGAGATGAATGGTTCTGGAATTGCTGCAGCTCCCCTGGATCTAATAGCATTTCCTTTCTCACCTGAAATAACCTTTGACATTGAGATAAAGAAGAAATATGCAAACATGCAATCAAAATGATAACAAACTAGATTCAATTATATGGAATTAGTTATTAACATGCATATTCCAATAGTCAGCGCAGACCATTTGATGGGGCCCCTTAATGAGGCCCTCTAGTTCATTGCTTTAATAATAATACAAAAGATACAACTGCTTTGTAACTCCAGATTCAAACCCATCAGTTGGCATAGTGGGACAATCAATCAGATGGGATTCGACATGTACTGTATTCTTATAGACATTTCTGAGTGTTGCAAAGCACTTGGCCAGATTTGCTGACATTTGAATAAAACAACGGAAAGAATGCTTAATAACTCACAATCCTCGGATATGCAGCTCTTAGGACCGCAAGTCTCCGTTCACTGCCATATATCTCACCAGCTGCAATATATATTTGTGTGTCCTTGTCAAAACCCAATGCCAGCAAAATCAATGCTGTCTCCTCAGGTGTCAACGGGCATAAACCTTGTGATCTTCTCTCCTTGGACACTATTTCTTTCTCTCTCCACCAAGGGTATGCATACCTAAATGGAATATGCAAGTGCAATAAAAAAATTATCACACTGAGGAATGCCACAACAAAATAAAGCCACTCTGACTGCAACTTAAAAAAACAGATGAAAATAATTGATTGCTTCAAAGTTGGCATCCTTTCTTAGGTGATTATAGACTAGTTATTCTGTCAAACACTTAGCAATGAAAACAATTTACTTATTTTCATTATCAAGTTCAGTATCTCCTATCAACTACTAAATAAAGGCAGACCTCTAACACGAGCCTGTGGCAGCTAAGCAGAGTAATAGTGATTAAGATTGAAGACAGACTGTTTTTTTCAGAACAATACTGTTAGTGGGATTGTAAACTAGATACTGAAAATGAAAAAAAAAAAAAAAGAGCAAATTTTTCAATATAACAAACCTTAAGCGCTTTAGCTCCTTAGCTTCTTCCTTGGTGCAGCCATGAGTACAACCTGAGAAAGCCAACATGTCCATCTCATATCGCAGATGCAAAGCCACAAAAGGCCCCCTTTCCTGTAGAATGCGAACCAATTTGTACCCCAAAGATTCAATTTCAGGAGTGAATTTCAGTGCCTGAAAATTAACACGACACCTGACTTTCTGAAGATCAATTGAAATCCCATTGTTTGCCAAACGCGCATCTGTTTTATTGAAGTGCAACACCTTTCGCTTACTGAAAAGTGGCAGTATCTGCATTACCACGTCAAAGTCATATTAAGGGAAAGTGGAAACATCATCATAAATCGTACATTCAGCTCACATAGCTTAACTTTACTTTGCAAACCTTGAACATTGAAACAAATAAATCAATCAAAACTTTCAAAGTTTCTAAATCAGAACCACACCCCTAATCCATTCTTACACAAGAGTTTTGCAGTGGCGTTGTACATAGTAATTTACAGTACTGAGAATCAACCAAATCTTCTAATTACCATATTCAGTGTACTCAAATATTTTCATCTTAATTTCAACCTCTGTGCTCTTTACCCCAGTTGGTTAGGTTAATAATTCTACACTCTATGCTGTAACTTCACATGCACACATACATGTATACACACACACACACACACACACACATACATACATATATGTGTGTGTGTGTGTGTGTGTTAACATGGAGAATTATATAATATGAAGTCCAAAGAATGAAGAGAAATGATTCCATTCTTTCCTTTTTCCCAGATGGGAAGTGACAGCTGTTTCAATTCATCATCCACTTCTGCATCATGGTTTAGGACATGCAAATCCCGCGTCATGGGAATTCCTATATGCAACTGGGGGAGAAGGAGATGATCTCCAGCCACCTATAGTTCTTAACTAAATGTGAAATTCTTGAAAATCCACTAAGTTGCAAAAAGTTGACTTTCTTGACAGTCTGGCAGATCTCTGAAGGCTCATACAGGAGCTTCGGAAAGAATCAGAGCCTTCATTCTAAAAAACTTATCTGATGTTCTCGGATCAACCAGTTAATATGACTAGCAAAATTGAAACTATAATTCAGCATCTAAGAACCCAGCTTTAAAGTAAAGTACATGCACACTCATCTACTGATTTTTACACAAACTGTTAAATGAGGATTGGTATAAACATACTTTCCACGGACAAAAGCTAGTAAAAAGTAATTAAACCTGTTGCAGGTAGTATGTTTCCTGTGACCAACTGACTGGAGGCATCTTGAATACTCTGTATCGATATTTTCCATTAAATCTCTTTGGAAGCCTTCTGACAATCCGAACTTCATCTCTTAGTGAGTCAATGAAATGCTTCACATCAAAGATTTCCTCAAAAGTACTGCAGAAAGAATTTGTACAGTTAATATTACAGAACTGCAAAAAGGAAAAAAATATGATAGCATGCCAAGAACAGAAAAAATACCTGTTGTCAGCCCAGAAAGATGTTTTATCAAGTTCCGGGACAACCAAAGTGAGATTCAAAAGCCTGGCAACAGCCACCATGTCACATATCTGAAATCCCAAACTAGCCAATTTTAAAAAACCTGAAGAACAATTAAAAAACTAGCAAAAGAGTAAGTACAAACCGCAGATCGCATTTGATTCAAGCCACCATTGCAGGACACTTTAAGATAGCCATTACTTGTATAGTTTCCTGCAAAAAACTGCAGCTCTTGATGTCTTGGTAGATATAAAGAACCTAATGTTATCTATAAAAGAAGACTTGGACTTTTGAGAGGTTCAATATATTAAAGCTTTAATTGCAGATGCATGTAAAACTCAAACAGAAGGTGTTTATACAAATGGTGAACCTCTTTTAGAATTGGAGCACCAAATCATGAACTTTAATTCAGACGCCAGAATCAGTCATGGCAGAAAGCTCAGAGTTAAAAAGGAACAACTAAGATGGAACTTTTGGATCAAACCAAGGTCTCATGAGAGAGCCCAGAGAAGCAAGAATTATGACTCAGCTATTAGCATTTAAATTTTAGAGAATTTTGAAATTGAAAGGCCAAAAAAACGAAACGTTATTGATTCCAAATCATGTCTAATCATTTTGCAGACCTGAAATGTCCAAACCACGCAAAGCAAATACTTGAACTGTAATCAAAGATTCTTAAAAATTCCAAAACTCTGCATTAACTATATAATGTAAGATTACATAACCACCATACACCAGCAATCCATTAATAGAATGCCACGGGGATTGGGTTTAATTCAAAATATAACCAAAAATCTATTATCTAGCCAGTCAGAAGCAGAAAGTAACCTCCAAAACCCACAAAAATCACATGGTTTTTCTGCTACTGAATGCTTCTCTTAATTATATAAAATAATCAACAGCTTATTTAAAAACAAGATGGGCATAAACAAAATACCAAACCTTACTACTTGTAATACACACACACACATCCGTGATCTCGATTGCCCCCCATTTCTTATAAACCAAGATCACAAACTGCAATGTCAGATTGCCCCCAATAAGAATTCAGAATTTCAACATGAGAAACCCCATTTATTCCAAAAAAAATTCAAAAATTCAATAGTAAAAAAAAACATCCCTTTATAAATTCAAAGTAAAAAAATCAATAATTTTTTTTTTAAAAAAAAAAAGGATAAAGAGGAGGACTTACTAAGAGGAAGGAGGGGAGGGCGATGATGAGGGGATTTAACGATGGAGACGGTGGTGTTGGCCATAAAGCTGGGATGCCATAACTCTCCAACCGTAAGAAGCTGAACCAAACAGGTCCATAAAAGAATACTGGAACAAACCCTAATAAACCAAACTTGAAATCGCTTAGTTCTAGCAATGACTGTAGCCACCGGCGCTGATATTTTCTCGCTCCTTACTCCACTCTCAGATCTAACAACCTCCATTTCTCTCTTTCTGTCCTCATCGCCTTCTCTTCATTTACAATAAACTACAAAAAATAAAGAAACAAAAATCTGATCGCTCTTGAATTTTAATTATTTTTAGAAATAAAAAGAAAATCCACATTGCGGGCTGGAATTACAGTGCTAATTTGTCCTTCAAAAAAAAAGAGGATAAATATAAATGAGGGAAACGATAAGAACGTTGTTATACAATAAAAAAAAAAAAAGGAGGCATGAGAGGATCACGAGTCGATCAAATCTCTCAATTAGTTCACACGATAGGAAAGAGGGAGGGGAAAACAGTGTGAAGAGAGGGGATTCACGAGAAAAATCACAAGGAGCGGGTAAATTAAAATTATATCTCAACAAACAGACTCCAAAAAAAATGAAAAGTGTTTTTTCGGTGTCTTTTCAAAATTCGGTTTCTGTTTGGGTGTATATTTGTCAGGTACAAATTCAAACCATACATAAATTAATATCTTGATCTCCAATAAATAAATATTCTTTTTGGGATAGATTATTGGTAGATAATGCAGGGATTAGTAGATAAATTCTTTGGTTTAATCTGTTAAAATGATGTGATGATCATTCTGGCTACTTTTATCTGGTACTGAATATCCCTTTGATTTATATTGAACTGCATACCGCAGTAAACAAACCAACTAAAAAAACAAATCCATCGTGCTGTTGTTGACGAATTCAAGACAAGAAACGATCGATGATGACAAGGTGGTTTGAAAAGGAAAGGACTTTTGTTTCCTGTCTACAAACTGATCAATCTCCGTATCCTTACATTGAACATCAATGTCTCGATCAGCTAACTGAGCAGACCAAGGACTACTTGTCCCAGAATTTAACAGTTGATTTTTCTTTTCTTCTCTCTTAATTATCATCCCCCGCCACATGTATTTCATAAGCCTTGATTCAGATAAATAAGAGAGAAAAAAAACAATATGGTTATTAAATAAGTGAATTCAAGGGCTATAAATGTTTTATATCCAAACGAATTGTTTAATGACGTTCGACCAGGCGGATAATTTTATACTAATAGATTCAAATGTTATTCTGCAAATAAGTATGTTTATATATAATAAAATATATTTAAGATTATATACGCTGATAAAAACTTCAAAGGTATCAAATTAATTTTTAATAAAATAAAAATATAATAACATTGTAATTATTACAATGAGACACATCATTTTTTAGTATTTGTATAATAATTTTTTTATAAAAAAATAAAGAAATATTTTTATAAAAAAATAAAGATGAGAAAAAAAATATAACTAGACCATATATAGAATAATAAATACTTTGAAATTAAAAAAATAATAGTTTTTTCTCCAAAAAATAAGTGTAAAAAAAAAGATATAGTTATATCATGGAAATATCATTTTTTTAAATATATGTATAATTTAATATTTTTTTTAAATGATATAGTTTTGACTTGGAACAATCTAATATACCCAATATATTAATTCAACCTGAGAAAATGGTTAGATAACGTCATTGTATTATTCCCTATTTAACCCGCCATGCCCATTAATTTCTAATAGATTGATTTAAAAACTAAATTATAAATTAGTCTTTTTAAATTGACCAGTTTTAAAAAATATTTTATTCATTTATTTATTTATTTTTAAAATAAAAATAAAATAAATTGAAAAAAGAACCTGGAATAAACAAAAAGAACCAATTCATCTGTTTTTTAAAGCAGAAAAAAACTCATTGAGCATGAAGTCTGCGACGAGGAGAGAGTTTCAAATAATTTCTCTATCCTCGAATCTGAGTCCAATTTGGTTTGGTACAGAGGGAGAAGCCCATCAAGTTCACAGTGCAGGGCTTTACAGCTGTTAAACACAAATGGACTCCACGAAGCAAACCAGACAGTTTTACTTATTTATTCTGTACAGTTACGTGTCTCAACCAATCAAATACTACCAGCTGTCAATAATTCAATCGCTGCTCCGACCCCCTCCTGTTGCTAGCAAAACTGATACCGATTCGCCTCAAAGCAAACCTAAAGAGAAGGAGAGGAAACAAAAAAAAAGGTTGTCCATCCAAGAGTTTATAAAACAATCTCAGCTCGCAATCTACCACCACCACTATGTCAAGATTCAACCTTTATCTCCTTCTAATAACAACTGTGATTGCGATTTTATCCTCTACATCAAAATCTATTCGTTTCGAGCTAGAATCAGGAAACACGAAATGCATAGCAGAAGACATCAAAAGCAATTCTATGACTGTTGGAAAGTACAGTATTGTTAACCCCCATGATGGCCAGCCCTTGCCCGACTCGCATAAACTCACTGTCAGGGTAAGATTATTTAAAAAGACCCCTGATCTCCTATTCAATTTTTTTTCTGGCTGACTGTGATTTTTATTTTTTTTTACTGGTGTAGGTGACATCGAGTTATGGGAATAACTATCATCATTCAGAGCTTGTGGAATCAGGGCAGTTTGCTTTCACGGCGTCGGAGGCAGGGGATTACATGGCGTGTTTTTGGGCGGCGGATCATAAGCCAGCAGTGACTTTGAATATTGATTTTGATTGGAAGACTGGTGTGGCTGCTAAGGATTGGACTAATGTTGCTAAGAAAGGCTCTGTCGATGTAAGTCAACTTTATTGATTCTTTTTTTCCCTGTTTTAATTTCTGAATTCGAGGCTGCTTTTATTTGGTTTTTGTGTGATAGTCATAATTTTCATGTACTATGAGTAAGTATTGGGTATTCTATAACGAAGGGAACGAAGCTGTCGTGTTCAAGGCTAGTTTGGGTTTGGTTTAGTTGATATATCAGAGGAAATACTCCGTTGCAGTTCTTATGGAAGGTTATCAAATGGATGGTGATCTCACACTATAAGATTAGGTGATGTATAGGAATAAAGAGATGTTATTTTAGGCACCCAAGGAGCCTAATGTATAGCTATGAAGTTGTAGCTCCAACCCAGGTGGGGGTAAGAACTAAGAAGAAATAAGCGGTAGCAGAAAAGATTTGGATTCTCTATGGAACTAAACTATCGTTGATGTTTGATTTGCATAACCCTGACATGGCCACCTGACATTTTGTAAGTAGTCATTGCTGGGTGTTATAGGGAAATTTAATTGGACTTTCATGGTGAACAACCGGTCTACTAACAGCAATGCTAGCTTCAAATGATGTATTTAGAATGGCTTATCAAAGAACTATGTCATACGCAAGAATGGCATGATTAACTGGGAACTCATGTGTCGTCAGATAAGAGAGGAACAAGAAGGATGGTTTTAATCGCAGCCATTATAATTTTGTACTAACACATGAGAGAAGTAATTACAGTTTTAGAAAAAGTTATTAGAGTGGTTGTCTAAAAGGTTGCAGCCTAAAAATAGTCTTTTCGTTCAGCAAGTTGAAAGCCACAAGCCTTGTGATTCAACTAAAAAAAAAAACAATATTACCCTGTAATAAAACCTGCTGTTGCTGATACCTTGTTCTTGGTTCCTTCTCCTTCTTCTATAACCCAAGCTCTCGCTTATTGTAGCAATCCTTCCTGCCTAACAGCTGACTTTCAAGCAGCCTTTCATCTCTTTGCTGAGGTTTGAAGCTGAAGACTCTTTCCCTTTTTTTATTAACATCTTAAAGTGGTTATCTAATCTATATCATTGCAACTAAATCCCATTGAAGGGTTTCTGCAAGGAAAAAAAAAAACTGGTGATGGAAGATGATCTTAACCCAAAGGCAAGAGCCATGCTTCTTCTCTATTTTTATCAAACCGTGAAACCCTCCAGGATCTAGCACTTAGCTTTAAGTTGAGCTATCAAACACCACCTGTGATTTGCTGTTTGCAGCTGCTTTGCAGACTGAGGCAGACACTGACTCCAGTACTTGTCATCTATTGTTTCATAATACCACTCTCCTCAGTGACGTCTTGTGATACTGTGTGATGTTGTTTCACCCATTCTACTGTAGTTTTATATTTGAAAATGTCAGACTCGAAACACAGAAAGATTCTTACCCATTTACTTTTATCATTAACACCAGGTTATGGAATTGGAGCTGAAGAAAATGTATGACACAGTTATTTCCGTTCAAGAGGAAATGAATTATCTTCGTGAAAGGTGAAGATTTGTCTGTTTTTTCTGACAATTATGAGAGCTAACAAGCTTAAATATTCCATTTTCTTGCGGGATTGTAGTTTATTTGGACAAAAAACTCTTTTGTAACGTGCTTGATGTTTGTTGCAGAGAAGAAGAAATGCAAGATCTGAACATGTCTACTAATGTAAAAATGGCCTGGTTGAGTTTTCTTTCGATCGTCGTGTGTTTATCCGTGGCAGGCTTGCAAGTGTGGCACTTGAAGACTTTTTTCCAAAAAAAGAAGCTCATTTAGTTTATATTTGCTTAACAGCCACCTCTTTTTCTCCCCCCTGTAAAATGTTCTACACATTATAATATTTTGAGAAAGAACAATTACAGGTTAAATGCGACTTTGGCCAGCTGTTCACGAATTTTGGGCTATCTAGTGTACAATTAGTGTTCCGGATACCAGGGAAGCATCTCTTTGTAATTCTTATAGATTCTTGGTCAAAATCTACTGTATTTGCAGGATTGCTCTTGGTGCAAGACCCCGGTGGGCTGATAGTACAAAGGTGTTTTTTCCCCAGCTTATTTTTAATTATGCGTGAGCACTTTGCCAATGGCCGTGCATATGCGAAAGTCGCGCCTGGCGATGTAGTTCTAGAACACAGTGGCGAGTGGCTCTGGGATGCAGCTACTGTAAGCATTCACAAGCTTTCAACTCGCTCCGACCTGGTGATTGCTGGAGTCGTGACTACTGACTAGCATGTACGAACTTAGTCGGGATTCCATCGGTTAAGAAAGGATAGCTTTCCAGCTTAAGACAAACAACTAGAGGCTTCATCGCCCGCCGCCCGCCCTGCCCTGAAGAAGGCGGCCTGACCTCTGTTGATCCCTATAGTTTATTACCATGAGATCATGCGTAACGATATGCGAGATGAAAAAACAACCAAAATTCTGTATATATTATTACAGCCACAGCCTCTCCGTCTCTATTTGTTTATTTTCGTTAAAGAAAGTCGGTGGCCTTGTAAGGGAGTTGAAAGGAAGCTTCAGTTTGTTCGTAGGTCGTGCACGCAGCAATCAGATTAGATTACTATACCGTAAATAATCCACAAGGAAAATATGAAATTCAATAAGGTCAAGAAGGCCAGCATATACAAAACAAAGGGCATGGAATATTGCTGATTCTCATGTCTTGCAATAAGAAAACAAAGGACTAAAAAATGGCTGGTTCGATGATGATACATTTTAAACGTTTGTTAACTGAATGAAATACCTTGCCTATTCTAACGAAGATAATAGAGGGCATTTTATGGAAAACCAGTAACAGCAATAACACTCACAATCATCTCCAGTAAAATCTATCCACAACACCTGCACGATCTTGAGTACAGGATCTCACTGGCAGGAATAGTAAATGGCCAGAATACTTGACCATGCCATTGTGCTCCACGCTATGGATTGAATAAGTGCCAGGGATGATCTGTCGGTAAGTTTTCCTTGATCTTTTCAAGTCTCTTAAGAATTTCTAAGAAAGCAGGTCTTCTATTCATGTCAGCAGCCCAACATTGATCCGTTAACCTAAAAACATTGAGCAGAAAAGAAATTAGCAGCCAACCAATTCATTTTCTGTCACCTCAAATGATATGTCAGTTCATACATGAAGCATTTTTAGTATCATGCCACACTTTTCATAGGGCATTGACATGAACAGAGATTTAAGTTGTTGAACAAATGAAAGCCAGTTCTTGAAGAAAGATGCTGAAAGGTATACATTATTTTAAGACACAAATATTAAGTTGCAAGACTTGATTTTAAATGAACAAAGAGCAGAGGAAACAGTAAAGATATGATAATTATTAGTCACGAGACCAAACTTCATAACTGTATCTGTAACTTCCTTTCCTATATTAGTAGCTAAACCACGAAAACTTAACATCACAGGTAACTATCAGAATTATTACTTAAACCATGAAACTCGTTCCTTTTTTCATTTGACAAAATAGATTTGGCTTATCGGTTATTTTAAGGTCTCCATCAAGAGTTGAAGTTTGGTTTACTGGCTTTGGAAGATGCCAACTGATTTCAACTTTTCTTTCCTTCACATACATTTACCATCAGTGGTTATAAAAAATAATTTTTGCCAAGTGCAAATTTACTAACTTCCCCTGTGAAATGTAAATGCCTCTTTGGATTATAATAGATATACACCATGCAAGAGGTGTGCATTGTGATTGGATTCATTTCAGAAACAGCGTATGTTACAGAATGGTACAAGATGTGGAATTTCTGGTAGACCTACCCAGACAGGAAAGTAGAATAAATAAATGAACTTAGAAAATCTCAAATTTGACTTACTCTCTGAGGTCAGAGATATTAAATCCTTTAGAACGAAATGTTGGCCTGTGTCCTTCTGCCACATATTTGGCTGCTTCATAAGGCTCAAAATCTGAAAAGGGTGGATCCCCTTCAAGCATCTGCAAAGAAGAATATAATGGATTACAACCTGCTTGGAATACATCTTTTGTACTTTTTATACTGAACAGAACCACAATTACCTCATACAGTATCATCGCAAAAGAGAAAACATCAACTTTCTTATCGTATTTCCAATGCTTGAAAACTTCAGGAGCCATATACCGGTCTTTTGTTTTTTCAAAAAAAAAAAGGAAGAAAAAAAAGTTAAGTAAGAGATCACTTTCTATTCAATTTCTTTTTGCAAGAGACACTCACAACTTCCTGTCTCGCCAGTCATTTTGTACACGTCATGCGAGTTTTGAACCTTGACGAGCTTGCTTAGACCAAAATCTCCAACTTTCAAATGGTCTGCATTGGAGTTGACTAAAAGAACATTCCTGAGATTTATAGAACAAATATTAACAGGTAAAAATGAATGGGTGCCGTAAATATCAGCTACATATCCTCAATACTGGAAGGGTTAAACATCCGAGAAATGCATTTTGCATGCTGGCAAAAGCTAAATTTATCAGCCGAGGGTTCTTCAAATAGGAAGATGAATTTAAGGTGTCAGTTAAAGCATGGAAATATTAGCTAAAAGAGAACAAAGAGACATAATTATATGTCTACATGATTTATTTATTTTTTTAAAATGAACTCACCTTGGTTTTAGGTCTCGGTGAACAATGACATTTGGTTCATTGTGAAGATATGCCATGCCTCTGGTAACATAAGATAGACAGAGCTCAGATTAGCATAGCAGTTAAAGTCACTACGGTAGCATCTGTTACTTGATAAAAGTTTTTGAGACAGCTTCAGATTTTCTAATGCTTTGTTTTCACTAATGGAGGACCTACAAGGGGAGACTACAGCCAAGTTCTTCAAATTCGCACCCTTGTTTTTTTAACTCTCTTTGTGCTTATGGCTCTTAGGCTCTCTTGGCCACCCCAAAAGTTTTTATTACAGTCTGCAACTGGTTTTCCAAATAAATGAAATCCAGCACTATTATTTGTACAAGGCTATATGGCTTGTACATGTTTCACAAAGTAGCTAAGCGTGGAAAATAAGGGAATTCAACAAAAGAATACAGTTCTTAACATTCAAATACAATGATACTTGCAAGGTTCTTCAACTATTCTCATTCTTCTTTCTCAAAAAATATGAATGAAATACTAGGACCATTCAGACAGTTGCACCCAAACAAAATACTCATATTAAAATGCCATTAGGTAACTGAAGCTAGGCAGGAAGAAAGGCACATGTGATGTAAACAGGACTGTATAGCCCTCACAGGGTCCAAAAGGCATCTTCTAATGAGAAGTACAATTGATCACAAGAGCCCCAAGCCAACAAGACATAAAATAGAAAAACGTCCCTTGAATAGGAATTATATGACAAGCATTGCCTTGTTAATCAATTAAAAAAAAAAACGTAATATGCTTGAATCAATTCATTGTAATTAGTCTCACTTCAAAATGATCTTATATTAAGAATTTCTTGAGGTGTTTGCAAGAGAATCTCACCCAACATGTTTGAATGTTGAAAGAAAAACTAATGTTATCAGTGAAAGAATAAATACTAGAAGATTTACTGGTATACAACTAAGAAAGTGGAGAGGTTCTGCTATACTTAAGTCATACTACTGCCAGTCTCAGTTCACAAACTCGCTTATTTTCTGAAAAGCCAAGGAGTCAGATCCTAACATCAAAGATACTGGCTTACAGCATGCCAAAGGAATATGGTTCCAAACAAAAATACCATTTGATGGAAGTAAAGGCTAAAAAAATGCATTTCTCATAATAGCTAATTTCTACTATGATAGTTTCCTTACATCCACCTGATAAGGGAATTTTTTGTGCATATATTTTTCACTATTCATGCTTGATTTTGAAATATTTTGGATGTGTTACACAAGTTAATTAGAATTTTGAATCTTTTTTTGAACTATTGACATCGTAGAAAATTAATGTGGTTTTAAATACTGGGTTACTGAGTAGGCAAAATCTGACAATAAAACCAAATATTGATTGATTTTGAGCTGTGAAGAAAGTTATACAACTCAGTTCCAGGCATTCATCACCATTTTCAAATATCTAAGATGAAGATCTACAAAACATATGAAGGGCACATAACTCAGTTTAATTGTTTTGAAGCCCAAAGAATGAGTCGAAAAACAAGGATTGAATCAGACCCGAACTTCCTACACTCCAAATGTTGTCTCCGGTTATGACCCATATCTCAAGTCTCAAAGGTCCAAAAATTACAAGATCAGTGTTGTTGGAAAGAAGATTCGATTTTCTACCATTTATCCAGAAATAGACATCTTTGAATTCACATATTTCCTGCCTCAAATCTGGCTCACAATATCTGGATAGGAAAGGAATACAAAACAGAGAAGGAAATTTTCTTCTTTCCATATGAGGGTAGAAAGGCCAAAATATAAAAGAAAAAAACAGGGATCAGCTAGGGTGACAAGAGACCTTAGAATACACCAAAAAGAAGAGAGGAGGCGATACAAAGGAGGAGATGAAAATGCAGAGAAAAAAAAGGGTTGAAAATCAGAGCTGATTGGAAGACACCTATCTACTTTTCTGCCACTCTTTGCTTTGAAGTGATGTTCATCGTATCAAGTTTGTTTCTCTTTAATTTAACTATGAAGTAGAATTTTATTCTGGGATTTTTTATCTAACCTTACTATGAATGTGTGAACAATTTATTTGATTGAATTATTACATTAAGTTGTTGAATATTTTATTCTATGTTTAATGCTTGTGTATGTTAGGCTAACATCTGCATGATTTGAAATTCAATTTGAGACTGAGAAGTGATAATTGTTTGAGCTATTATTTGAAATACCTTAAAAAATCTATAGGATAAAGATATCCTAGGAACTTTTGTAATCGTTAAAGGTTTTACAGTACTTAATAAATTTCAACAAATTCAAAAATTTCATACAGTATATGAAGTTTGCTTGTTGAAATGATTCATTAATACTCAAAAAAAATTGATGTTTAAATTAGAAAACCTGATTATCAATGTTAGGAGTAATTAATTCAATTGAGAAAGTTCATATGAAATAGTTACAATATGTAAAAAATCCTACAATCATTAGAATTGAATTCAATAGTATTTAATCAGTTGGTTGTTTTTTTTAATTATTAATTTTTTTTTGAAAACCATCTCATTTGATTCCTCAAATAGATCATAATTTAAAAGATTTTGGTAATTAATAATAATTTTTACAAATCCTTGTGAGACGATACTCTACTCATCACTTTATTAATTGTTACAATTTGTGCACTTGCAAAATTAATCAACACCACCCATTTTCCTTCCATTTAAGATAACCTCTTTTAGGTATTCATTATATAAAAGAGTCTATGTTACACCACAAGCTTACCCAAATTTCTTCCAATGCCAAAAAAAGATACCATGATACCACAAGCTTATAAAAAAGCAAAAACAATTTGAGGTTCGGGATATTGAGTCAATTGGGTTTAAGAAACTCGGCTAATTTAAATAATACAAATAAAAAATACACCGACAATAAATAAACTAAAAAAAAACTCAGGCTCATCTGGGTTAGCATGCAAAATTTGTAACTTAGTTGTGATACCTTTGTCCCATAAAAATAATTTATTAGCTATGTTAGCAACTAATTAGGATCCTCAAGAAATTTGTAATGATACTTATTAGGTTCTTTAATGTTGATAAAATTTGTAAAATCATGGATAAAATTGTGCATTAGTAAAATTTCTTGAAAATTCTGAGTGTTGCCAAACCATGTGAAATATTTTCCAATATACCTGGCAATGTCCAACGCAAAGTTTATGGCTGTTGATGGACTTAGTGCACCCTTTTCCTTTAGGTACTGATGAAGATCACCCTGTGTCAGCACATGAATAGATTAAGAATGGCTTAGAAAGTTAATCAGTGACTTAAGCTTTTTCAGAGGGAATCCAAATTTGGAATAAGAAGCAGATATTGGCTATTGACTGTACCCCTCGTAGATATTCAGTAATTAACATAAGGGGCTTCCTATCTGTGACAGCTCCCAGAAACTGCACTATATTAGGATGGCGAAGCTTGACTAGCAAATTAACCTCATGTCTGAAGTCCTGACTGAACCAATAAAGTGAAAGATAAGTAAGCAAATTGACAGTATAACAAATTAGAGAAAAAGAGAGTGAATTACAGCTACAAAAAGCACCGGATTGATCAAGATATTGAAAATAATGGCCCCTATCAAGTGAAATTCTCTCTTGATATCAATAAAAAGCTGGGGGTTGTCAATTTCAGCAGAAAATAGAATATCATCTAGAATTCTTAGTGAAAAAAAAATAATGATCCCATCTTCTATCTGGTTTTTGGTTCATTGCATAGCATAAATAAACAGGAATAAATAAGTTGGAAAGGAATAAAGTACTGATCAAAGTAAGAAGTCCACATGATAAGCCCAATTGTTGATGTCATCTTTCATTATGGTTTTGAGGCCAAAATTCATGTTATGAATCACCTGAGATTTTTATTCACAAGGAAAAGGATGTTTAACAAACACAAAGGTTATATGCAGCTGTAATACAGGTGCACAACTAAACAATAGGAAAATGTTGCAGAGAAAGGACTTACATCACCAATCTATCATCTGAGAGGGATGGAAGAATGCGTTTGACAGCTACTGGTGTTCCACGCCAACTGGCTTTCAAAATCTCACCAAAAGATCCCTGTCATGCTAAGCTACAATTAGCAGAAACTCTTGCAGATAGATTCAGATAAAATAATCCAAGAACTTCTAAGTTGTGCCCCAAAATTCTAGCATTTTACATTAGCATGAAGCAAAGAAGTCGAATGCAAAAATATACACCAATGATGTAAAATCGAAAAGGAGAACATATGAATAGCCAAAACTACTTTAAGAGAATCTAGCCAAAAAAGTTTTTCCCTCTATTGAAGTCAAGGACAAGCTTAAACTACAATTACTTGTTGAGAGATGGTTATACATATAATTTGCAAGATTATAAATAAAAAGTAATTTTATCATAATAGAAGGCACTGTTTAAAAAATACACTAAGCCTAACATGTATATCAAACTGCAACATAATTTCTACACAGAATTGTTTTATTAATGTCCACTAAAAACTTGACAGGATTGACAATCCAAAAATATTAAGTAAGGATTTCCTAATTATACTCTAAATTATTAATACAATGGGTTGTTAACTTTACACATTCTAATAACCTTTATAATCAGCCGAGAAATAGAATCAAACCTTTCCAATAATGTTTGAGTTTGAGAAGTCCAACTCAGAAGGTTCAATTTCCCAGTCACACTTGTTTGGTAGAGGGGGTGGAACAGGCTTTGGTTCAAAATGGCTTCCATTTTGGCCCTGCTAGCAATTAAAAGACGGAATGAAAGATATAAATTATAATTGTATAAACTATATGACAGAAAAACCACAGCATATGGCATTGGAGCACTGAGAATGAACATGTGCAGCCAGTTTTGCATAGACGACTGGATACTCGCAACAAATCACCACAGTGAATCACTACACACTATGTACTGCTGACTGAAAAGAACCAGACAACCAAAAAAATCATTACTCGATACCAACACAGAGCACCACTCAATACCTGCCAGTCTTGTGGCAACTTCCTAGGCTGGTCAGTGCTTGAGTGATAGAGCAAAGGCTACAAGGTTTTTCCCTTTATTTTATCTTGCAAAGTAATTTGCTTGCAATTAATCCACCAATAAATGCCCACGGGCGAGAGCTACATAATTTAAGTGTACCAGTAGATTTATATAATAGTAAGTTACCAAATACGATAGATCACATTAGAAGTGGCTATCTGAAACTCCTAAATCCCAAAAAACAAATTACCCTAATTTATGTTGGATGCTATGAACTGAAACAATACGTTAAAAATTGCCCGGAAACAAACTTCCAAAGCTACAGATACTAGCACTAAAGATGGTGAAAACGGGGAAACAACGTGGCTACATTCTTCGAGCAATTCCTTACTAGTTGAAGAGTTGCCAAATGTATCCTCAAGAAACAAAAATTCTTAATTTTATCATCAATAAAACCAACAAAGAGAAGAAGCATTATCTATACTCACATATGACAAGCCACCGTATGATTTTAGCAGTTCAATCATGTTGTGTTTTTTTGCGCCTTCCGCATCAGCTAGTGGCTGCAATGACAGACAGATCCAGTTTTAAATGACAAATTATCATCTGCAACCATTACAAGTAAACTTCCAATGCATATCAAAACGACGCGGACAGATAAATGAAACGGCATCCAAATGAGCAGGAAATGATACATACCGTATTTTTCCAGCGATCTTGGGCGTTGACATCGGCTCCAAATTCAATCAAGCACTTAGCGACATCGACCCATCCATGGAGAGATGCCACGTGGAGCGGAGTCCGGCTATCGTAATCCATAGCGCGCACAAGAGACGGATCTTCCTCTAAAAGCTTCCGGACGGCAGCGGCGTCGTTTTGGTGAGCGTGCCACAGTATCAACGACGTCCTGCTCACTCTCGCTTTCTCCTTCTGCTTGTCCGTCATCGTCTCCGACGGTGATGAAGAAGAAGCTCCAGCCGTGTTAGTGTCGGCGGCGGAGGAGGGAGTATCGAAACTCATGAGAAGGAAGATCGGGATCAGGATCGGAAGAGTACTTCTGGTTTTTGTGGTTTAGCTTTGAATACGCGTGAAGTTTTTTTTTTTTTTTTTATCTGTGTGTTTGTGTGCGTGTGTTTGGGATTTTAGAGTGGAGTCGGAAATGGAGAGATAAAATAGAAGGTGAGCGGTGGGTTAAACAAAAGTGGAGGTTCGCATCCGTTATTCCGCTTTTTACTTTTTCAACCGAAAATTCTTTGAGGGAGATGGATATTCCCTTTCCTTTACGTTGCTGTTACTTTCTGTTAATGAATTAAACCAATCATGGTGTTTTTTAGTTTGCTTCCTCTGTCTCTCCGTTATTTTCTTTCTTTTCCTTCAATCATCTCTTCATTTTATGCACTCTCGTATGGCGGTGGATTTTAATAGCATTATAACCCGATTGTTTTTTATTAAAAAATTATTTTTAAAAAAAATTATTATTTTCTCCAAATTATTTTTTTATTTTAAACTATTGTGATATGTTAATATTAAAAATAAAAAAAATTCTATGTATTTTTAAGTAAAAAATATTTTGAAAAAAATTAATTATCACATTATAATATAATTTCTTAGTATAGTTTATATATATAAAAAAATTTAACCAAAATTTCATGAAAGAATTTTCAGTGAAATTAATGTAAAGTTATGGTATGTATTAATTAATTAACTATTTTTAAATTTATAATTAAGATAAAACATTACATCACAAAAACAAATAGAATCTTGATAGCTAGTGTGATATGGCTAATGTTATTACATCTTCCTATTGAGTTGATAATTTTTTATACAAATTTTTTGTGATAATTTATAAACTAGACCCGCCGACTCAAGACATAGCACATGTCAAAATGGATTGATAGTTAACCTGCTAAATTTAATTAACATGGTAACTTAAATTATTTTTTTTAAATAAAACTTTTTATTTCAAAATAGTATGGTTTTAATTTTTAAAAAAAAACCTAATATTATTTTAAATTGACTTACGTAAGCTGTGACTTAAACCTTAAACTAGATCAGAGACCAAACCAGGCTGGATAACTGTTGAGCGGCCACGTCGGTTTTCAGAGATCTAGAGTTGTGGATATGCAACCGTTTTTAACTGGTATTTTACCAATAATTAATCGTAGATTTTGGGGATGAGCCAGTATTTTTCCTCGCCCGTGTGAAAATTTGGATGTGATACACTCACCACTGAAAGCAAAAGCAAATTAAAACAAGTCTTGGTACATTAATGCTGGATAAGATTAGATAACAGCGGCAATCATAACAGCTGGGAAGCCGAAAGTGTAATCTTAAGAAACGAGAATCAGCCGAGATGAAGAACAGTGCATGCATCTCGCCAGACTCCAGTTCTCTCTTCTTCTTCTTTTTCCTTGACCTTAATAAAAAGTTCCAAGGAAGATTATTAATTTCTAGCAAAATTGTAATTATTCTCCAGCGGGCAAAGAGAGCGGCACCATTTAACAATGACCGTTATATTTACGCTCTACAGAAAGTGCGATGCAGTTGCCATACCAGTCCACTTTTCTGAGAGAGATACCCGTCCCTATTGTTACCAACTTGCCTCCAAAAAGGGAGGAAAGCATTGCCTAGCAACTTCGATTCGTAAGATTCCATGCCACGTTTAAATATTCCATTTCCGTGTGTGTATGAACACGCACACTAAATATGGATGCGTTTTCCATTTCAACTTCCTTGTCGAAAGGCATTTCTATATTATCGTGACCATTGAAAAAGAGAGAGAGACTGAGAGAGAGAACATGTAAACCATGTTCCTGTATATAAATTGCTGGCATTGATGTGCAATACAATATTTACTTCCAATCTTCAGGTTCCCTAACATAAGATCCCAATCACACGTGCCAAACCACTTGAGCTTCACACCAAGTCCTCTTGGTCTTCAAGGGACCGCTTACGAGCCCTCAAGTTAAGCTCAAGGCTTTGAGGTAGAGGTGGTGTCCTACCCCGCCGGAATAGAACAGCAAGAGCCCTCATTTTCTGACATAGATCAAACACCTGCGGGAAAAGTTGGGAAAATCATTACAGATCTACATTCAATAAGTTGCAACGACAGCTGGTGGGTTAAGAGTTTGCTCAAGACTCTTACTGACGAGGCTTCGATTTCTGCAACACCTTCACAACCTTTACCTCCTCCCTGAAGTAAATCACAATATCTTACAGCTTCATTTTCATCTTCAAAAACCTGCAGCAAGAATCAAGAGTTTGCATATTAGACAAACAACCAGAGATTCAATGGGGTCTTGATAAAATAAAAATAAAAAAAGGGAGAACTGCTTTGACAATTCACACAAAGCGGCATGCAAGGCATTCTGGTTTCCAGTGCATCTCGGGGGCTAGAAGTGAGGACTAGATACTTTTTATCGTAACTTGTGACTGGACACTCAAGGTTTGAAAAATGGACATGTGAGGAATAATTAGAAACCACATACCTCGTGACAGAAACCAATAGGCATTTTTATGCGGTTACGTATAGAGTTTGGACTCCTAAGATGTTCAGTGATACTAGCAGTTATAAAAGAAATGCATGCAGGCAATACCAAGTGCTCAAGCATTCTATTAGTTTTGCAGAAAATTTAACAAGCTAACTAACACTTACAAGCACTCCCTCCCTGACATCCTCCACAAGCATCTGGAACTTTGTTCCTCTTCTTGACTTTTTAGTCTGACTTCCTATTTCAGACCTCCACTTTCCTCCCTTGGAAAACAGTAGCCCAAGCTCCTTCTCAACTTCACTGGTTCAAAAGCAAAATCTGAGCTTGGGCTTTGACAATACCAATAGTTACTCAAAAGAATACAACGCACTAAAACAACTTAAACCTGCGATTTCTTCGAGTTTTCATCGTGCACAACTGATTTTCTCTTTGAGTAAGTACATACACAGGCTTCGAGGTTTCTCTCCATGGATTGGCATCCAGCACTGAATAAGAATGATAAGGAAGAGATTTGGTGAAAATTGGTGAAAAAGCAAACAAAGACTTCAGACATCAATACAACTGCAGATTTACTACCAACTAGCCTTTGGTCCAACTGGTAGTGACCTCCTCTGTACAGCAGGAGGTCAAAGGTTCAAATCTTAATGAGGGATTTATGCCTCTAAAATATTCAATCATAAGATAAAAGTAATCAAGTATCCACGAAACAACCTTCAGAGTTCAGACATTAATGAGCATCCCATATAGCTGAATACATGAAATACCCAAATTAAAGCAAAGAATATCAGACATTGATGAAACCAGTACTTTTCTGCAAGTGCAAAACACATCCAACAAAAGATGTTGAACACCTACAGAACTAACTAGTAAAAAATCTGTCCCCAGTACATGCTCTACATAATTTGACTTTCAAACACGTCCAAAGGGGGGGGGGGGTCAGACTTTTATACAGCAAATAATTGCAAACACTAAGAACTATGTAGTAGGAACAAAGACTAATACTCAAGGCAACGTTAAGAATGAAAGGAAGACAAATTGGCAATTAATCTAGCATGCTTCAGGGAATGCCAATTTCACTGTGTATCTTAAATGCAATAATAATGCTAAAAAATATGTAGTGAAGTCCAGCACCAGCATGTGTTTAAAATGTTTTCTTAAATTGAAAACCTTGAACATCAATTTCATGGTCAATGTCCATAAAACATAACCACTTGTCTTATTCTACTAATTCAAGAACGTGAAAGAAATACTATCTCAAAAGAAGAATTATTGATTAAGCTGATTATATAAGCTAACACTCCAGTTTAGATCTGCAGATCACCAGATAGCATCATTAATTAAGCTGATTATATAAGCTAACACTCCAGTTTAGATCTGCAGATCACCAGATAGCATCATTAATTAAGCTGATGGCACCAATTCAGCCACTAAGAAGTTTGGGCAGAAGATTTTTTCAAAATTTCGTCATTTTTGTAAAGTGATAAAAAAGATAACTGCAAAAGGCTGCTGAACCAATTAACTCGTAAACACCATAGCTCGGGGTCAAAGAAGAATGATCATTAATCAGTGCCACAACCTAGAGGATTTATTTTCAATTGCAACTCTTTCGTATACAGGTAGGCAACTACTCAAGATTGAGTTGAGTCATTCACCAGCAAAGCAGAAACAATTCTCCCACAAAAAAAGGAAGAAGGAGAAAATACATTACTTCATTCAATGGAAATGAATAAGAAAAAGTCACATAAATACCTGCAAATTTGTTAAAGTTATCGATTTATTTACTTAACAGGAACAAAACCCCAACTAGTTTTGGATTTAGGCACGGTTGTTGTACAAGAACAAAAACACCATATATCTCGCGAGAAAAAAAAATATCTATGATTCAATAAAACAGAGGAATTAATATGAGCAGCAGAATCCAAAAGTTTGTGATGTAATGCTTAAATCGAGTCTAAAACACTTAAACAAACTAATGAAGAACACATGCATGCAGTCGAAATTGACCCATTTACATGCACCAGAACAGAAGTGAAAGCAAAAGGCACGGGAAAAATCTCGGCAACCTAGAATCAATTTTGTTGACAGAATATGGAAAAAGCAAGAATTACACAGCAAATAAAAAGAAATGTAAGAAGGGGGTGATTAGTAAGGTGACTACCATCATAACTGCTACTATCAAAACTCTGTTGAAGATGTCTGCGCATATCATAAGCACGAGACGAAACCTGCTTCACAAACTCATTTGAAGTCCCTGGAATTGTGCCGTCTAAATGAAGCGCTCTCTCCACTTCCTCAGTTTCATCATCGTTGCTGTTATCTTCTTCTTTTGCATCTCGATCTCCATCTCCACTACCGCTCGCTAATCTACAAGAGACTCGTCTCCTTGATCTACTACTTCTTCTAGAAAGATCGAGAGGGTGCGATGCAGAGGAAAAGGAAGAAATCCGAGGAGGAGGAAGACGGCGATTATTAGCGGAGAAAGATGATGAATTTAAGACTCGACGACGCCGTAGAGGGAGAGGGAGAACCATGGAAGGAGAGACTGAGGAAAGTGAATCCATGATTATTAGCTAGCTCTGATCACTCTCTCTCTCTCTCTATCTATCTGTTATTGTTACACGAAAAGAGAGGGAAATGAGTTTAGACCAATGATTATTCTTGAGTCCGGTTATATGGTCGAACACACGTGGTGAATTAAGAGAGAAAAGTAAACAGAAATTCTCGGCGTGACAGGCTCTGTAACTGAATCGGTGAGCCTTACAAGGAACAAGGAAAGTTCGCTTTGTGAATCTGATTTTATCTCTCTTTTCTTTCTCCAGTGATATTTTTTCGGTGCGGTGGGTCCAGGAAGTTTTGCGTCTGTGTGAAGATTTCGTTTGTCCACGTGGTTGAATCTTATGATAGTTGTAGACGGGACTCGATTTCTATTCCAAGTTTCCAGCCTGCGCCGAAAACTGTGTTAGCCCAATAGGCCTTGTTTCTGTGGTTAAAGCCTTCGCGAGCCTTTGAAGATTTGAAGTAGGAGACACGGCCGACAACTCTGATGGCCCACTGTGCATTTGTACAAATGTAGTTAACCGCTACGTTCTACGATGGGCGGCATATTTGTGCCTTTTCTTTACTTCTTTCTTTCTGGTTAATTACACTCAGTTGGTGATTTTAATGATTTATTTTTTAAAATTTTATTTTTAATATTAACTTATAAAAATGATGAAATATCATTAAAAATCATTTTTTAAAAATATATAATTGAACTACAGATAATTGATAATTTAATCGATTGCTACTTTTTTTTCTATTCTTTTAAAAATTGCATATTCTAAATTAATATAATTTTTAAATTTAAATTAAAAAATCAAAATATAGAGTGTATAAAAATTATTAACAAATAACATTTTAAAATTCCTTTCTTCAATCTCGATGAAACAACAATGTTCCTTAACTCAAAATATAATTGCAACCTCGTTTAATATTTGTGTTAATAATTGTTTTTTAAAGTATATATTTTTAATATTGATATATTAAAATAATTTTAAAAAATAAAAATAAAAAATAGATATTTCATTTTCAACTCAGGCTCCAAAAGATTGTAAGTTTCAAAAGATTATAGTTTTTTTTTTAAATTCAAATATGCTGCACCCTCCAAAAAATATATTTTATAAATTTAAATGAGCAAAAAATACTTCAACTGTTTCAAACTTTTATAAAAAAATACATGCTGCAACTTAAACTCAAAACATACTATATAAATTTTAAATTCTTTACGATCACCCCCACACCTTTTTAATTATAGATTTCCGTGCTACTAGAATGAAATAGCGGAAACAACACTGTACAGGGAATTAAAAAACACGAGAACTGATCACATAAGTTACGAGGGCAAAAAGCAAGATTCACTAGCAGTGTCACCCAGATCAAATCACGACCATGACAAATCAAAGCACCACCTGAAACACACCTTTTTCCCATGCATTCTTCCCCTTCTTCGGTAATCACCCAACCTCACCCGCCACCAAAACAACACCCAAATCACCGCAGGACAGCCTTTCAGCCACCATTGTTCCACTCCGCCTATTTTCCCTTACTAGGCAGCCACTCAACACCACACATCTGAGTAGCGTTTCCATACAACTAAGTCCAAACCATGTAAACCCGCAATAGTTTGAGACCCTTTCAAGCCAATGGGCAAGCGAATCCTTTGCCAATGCATCAGTGGATCCAGTAACGAGAGCCCATGACCAGTATTTCTTGAGATTCTCGGCGGGTCTAAGGAAACTAACACAAACCCATTTGAGAGAAGCGGAAAGGAATTTCAAACGTGAAAGAGAACCCACTCGACTCGATTAAAACCTTTGTTGTATTCTTCTTACAATTTACCTGTGGAAATCAATTTGTCAGGGTTAATAATAACCCATGAAATCACTTTGAGATTCTTTTATGGTTTTGAAAAAAACATGAATATTTGGGTTGAAGTTATTACAGTGGCACAACCTAAACAAGATGAAATTGTTCCCCACAAGATGATATTGCAGCTATTTCCATCCCACTGAAAAGGAAAATGAAGAAAAAATGATGGTTTCAATTATTATTTTTAGGCTTGCTAGAGATTAAAAGGGGAAATGATAAGAAGAAGAAGAAGAAATATTGGCTTTAATTATTTTTCATGGGCTTGTCCGGGATTGGAAAGGAAAAGGAAGATCTATATAAATGGCAAAGTTATATAATATTAATAATAAAATAATTTTTTAGTTATTAAATAAAAGATAATGATTCAATACTTTTTATTAATTTTTGTATACACTGACATAATAATATAAAATGTAATTTCTAAAACGATTAAGACAACGGGAAAAAAAAATAAAAATTAACTGCGTAGGCATATTCGTGCGGCAAACATTACATGGTTTGGCATCAATTAATTAACTAGTCAAGAAAGACAAAGGCAACTAGCCAATTCCTCGCGACATGAACTGTTAGATTTATTGGCACTGTGAATTCGCACCAGAGGAGGAGGAGGATTATTTCATATACACGGTGATGGCATAATGCTCAGTACACGACTGATAAATCTGTATACAAAATGCACAAATAAGAGTCGTACTTGAAGAAGAAGATGATGATGATGATGAAGAAGAAGAAGAAGAAGAAGAAGAAGAAGGGGTAGAGCTTAACTGGCACCGGAGACCAGCAGTTGCAACAATTTATGCCTAAACAATTTCAAGTGTTTCTTAATGATGAGAAATCTTGAATAAGATTACAAAGATGATGGCCACGACAAGAGCAGCAATTACCGAGCCAACGATCCACTTGTTTCTGGTCATTCTTCTCAACATGGAAGTTAGGACTTTCTTACTCTTGTCAATAGCATCATCTACTCCATGGAGCTGGAAAGGAATAAAAACAACACAGAATTCGTTAAACAAACTCATTACTTCTGCTGTACTTGTGAACACATTGGATCAATGGGTCATTAACCAGTATCACAGAAAATATTGTCCATTTCAAGGGGGAAAATATTAGATGCAATACCTTGTTATGAGCATGTAGGAGAGTCTGGCGCTGTTGATGCAAATCTTCAAGAATTGAGACACCAAGCTCTTCTGTCTCTAGCATGGTTCTTCTGCTCTCCTTAATCCTATCACCTGACTGATTTAGTCTCTCCACAGACATAGTCATTCTTTCTCTTTGATCTGCAGAAACCTAAACCAGTATTTGACCAATTAATAGAACATTCTTTCTCAGATGCATTTTGTAATCGCTCGAGTAGTAAGACATCGAAGGAACCCTGCAATCATCTTCTAGTGATAACAAAGAGATGTCTAGGGAGAGGAATCATTTAAAATACATCAAGCGAAACTATAAAATACGTGGGCTGAAAATAAGGAATTGGCCACAAAAATTACATTTGTGTTTTAATCTATATCCAAATATGTTTTAGAGTCGATTCACTCAACGAAGACAGGACAAATTTTCATTTTCAGAAGACCACTAAGCAAAGGCACTCCTGATACTATGCAAAACCAATCAAACAATACTGGCTCAGTAAGTCTAAACAGCAGCAGCGCACAGCGTAAACAATAACCAATACATCCTCAACTATAGCAAACATAAAAATTAGAACCACAGGAAGAGCTGAAATCTATTCCATTACACACAGCCAGGAGAACGAAGTCTGAGGAAACACTTGCCGAACAGAAAGCAATGCATCCGTTCAACAAAACTAAACCAATAAAAGAGACAAAAAAATCTGTAGATACAACAGGCAATCAAAGACCTAGAAATAAACAAGTAATCTAATGGCAAGCTCTGTTAATATTGTAGTTGACAGAAAAAAATGCATACCGAATGCACATCAGCCATCCCAGCTTCCAACAACTCTACACGGGAAGCCTGATTGACATCGCCAGAAGTTATCCTCTTAAATTCCCTCTTCAACTTATTCAGATCAGACTTATATTCCCTCAACTTGGCCAGAAGCATAGCCTTCACATTCGGCTGCAAACTCCTCGCCTCGAGGTCCATTTTCCGAATCTACCCAAACCAAACCCAACCCCAAAAATTAAAAACTTCAAATTCACATAATAATAATCCACTAAAAGTAAAACGCAAAGCAGATCATACCAGAACATCACAATCATCCAATCCAGATTTAATCTCATTGACCTTTGCGTTCTTTTCCACTGCAGTTCTCCAATTAATTGATAATTATTATTATTGTATAGTTAATTAAAGAGAGGGGCGGGGGTGTTGTACCTCCATCGGGAAGAAGAGAAGTGGAGTTGCACTTTCGAGATAGATTGGCAGAGAGCTCGCAGTACTGACGCTCGTATCCTTCGAAGACTTCACTCATGATTTTGCAGAAGAATTGCTCCGATTTGGATCGCAAAAGTGACCTACCTGGATTAATATGTCAAATTCAATTTCCTTATCGACAATTTAAAAAAAAAAAAAAAGAGGTAAGAAGTGTAGATCATGAAAAGGTTACTGTTACTTGCAGGTAATTAATTGCTAGCTGATAATCTGAATTGAGAATTGGTGGGGCGGAGGTATGTGCCCGCAAGACGGATTAACTACAAATGGAAGACAGACGCCGCGCAGTCCAATTTAATGTTCCTCTGTTGACTTATGTGAAGAATAAGATACCATCAGCTTGGCCCATGCCCCATGGTTGGTTGCTGATTAATAACTTTTTTTAAAAAAAAAAAACGAAATAGAAAACCAAAACGCGCCGTTTGCGAGGGAGGTTTTGTGTTTTATTAACAAAGAAAAACTAAAAGAGCTACCCTCCTCGCCTTTACATTATTCCAGTTCTTTTTCCTTCCTTTTAGTTTTTTCTTTTAAATTTTAATTTGATATTCTAATAATTAAACTTTATAATTTTTTTAAGTTAATGATTTTAATAATTTTATTTATTTATTTTTATAATTTAATATTAAACTTATTATAGATTAGATTTTGTAACTTTTTTAATTTACTTTTTATAAATTTATTCCTATGTCATAATTCAAATAATGAGTTTGAACTTTATAATTTATTTTATTTTATTTTTTATTAAGTTATTTTTATTTTATTACTCTAGTTATAAATTTAGTAAGTTAATTCAAGTTATTTTTTGTTATTTTTTTTAATTTTACATCTCATTACTAAATTAATTGAGAATTAAATTTTAAAATTTATTTTAATTTTTTTATTGGATTATCTCAGTTCCATGATTAAAATTATAAGTTTGATAAGTTAACTTTAGTTAATTAATAAATTAATTTTTTTTTAATTTTATCATTTAATAACTTTATAATTTATTTTAATTGATTTTATATGAGGCTATTACAATCTTATAATTTAATTTGATATACGGATTGAAAAATAAATAGAAGTTAGCATATATCATTATTTCACATTATTTATTAAAACTTATCTTACTTTAAATATTTATCATGAATTAAATTATATTTTTATTAATAATTTAAATTATTCTTTTACATGTTAAATTAACTGGTCATATCAAATTAATTTTCATATTATTTATTTTATATAAAAAAATAGTGGTACCACTTAAATATCTAGATTACAGTATTTATTTTATGAATAACGGTGGAGTTTTGAAATATTTAATTCGTGGTACAAAAGTGATGGATTATTCTACAATCACCCTAACACAAGGATAGTGCCGGGTAATTGAAAAAAAAAAAAACACATGGGATTTGATGAATTATAATTTACATTTAAGCTCTCCATTTTTGTCATATCACTTGAATATCAGAGTCCTATCACTTTCATCATATCATCACACAGGTGCCCGCAATCAGAGTCAAGTGAAGTGAGCCCTTTCACCTTACTTGACCGACACTCAAAAACAATCAATTTCGTCATAGAGATGGACACGTATCCATTCATCAAATCGGGAATGGGAGTCCATGTTGATTAGCAAACACAGTACTGCTAATGGCGTGATCATACCACCAGTCCCAAGCAATTAACTTTCTGCTGGTAAAGAACCCCTTCCTACATTTCAACTTCGAACAACATTACACAGTTCATAGCACGGTGAAAAAACATAATAACAACAATAACAATCAGTTCTCCAACTTGGTGGATATCGATGTACTCGATACGCAAAACATCAGAGGTTAAATCAATTGAAGAAATTATAAATGCATGCCTGCAACAAAACACAGAAAGGTTTCCAGAAGTAAAGGAGCAAGCAGAACCGCCTCCTACATCCACAACCTTAGGCCATAATCTTGGCAGACCTCACGTAGAGGCTATCAACTACCTTGCCAATATTGGAAATGGTCTCCAACGTTGCTGGGTAGATTGCATCTGTTTTAAGATCCTCAAAAATGACGAGGCATCCAGCACCTTGGTCCAAAGTCCCAGCGAATTTCTTATCCAGAATCATCTGGGATAGTTTCTTCTCCATGTGATCTATCGGCAGTTCAATCAGGTCAGCGATGTGAGCAATCTCAACCCTTGAGAATGGCTCAATCAACCTGCAGAGGTTCTGCTCTAATAAAGTATCATATAGGGATGACAGATGCCTATGAACAATTGGGTCTTCTTCTAGCTGGGCCTTAAAATCCCGCAGTGCAGTCTCAAAGAGCTTCAAGGAGCGTTTTGCATGAGCATCGGCAACAGCTTTCATTGCATCCAGCTCAGGCCCCACATACTGAAGTCCTGCTTTGGATGATATTATTCCTGCAACATCATCAGCTTGGCTCACCATTATTTTGCACAACAACATATACTTGAGGCTAAATACTGCTCGGGGATCTTCAAGTGCATTGAAAGCTTCAAATGCTTCAAAGAAGTAGCTGTAAGCAGTTTTGTAATCCTTTTCTTCTGCATGAAGGATACCACTCTGCAAATCTATAGTACCCTGTTGGGCTGGAGGCACATAAATTGCGTTGGCTGCTGTTCTTGCTGCCGTGAGTGCAGCCTTGGCTTTAGGGAGGTTTCTAAGAGAAAAGTGGAGCTTACTCTCCAGCAAGTCTATGTCCACAAGAAGAAGCTTGTCATCCAATCTTCTCACCTCCTTGATCAGACCAGAAAGCAGGTTTAATGCTTCTGAATACTCTTTATTTTCCATCAAAAGGGCTGCGAGTCTTGCTTCAACTCGCTGCCGAAGAAAAGTTCGCTTCTCAGCACGGGTCCACAGCACCATCTCTTTGCACAGAGAAATCTGAAGATCAGAAGTACCTGGTATTTTAGCTACTGTATCAATTATCCCACGAACAATTTTAGCAGTTTTTGCCTTGGGAATCAAAGCAAAAAAGGGCCTCAACTGGGTCAGAAGGCTTCGAAGCTCCTCTGCCCGATTCTCCTGTCTGAGAAGATCTGAGAGATTTGTAATGGCCTGTTCCTTAACCCTGAGGGATTCAGGAGAAGAAGATGGGTTCTCTAGTATGATGTAGTAGATAGAAATGGCTTCAGATGGGTTTTTTGCTTCTAAAGCCTGAGCAATTGAATCTGTAGTTGCAGGGAGATGTGATGTTGACATGGTGCTCAAAGTCCTGCAAAATGAAAATTCATTTGATATGCGCAGCCTTGCCTCAAGCAATGAAAAATGATGGCACAGAACCAAAGTATGCATATGACCAAAGAAAGAATTGTTTGCAACATATTCATCTAGAGTATAGACAGTGCACAGATATTGAATACATAGGAAAGATTCCTGAGCAGTTGCTACATATCTTGACAACATAGTACTGTCAAAACCTTTTGCTGCACCAGATTCTACTTAATGCCTCTGAAACTGTCAATAACATCAGAGCTTACAACACAACCCAAAACAGAAAAAACTAACAATATTACGAAATCACTATATATTATAGCCAATTTCAACACTCATTGGGCATCAGTGAGCACAGATAACTGGATGTTTTTTATTTTTCTCAATTAGGATATAACAAAAATAACATAGAGAAACAGATAGACTCACTAGCTGAAAAACCAGGCTGGTTGGTAGTATTGCCAAGGAAACAAAAAATCATGTTCAATGAGACTGTTACTGTCCCATACCTAGGGGCATATGTGGACAGGTTTATCATTATCTTCACAATTATCAGACCCGGCCCAAGGCCAGACCCGGTGAAGGGTCCAGGTTGCCTGGTCAACCCACACAAGTTAAGCCTGCATTAATAATACAGATAAAGCTGCCTGAATTTGAAACCAGCTTATGTTCCTTCTGTTCTTCTCTTCCAATTACAAACCTCAATTCTCTATACCCAAATTTAGCTAATCCAAAATACAAACCACATTCCAAAATTGTCAAGTTTTTGAGTGAATGGAATATGCTGCAGAAAAAAACTCATTACACAGATTAAAAGAAATTTATAACTTCAATCTTACAATATAAAAAGAACCCATTTAAATACTTTAATAATGTGATTACTTTCAATTTTCTTAGGAGAGCCATTCAGTTCAGCTATTGCAAACAGAACCATGATTTAATTTATTTGATTCATAAAGAAAATTGCTACAAAATCTCATACGAGATAACTTGATTGATATCCCTTATTCCACTAAATGTGGCAGACTTTTTATTCCACTAAATGTGGCAGACTTTATATAAAACAAAGCAAAGCTGCAAATGGGTTTTTAACATTGAGCAAATGCCAGATGGAAGTATTAAGAGGTTCAAAGCAAGGCTGGTTGCGAAGGGATATAATTAGACTTATGGAATAGATTATCAGGAAATGTTTGCAAAAACCGAATTCAAACAGGGTTTTGTTATCTCTTGAAGCAAATTTAGGGCGGGAGGGACTTGCAAAAATTGGATGCAAAAAATATGTTTCTTCATGGAGACATAGAATAAGAAGTTCACATGTAGATTCCCCTAGGATTCTCATGTGAGAAAATAGAGGGCAAAGTATGCAAGCTGAGAGGCAATCTCCGTGAGCATGGTTTGATAGATGTAGCAAGACAATTGTTAGATATGGATACAAACAAAGTAACAGACCACATCGTGTTCATCAAACATTACAAAGGTAAGACCACGATTCTCATTGCATATGGTGATCATACTGAGTTAACAGGAAATGATGAGGTTTTCATTTTAAAGAAGTATCTTGCTAAAGAATTTGAGATCAAAGATCCTGGGAGGTTGTGTTACTTCCTAGGAATTAAAGTTGCCTGGGCAAGTAAAGGTATCTTTGTTTCTTAAAGTAAGTACATCCTCAATCTACCTACACAAACATGGATGTTGGGATTTAGACATATTGATTCTCAAGTCAAAGTGAATCCTCTCCTTAAGAACAGCAATGGTGAAGTGGTGGAAAAGGGACAATATCAGAGGTTGGCTGGTCGATTGATCTACCTTTCACATACTTGTCCTCATATAGCCAAGTTAGTTTAGTGTAGTCAGCCAATTCATCGCATCCTTAAATGCCTAAAATTTGCTCTGGGAAGGGATTGTTGTTCTTAAATAATGGGCATTTAAAGGTAGAGGAGTTTATTGATGCCAATTGCACTAGATCACCAGATGATAGGAGATCCATGTCTGGATATTAGGCCTTTATTGGTGGCAATGAAATGTCATGGAGGAGTAAGAAGCAATTTGTGGTGGTCCAGTCTAGAGTCTAGAGCAGAAGCAGAGTATTGAATGATGGCACACAAAGTATGTGAGCTCGGTCTAAAAGTCTGATGCAAGAGCTAGGAATAACAAATGATAGTCCTACATCACTTTCTTGTGATAACAAAGCAGCTATCAACATTGCTTATAATCCAATTTAAAATGATAGATTGAAGCATGTTGAGATTGATGTGCACTTTATTAAAGAGAATTGAATAAGACCGATTCTCTTTGTAGAATCTGAAAACCAAGCAGTTGATGTATTTACTAAGGGAATGAGGAGTAAGTTGTTTCACTCTTTCACTAGCAAGATAGACATGAAGGATATTCATGCTCTATCTTGTGGGGTTTTTTAGGAGTAACTGGTAACTACAATGTGATATTAAAGGTAGTTGTGTAAACTATTTTTCTTTCTCACATATAAACATATATATAAATTGTGGTGTAGGTTGAGATAGCTTAACCTACGACCTCTTTATATTTCCTCTCTTCTTTCTCTTTATATCTATCTCTAGTTCTTAGTAAATCTTAGCAAAACAAAGCCTTTTGCTTTATATTTTAAGCAAGATTAAGGCTTTCTTTTAGGAAGGGCTGCCAGTTGAGCTGATTTGAAAAATATTTTACATAAACATTGATTTGTAAAATATTCTTGGAAATAAATTATTGACATTTGTTATTGGTAAATTTCAAATTTATGTTACCATAATATATATATATGCTCTAGTTTATCGTTAGAAATATTAAAAGAAAACTTTTTTTGTGATAGTATATAACTATCACAAAAATTAAATAATAATAGTTTCCGCTAAACATGTAATTTACTGTGGCTGTTGAGATAGAGCAAGCAAAAAGAGGAGCTTAATCACTTCCTGACAAAAAGACGAGCTTAATCACTTCCTGACATTTTTTCATCCCTCCACTCTGTTTATCCATCAATCATAAACAAAACCTCAAATCGTGCACTATATGTCCATTACGAACGAAACTCAAACACAGACTTTAATCAAACCCTAACCTCCCCCAATTACGTGACAAGTAACAACTTAATTAATCAACTAACTTAAGATTTTAATTCATAATAACCAAAGCACTCAACCCTGATAGGTCAAGACTAAAGCCCTGCGTTCACATCGTACCAAGGCCAACCCAAGTACTAATTAGCTACAAATAGAAGCGATAAACTAACAATAGGCGCGCGCGCGCACTTTGTGTATGTTTGATATTGTGTTTTCAGTTGCATTTTAAAAGTATATTTGTCCTGAAAAATATCAAATTGATATTTTTTAAAATATTTCTGATGATTTTAACATTTTAATATCAAAAAAAATAAGGAAAAAATTATTTTCAGAGCAAAAGGCATCCTGCACCATGATACCAAATACACTTAAATTTCCAGTGTCTAAAAAAAATCACCAATTACTACCGAAACTAATCCCGCAACCTACACGGAAAATAATAACAATTATGAATTGGGAGATTTAGATTGAAAAGGGCTAAAAAATCCCTGCCTTTTTTAGTAAAAAAAAAAATGAAAGCTAAGAAAAATCTAAAATTAGGGATACCGCAGGAACACGTAAAAAAAATACAGATAGAAAATAGTAAGGGAGATTGAAAAGATGCAGGAAGAGAAAGTGCAAGAAGTGGCGCGTGCCTGTGACTGGGAAGTTCGAGCTTATTCGTGAGTAGATCGTGTCCGTCTGCTTTTCCTGGCTGTGTTGGAGAGGCGTGGGGGGAGATGAAGCAGCCTTTGATTTTTTTTATTTGGATGGAATGCCCTTCATGGGCTGATTTTGGGGGCCCTAGAGCCCATGAAGTTCCAAGGCCGGGTGTAAATAAAAGTGCTTCGGATTTTTAATTTTTTTCAGCAAAAGAAAGTTACAGTAGCTGCATGATGGATGGACGGTAACCCATGTTCCCCTCCTAATTTGGATCGGGTTCCAATTTCTTGACCCAGCTTTGCTCACTTTTATGTTGTGGTAATCAGCTGTTTTTCCTTTTCTTTTATTTGTATATTGCGTTCTTCTTTTACGACCTCGTTTTTTAACAATATTTTCGCAAGGTTTCGAGCTTATTTTGGTCTCTTTCGTAAGTTTCGTTTTTGTCCCAGGTTCTTGCAACAATCTCGAAGGTTGGATTTGCTTTCATGTTCATCACAAGAGGGAGAACTAAAATTCGGAACCGTAGTTTGTTTGGTTAGAAAAATTAAAAGACAAAAAAAAAAACCTTTTTCTTTCTTTGATTTTTGAGACAAAACTGGGGTAAATTTAGGGACGCGCGAACATATCCAAGCAGAAAGTTCGAAGATTTTTTTTCTTTTAATTTTGTTTTTTTAATATTTTATAACTTCCATATTTATTCACATACTTTGATCTAACATATTAATCTTGCATGGTAAATTTCCATTAATGAATTTAAAAATATATAAAATATAAAATTCATAGAAATATAAAACAATTGTAGGAACAGACAATTATAAATCTAACCAGCATAATTATAAATTAGAGCTCACTTTACAAGACATCTCCTGTCATAGAATTATATAATTTTATTATGATAATTTGAATCTTTATTACTAAAAAAAATTAAAATTAAAATTTTAGATTGTTCCGTTGTTGGACTATATTTACAATTAAATTTTTATATTATTTTGTTATTTGACTTTCCTATTTAAGATTGTGATATAATTGCTTTTAAAATTATTTTTTATTTAAAAATATGTTAAAATAATTTTTTTATTTTTTTAATATTAATACAACAAAATAATTTAAAAATATAAAAAATTATTTTTAAAAAAAATACTTTTAAAATATAAAAATAGATAAAGACTGTATGTTTCGAAAATATAATCTTGTATAGGAAAATAAGGGAGTATTTTCATGGATATTTTTATTGACACTCCATTTTAAAAATAAATTATAATAGATCTTATAAACAATAAATAATATTNCGTGGTTAATTAGCTATGTAAGAAACTTTTAGTATAACTTATTAACTGTTTGCCCTAATTTAGAAATTCCTTAATTTAGTGCCCATTTGTCACCGTAATTGCGGTTGCAGTTGGAAACAAATACTGATTTAGGTCGTGATTGTGGTTTTCTTAAAAGTAATTTTCCCATTTGTCACCGTAATTGCGGTTTTTTTAAAAGTAATTTTTGAGAAATTATTTTTAAAATTTTTTATGTTTATTTATTATTAAAAAAGTTAATTAATAAAAAATATTTTTTGATAAAAAAATATTGTCCAGTAAATAAAAAATATTTTTTAGTTAATAAAAAATACTTTTCATTAAAAAAATTAGCTTGATTTTTAGAAAAGTATTTTTTTTATTATGTTTGTTTTTAAAAAAGTATTTTATAAGAAATCACTTTCCAAACTTTCTTGTGTTTATTTACTGTTAGGAAAGTTAGTCAACGAAAAATACTTTTCAGTCAAAAAAATTTAGCTTGGTTTTTAAGAAAGTGTTTTCCTAAAAAATTTAGAAAGAGAACACTTTTTAGTCAAAGGAAAATTTAGTTTGGTTTTCAAGAAAGTGTTTTTTAAAAAAAAAATTGAATGGAAAACACTTTTCAGAAGTTGTAAAAAATTTAGAAATACCATTTTTTGTTGATTATATCAAATTTTATCCTCAAACTTTTAATCGTTATATATATTTTGTTTTGAATAATTATTTTTCAATTTTATTTTTTAAAATTTAATTTTTATATTAACTTTGATCTTTATTTTTATAATTGTTATTTGTTTTTCTTCTATTTTTTTATTGAAATTTTTTATCTATCAAATTTGATCCTCATTCTTTTAATTGTTACTTATTTTATTTCAAATACTTTATAAAATTTTAATTATNAAAAAATCTCAAGAAAATCATAAAAAATACTCATTAATTTTATTTAAAAAAAAAAACACAATAATCAATTATTGTTAGGCCTGGTCGAGGCAAGGCTGTGCAAATGGACCTTCAATTTTATATTTTTTGTTATTGATGTGGATGACATATTATCCATCTAGTTTTTATTTAATAAATAAATAATATATTATTTAAATTATTTAAAATTCAATTATTATAGCGGCCTAAAAATTAAAGATTAATTTTTTTTACTCAAATAATAGTTTTTTCAACTAATTTTTTATCCAAAACACCTATAAAATACTGTATAGACCACGATAAACCTATATACAACATCAATAAACCTAAAAAAAATCTCAAAAACTAAAAATCAGCCCAACCCTGAATCTTTTTTATGAGCTTTACAGATAAAAAAAAAATACACTATATACTATTCTTATCAAACTAAGTCATCTTACATAAATATCATTTTTTTTATGGTACATGTTAGTATCAATCATACCTTTTATTATTTATCGTGAAAATCCAATAACCTCTCCTTTTCTTTTCAACTACGAACTAAAAAATAAAAAATAAAAATTGAATTGAGAAGATATCAAAACAATAGAATTATATGATTTGCACAATTTTTAAAATTCAAGAACAAAAATACTTTTTTTGCAAACTCTAAGACATGCCATCCATGTTTAATATATATTTTTTTATTATTTTATTTTTATTTTATATTTTCATAAAAAAACTAAGGAATACTGAATGCAACCCTAGCTAAATATAGTTATTTTTCTTTTTTTAAATCAAGTCTTGAACGACATGAGAGCATATTGTTGTTTTTTTATTTAAAAAAAAACCATTCAAAAGGTAAAATCATTTTTTTTACCTTCCATAAAGTAATGTGTTTGAAAATACAGGGTAAAACAAGTTTTTTTAATTTAATTATTTTGACTTAAAATAATTTTTTTAATAGTCTGAGATTATTCTAAAATGTATCGATGTTGAAAATAAATTTTAAAATATAAAAATATTATTTTAATACATTTTTAAATAAAAAATATTTTAAATTATTATTCCTATTACAATTCTAAACGCAAATTAAAGGAGAGGTTTATTGTTTTTTCGTTTCTCAAGCACCGCTCAAGCCATGCTTTATGAAGAGAGAACGAAGGAAACACGTGGTCCCTGGATGCCGACGCTCAAAGGAGTGTCGACTGGGAACAGTAGTTGCTACTTACTAGTTAGAGCCGACACTCAAAGTTGCCTACCAGCCGTTCCTCCCTTTCCCTCGGTAAATCCCCAAATCATCCCTGTCTCCCACCACCAAACAAACGCATCGATTACCCGTCATTTGCGTTTTACTGGCCGACTTGACAAGCAATGAACAACTGAACATGATACCAGTAGGGGTATTACTGGCAATTAATCAAGCTCAACAAACTCAAATAAGCAATCTCAGTATACACGGTTTAGCTGCTCACAACGATCTCTCCAGAACAGTACCAGATTCTACTGATGCAAGTCTCTACTCTACTGTTAAGAACTTACGATCTCACCTCACGTTAGATTTGTTTTTGAATTCTTTACTCAGAAGAACGTTTTGCCTCTGTTTCAAGCAGCTGCTGCTGCAGCAGAATCCAAACAGCACGAGGCGTGGATTTTCTCCGCTGACATTTTTTTTTGCTTTCGATTTTCTTATGTAGGTTTCTTTTCCGTGGCATCATTTTTTTTCACTTCTCGATCAACTTTATGAAAGTAATTATAAGTAATCAAGTTTTGCATTAGATTTATTTTATTTTTAATCGATGGCAGCTTCGACCAGGAGTGAGAGGAGCAGGGTAATTAAGTCATATTAATCCATGATTAATTTGAAGTAACAAAGTGATCATCATGTCTTAATTGTAATTAGAGTGCAATTGTCTTAGGGTGTTAAATACCTGTTCCTGTTCTTGCTGCGGTGTAGAATTTCGTTCGTCTTTCCCGAGGTTTTGAGATTGGTCTGCTGAAATGCTCGTTTCCGCTATTCTAACATCAGTGGGGATAAACTCTGCTCTATGTGTTATTTTCCTGGTACTGTATTCTATATTGAAGAAACAACCAAGTTATTATGAAGTTTTTGTACCGCGCTTGCTCGCGGAAGGGAGTTCTAAACAGGGAAGCCGTTTCAATCTTGAAAGGCTATTACCATCTGCTGGTTGGTTGTCAAAGGCATGGAAGCTATCTGAAGAGGAAATGCTATCTTCTTCTGGCTTGGATGCTGTGGTGTATATGCGAATGATAACTTTCTGGTAATTCTAGTCATACTCAAGGGAGCTTTTCGATCTGCCATTAAACAAAGCCTTATTTTTTCTTGCTTTATCTGAATACTGCAGTTTGAAAGTGTTTTCATTCGCTGGGATAATAGGAATACTTATTCTTCTCCCAGTGAACTGTTCGGGGACTGAGCTTCACCAAATTGATTTTGCTGATTTGTATACTAGCTCACTGGATGTATTTACCATTTCAAATGTAAATAGTGGCTCAAAGTTGTAAGTATGATCTGCAAATCTGGCTTTAACATGAGCAGTCAATTTATTTAAGAAGTTCTAACATGCTAAAACTATTCGCGTGGTTTCCATCCAAATGACAGATTTGCCTAGGAATTGCTACTTATTTGTCTGAATGGTGTTAGCTCATTTGGGCTTCCATTCATTATGGAAAATAGTTTTCATCTAGAATTAAGAATCCACTTATTACATAATTCCTATACACAGTTAATTTGAAGCAAATCCGAGGAGGACAATTCGATTTCACATTAAACATTAACATATTTATGCTTTGGTGAGGGCCTGGAAATGAATTAAATTTGTAACACATCCAAGATGTTAGGCAGTGTAATATTCTCATGGTAAGGATAGTGTACTGTGTAGAGGGAATCACGCATTTTGTCAATTTTTTAGCAGGTTATGGGTTCACTTCTCTGCTGTATATATTGTCGTTTTTTTCATCTTCTGTCTACATTACTATGCAAGTTTGTGTGTACTGTGTAGAGAAACTCATGCATTTTGGCCATTTTTGCAGGTTATGGATTCACTTCTCTGCTGTATATGTTGTCACTATTTTCATATGCTATCTACTGTATTATGTAAGTTCCATTTTATGCGGTTATATCTTATTGTGAATCCTTATTTTAGAAGAATTTGACCACCTTCAAATTCTTTTGTCTAGGACTGTGAATGTAACTTTTCCATTTTCATTGATCAGGGGATAAATCAGATTTATATTTTGGTGAAGATCTATACACATTGTTCGTATGGACAGGAGACCGTTAATTATTTAGCAGGGTTTTGATTATAATTCTCTCGTAATGAACTGATAAAATGTCTTAATAAGTTATTTCTTGATACATACACAGCTGCTGACGGGTATTTGATTCTGTAGGAATATAACTATATCTCTTCAAAAAGGATTGCATATTTTTATTCAGCCAAACCTCAGCCACATCAGTTCACTATTTTAGTTCGCAATATCCCTGTCTCAGTTGGAAGCAGTGTCAGTGACAGCGTTGAGAGCTTCTTTACAGAGTATCACCCTACCACATATCTTTCACATATAGTTCTTCGTCGAACTAGCAAAGTTCAGAGCCTCATTGTAAGTAATGTCTGTTTCCTCCCTCACCATTGTCACCAATGTTTTTCTCTTTCCCTTTTTCTATATATCTAAGCTCCCTTTAAATTACTTTGCATTTATTTCCTCGTTTTTTCCTTGGGGTTCAGAAAGATGCAAACAAATTGTACAAGAGACTACTTCACTTGCAATTAGAACCATCAGAACAGAAGTACAAGCGAGTTGGATTGTGTGGACATAAGGTTGATCTTTTGGATCATTATGGGAAGAGGTTAGATGACTTAGAGCAGAATGTGAGATTGAAGCAATCAGAGGCATTATTGGCAGATGTATGTGGTGCTCCTTTCACTATTATTTTACTTTCACTGACATTCTTTAATTGTCAAATTTATACCTTGTTCAACAGTTAAAATGACCATCAAATATGCATGAAGGTGTTGAAATCCTTTAAAATGTGGTGTGCATCACCAGTATCAAATTTAATAACATTGAACAATGTTAAGTTGTAAAATGCATTTGCATGTATCTTGGTAAATAGTGTTATTCACGAATCAAAATGTTTATAGCATTACAGTACCATTTATTTTTTCTCAAAATATAAAAGGTAGCCATGCTTGAATGATATTGCTGGTCAACATAATTTTTCTCTCGATTAAAACAAGTAAGAAAGTTAGTTGAATTTTGTTCTCCTGTTAAGAATTTGCTGGAGATTAAGTTTTGTGAAATTGTAATAATGCAAAAGAATAACCCAAGTCAAAATTTCGAAGCACAGATTTGAAGTAATCAGTCCTTGAATGTTTCTGTCGGTTTTAGAGCTCATGGGGAAATGCAAATAACAACCCTGCCCTTTCCTCTCCCACCCAACCCCAAAGAAAGATAACAACCCTACCCTCTCTTCTTCAACCTGGTTCCCCAAAGGAGTTAACATTCCGTGTCAGTGCACCATTTTTTTTTCCAGAGTCTAGGTGCGCTCAAATACATGCTTGTGTACTTGCTTATTCCAGTTTTGGATGGTTTATTTTGGAATTCATTTTCATCACAGCTCTAAAGCACTAATCAACCTGATACTTTGCAGTACTTTAATTTTTCTGAAGTACTTATAGTCTCATGGTAGCAGCCATTGTACTCTGAGTGGAATGTTTCATAGAGCACTAATCAACCTGATACTTCGCAGTACTTTAATTTTTCTGAAGTACTTATAGTCTCATGGTAGCAGCCATTGTACTCTGAGTGGAATGTTTCATATTAACTCATCATCTTCAGGTAGAGGATGACTGTGAAAACCTAGTTTTCCAAAATTAAGCTGATGACCATAACGTGTATTCTTGCCATTGATTGCCACGCTTTCTGTTTAGTTTCTTTAGATTTTCTTTTTATACTTTTTTGGTGTTGTGCCGACCCATAATGTGTATTCTTGCCATTGATATCCACTCCTTTTGATTAGTTTCTTTAGATTTTCTTTTTGAACCTTTTTGGTGTTGTGGTGGTGCATGCTATTAATTTACTTTCTTTCTCTTGTTAAAGGATACTCATGCTGCCTTTGTGTCATTCAAGTCGCGTTATGCTGCTTCCACTGTTTTCCATATGCAACAATCAATCAACCCCACACATTGGATCACAGAAGAAGCTCCTGCACCTGATGATGTCTATTGGCCTTTTCTTTCATCATCATTCATGCGAAGATGGATTTCTAAGCTTGTAGTTGTAGTTGCATGTATTCTTCTTACAATTTTGTTCCTTATTCCTGTGGTAGTTGTACAAGGTCTCACTAACCTGAGTCAGCTGGAAGTTTGGTTTCCATTCCTGGAAAGCATTCTAGACATGTGAGTAATGATCTCAAGTCTTTGTACTATCAGTGTTGCCATCATATCATCCTTGACAATTCAACCCTCATCTACTTGAAAACTTCTCACTCTCTCTTGCCATCTACTTTTTTCCCACTATGAATTGAAGTCGTCCATTGGTACTGTCAGCAAAGAATGGCCACTGGTATTTTAGAGTATGTCCTGGAGCACTTGCCTCTAGTGTCCATTTCATGAATGTCTATATGATAAGATTTCAATGGGTGGCCAGGATCATGAATAGTAAGGATTTATGCCGAACAGTATCAACAGAATAATTCAGAGTTTTTCATATGTAATTTCTCCAGGGATCTTCTATTGCCATTGTTGAACCCTCTTATTGGATGCTTCAATTGATTGATATGGCATTTGGTGTCATGTGCTGCTCTAGATTATCAATAATCAGTGCATTAAGTTCACCTTTTTAGTGATTTTGGAAGAAAAGTATTTCCTTGATAAACTGCAGTAACCTTTTTAGTGATTTTGGAAGAAAAGTATTTCCTTGATAAACTGCAGTAACCTTTTCCAGGGGGTTTTCAGAGTCCAATGTTGTGCCATGTTTCTCAAAGCGTATTTCAAGGCGTTTATATTGTATCTCTTTTACTTTTCAAATCATGCTCTCCCCAAATTGACACAGGACATATCTGAAATGTGCTAACAGATAAAAAGAGTACGCTGAATTATTTATACTGTTGTTTCAGTTGGGAGTAGAAAAGTTGTTTTTCTTCTTTTACACATATCATCGAGGTGATTCATAACAATTACTCCGTTATAGCTGGATTTATTCTTCCACAATGATGCAAGATACTAAATGTTGTGATCTTACTTGCAGATCATTTGTCAGTCAAGTAATTACGGGATATCTTCCTAGTCTGATTCTTCAGTTGTTCCTAAAGGCCGTGGCCCCAATCATGGTGTTCCTTTCCTCCATTCAAGGATACATTTCTCATAGCATGATAGAAAAGAGTGCATGTAAGAAAGTACTCTGGTTCACAATATGGAACATCTTCTTCGCCACTGCATTCTCTGGGTCCATATTTAATCAGTTTTCCATCTTTCTTGACCCCAAGAATATTCCTGCAAAGTTGGCTGTTGCTGTTCCAGCTCAGGTGAGTGTGTGTTACTGAAATCTTATTACAAAATTTTCAATTTGTTACGAGAGAGAAGTGTGTGTTTTTGGAAGCAGAGAAACCTAACATGTTTGCTGAATACTCAATTCTTTCTATCAATTATATTTCGCATTGCTCTCCAATCCTCTTCTCAATATTGGAAAGACACAAAAAAAAAATACAAATGAATTTCTTTGAAGTGAAAGGAGGTAATCTGAGGGCATTTTGTCTACTGGAGGGGTGAAAACAACTTCAACGAAAGATAACTGAACAAAATTCAGTGGCCCCTCGCTTTGAGGACTGAAATAGCCGATTAAGAGATTCATGATAGCTATTGTCTGCTTGACAAATTTTATTTTTTGTAGGCGTCATTTTTCATTGCTTATGTTGTCACTTCTGGATGGACGAGCACTACATCAGAACTTGCTCGCATATTCCCTCTAATTTGCCATGTAACAACTAAGTGTTGTGCTAAAAGTACGGATGAAGGAATTGAAGTTCCATCTATTCCTTACCACAAGGACATTCCGAGGATTCTTTTCTTTGGACTTCTTGGCATTACGTATTTCTTCCTAGCTCCGATCATTCTGCCCTTCCTTCTGGTGTATCTCTGTCTTGCTTACATCATCTTCCGTAACCAGGTTTCTTTTCTTATTTTATTTTTTATTTATTTATCATACCTTTTATAATATGAATTATTTTGCCTTCGAAATGTATCATATTAGGTAGGTTGCTTTGTTGTTATGTAGTTTCAGAATTTTATCATGGTAAAAGACAGTTACAGTATGGAAACACTAAAATGTTTTTAGAATTAGTAAAAATACAATATCCATATTCATATTTACATGCTCAATGCAATTCTGTTAAATATGAAAATTTGAAGGAGGGGTATTTCCTTTATATATCAGCAAAGGTTACAACTTGGAATGGAGCTCAATCGACCAGTCAGAATCACTGTGGTCTCAGCTCATTCCTATTAGTAGCAGATATTGGGAAAGTAATCATTATAGTGGAAGTGTGGGTAGCTGCAAGCACGAGTCTGTAAATTTTCCTCTTTCATTCTGATGCAAGGTGGCTTGAACAATGTTTTAAGAGATTTTAGGTTGAATCTTTAATAGGTAATTGTTGTAGGGTTGATTAGGTATATGCGTGTGAGAGGTTGTTCAATATGGATGAGCATTTAAGGGTTTGAATCACGCAATCAAAAGCAAATGATTAAACACGATTTTGAGTGCTTGAACTTATCTGGTTTTACAATTGATTGTCTAATTCTTAATTTTGTTCATTTAAGTGTCTGATTTTTTTAATTTTGACAATCGAGTCATCATCTCCGCTAAACTATGTGGACTATCACATGACCTAACCGTCATCTAGCAAAAGTCATTTTGTTCAGATATTTATGCAATTATTTACATACTCTCTCTATATATGTGTCTAAAAGAGTGAGACAAACACTTTAATTTTTTTTTTTAATTTCTCGTCCTCTCTCTCTCCTTTCCTATCTCCTTCCTCTTTTTTTCTTAACATCCTTCCGTCTTCTTTCTCTATTTTCATTTATTTCAATCTAAGAACGTGGTATCGAAAACTAAAAACACTAACAAAAGTTAGTATTGTGCTGACGTCAGTAATGATATCATGCTTATGTCAGCATGACATAAGCACATGATGACATCCTTTTTCCTGCTTTTGGTAGCTCTTTTACCCATCAACAAAAGCCCCTTGGTTTAAACAAAAATTGATGTCTTTTACTTTGCCAATTTGTAGATATATGGTTTGACAAAAAGGCCAGCTTTGATTTTCTAATTACTCTAGTTTTTAGGGACTGTTTGATCAAGATATTTGGGTTTTTTTTAAGATATTCTTAGATGAGTTTGCCAAAGTTAAGTGGTCTCTTGTAAAGTGAGACATGACAAAAGAAAGCTCAGGTGAAAACTCAAAAACTGCTACTAATGAGAGTAATGGAAGTCGAGTTGGAGCTATTAGTGACGATCCCTCACCTCATATCAGTCATATTAAACTAGATGAAACCAATTATCTTGCTTGGTCACATTCATGCTTATTATTTATCAAAGCCCGAAGAATGTATGATACATCACAAAAAAAAAGTAATGCCAGCAACAAATGACCCATTACTTAATCGATTGGAATTCAGAAAACTCAATTATGTCTGGGCACGTTAACTCCATGGGGCCTTCTATTGCTCGTGGGTATCTGCTCCTTGATTCCGTGTCAAAAATTTATAGTGCTGCTAGTCAGATATATTCTTAACTTGGTAATGATGCATAGATTTATGATAGTAGCTCAATATTTTGCAAAACTCAACATTTTATGACGAGTTGTATTTCTATCAATATTTTCAAGCTTATTGTCCAAATAATGTAGCTAAATTTCAGAAGTTAGTGGACAAAAAAAGTTTTATAACTTCTTTGCTTGTCTCAATATGCTCAATATGGAGTATGCTCAAATTAGGATTTAGGATCCTTTTCCTTCATTAAGTTAAACGTACTCACATGTTCAAAATAAATATAGTTGGAGGAATATTATGTTACAACCTATAATTCCACAAATATTAGCCATGGTTGTTCACTCTTTTCAATGGGTTAACAAAGAACAAACTCGATTTAGTGATCAAGGAGCATCGAACAAAGAGTAATTGAAATATGATTATTGTGAAACATGTACGAAACTTCATTGATATCCTACCAGAGGACGTGGAGGAAAAAGGGTTGGACCTACCTGGTCACGAGCTCACACATCTGAGATGACTAAAACTGTAGCTTCTGATGGGAACTAAGTTCTTTCACTCTTTCTAAGGAATTGTGAACCCTTAGACATATGATGACTAAGCTTAAACCTTCCTCCAATTCCTCACTCAACTTTTCTCTTACAGTTATAAATGTTATAGCTCTAAATAGTTACACCATAGTTGATTTTGATTTATGGATTATAGATTAAAGAGCAAAGGATCACATGACTGGATATTCTAAATATTTTTTATATTATTTTTTTCATTGGATAAAGATAAAGTTTCTGTTTCTGGTAAAGTTTTATTTCAATACACTCCTTTGTCCTTGTCTTTAGTTCACGTTCCTTGTTTTTTTTTAATAATTTATTGTCTACTGGTAAAATAACAAAATATTTAAATTGTAAAGTCTATTTTTTAAAAATTATTGTGTGTTTAAAATTTTTAAATTATTGTGTGTTTAAAAGGACTTGAAGACGAGGAAGGCGATTGATCATGATAGAGTGGACAATGACTTACATCTACTAAAAATAATTTTGTTAATTTGGTTGAGATAAGTATAACTAGACATGCTTTAAAACTTGATTCTTTGATGGCTGGTCATCAACAATTATATCAGACATAATCATTTAGAACATTTTTTTTTATAGCTTTAAATATATTCTTTCCAACTCTGTCCAAATATTATAATATGAATAACATAATTATGTGATGTATTTGAATTTACAAATCACATATATGTCATATATTCACATATTAATAAGAGAAGCATTACACCTTTTGCAACTATTCGTTATGATGCTAAGGTCCCAGTTGATTTGTCTTCTTGTCTTTTTGATAATTTTTCACCTTTGTTAGTTGTTACAATCACACCATTTGAAGTATAATAAAAGTAAAGTGTACTCATGTTTCCATAAAAAATAATAATGTTACAAAATATAAGAATGAAATTTTTTAGGGTTATTTTATTGATTATGGTATTGTTCATCAAACAAGCTGTGTAGATACACCAAATTAGAATGGTGTAGCTAAACAAAAGAATCAACATTTTTTAAAAGCTGCAAGTTTTCTTATGTTCACAAATTATAATGGATGTTCCCAAATTCTATTGGTGTGATGCAGTCTTTACAGTAACATACCTTAGTCTTTACAGTAACATACTTTATCAATTGAATGTTCTTGAGAGTTCTGGATTTTAAATCTCTTGTAGAACTTCTACAAGGAGTTTGCTTTTTTATAGTTCCTTTTAAAGTGTTTGGTTGTGTATGTTTTATTTGAGATCATTGACAAAAAGTTGGAAAATTAGATCCTAGAACTCCAAAATTTATATCTATTAGGTACTATGTTACTAAAAAAGGTTACACATTTTATCATCCTTCTAGTAGAAAAAATATTTGTTAGTATGGATGTGATGTTTTGCAAGAGTGAGGCTTATTTCACCAAGTAATTTCTTTAGAGGGGGAGTGATATAAGTGGTATGAATGAAGATTTGATTTTGTTTTTATTTCTTTTATGAATTTCTAAACTTGATTCAGAAGATGGAAGTGAGGGGGAGAAAGAAAAGGATTGCTTTATAGATGAGGAAAAAGAAGGGAGGACTTATAGTAAGGATGAAGAAATTAAGATAATAACTCAATAGATAAAGAGAATAAGATCTTGACTTGCTCTTGGAGGAAGCCAATAGATAAAACCATTTTACATGTTTTACCAAGCGAAGAGCCAACTTTCAATTTAATGTCACAATCTTCTCTTTCTACTATGTCTCCCATCCCAATTCCTAAGTCTTTTGTTTCCAGTTCCGATGTTAATAATCTTCCAATAGCTTCTAAGAAAAGATTTCGAAATTGTATTAGATATCTTATATCTAATTTTATTTGTACGACTCTTTATCTTTTTTATATAAAACTTTTGTATCTTTTTTGTCTTTTAAATTAGTTCCATATGATTGGAAAGAAGTTTAAGCGATCCAAATCGAGAAAAAAAAACACCTATGGTGGAGGAAATTAATGTGTTGGCAAAGAATGACACATGAGAGCTTACCACTTTTCCCACCTTTCATGCCAGGAAGCAAAAAGTAAGATGTAAGCAGGTCTTTGTTGTTAAACAACAACCTGATGGAGATTTTGAGAGGTTCAAAGCAAGACTAGTGGCATTGATTAGTAAGAGATATTTGCTTCGGTAGCAAAAATAAACTCTATACAGGTCCTTTTAACTTGTGCTGTAAATTTAGGATGAGATTGAATTATTTATAGTGTTTTAAGACTCCAAATCCAACAATGACTTAGATTCCTAAATCTCTAACATAGTTATTCCTATATAGAATAGAAAAACCTAATAACTTTAATAAAATAAAATACTAAATATAAATAAAGTCTAAGATAGAGATAAAACTTTCAGTATACCTGCAGAATACTAAAATACTCTTCCATCATAGAATTTAAATAAAACAGAGAGGTCTAATACTTTTGTGCTTGCATCACGTTATTTACCCGGACTATTGATTTTCACACTTTCTCACAGTTTGTATTTCTGCAATGCTCATTTCTAAGGATTTTTATGTTAGTGCTAGATTCTTAAAAGTAGGAAAAAAATTGACACTGCAAACATATGATGCAGTTCATAAATGTATACGCTCCCAAGTATGAAACTGCGGGGAAATTTTGGCCTATCGCTCACAATTCGATGGTATTTTCTCTGGTACTCATGCATGCAATTGCAGTGGGAATTTTTACTCTGAAGAAGCTCCCTCTTGCATCAACCTTAATTATTCCTCTTCCAGTTCTCACGCTTCTGTTTAATGAGTACTGCCGGAAACGCTTCCTTCCAATTTTTACCGCTTATCCTGCTGAGGTATGTTGATATTCCAACACACCATGCCCCCTTATATCAATTCTCATGCTTTTATCTTGTTATCCCCTTTTCCCGACTGTACTTGTGATTTCTGCTGCTTCCAGCCAGGATTTGACCTGGATAAGTGTTTCCAGGTGTTGATAAAGAAGGACATGGAAGATCAAAATGATGCTACAATGTCTGAGTTTTTTGATAAATTGGTCACCGCCTATCGGGACCCAGCTCTAGTGCCGCTTCAGTACTCTGCAGACACTGACAGCCTTAACAGACCGCTCATATCATCTGGTGGAGTTTGAATGTGAGGAACGATTGTGTTGACGTTGTGTTGGCTCTTGAACTGAATAGCAATGGTGGTTGCTGTTATCAACTACCATTTCAAGATGTTGTATTTGATTTCTCTTTCATTTCAAGGACAATAGAAAGTGTCCTTGAAAACCGCGTTCTATGCGCGTGTGTTGTAAATGCTAGCCTGCACGTGCTTGTATTTATGCCTGCACATACTTTCAATGTTCTTGCTTGGGCATCCTGAATGCTTGTTTCAGCTGACTATATTTTTCATCTAAATATGCAAGTGTTTTTTTTATCCTGCTCCCCTCCGTTCACATTTTACTTGCCATTTGTCAATAAGCTAAAAAACAAGAAGAGAAACTAAAAAGAAGAGTCTTGTCTCTTTTCACTGTACCTGAGTTCGAATCCTGACGTGTACCTTGTCATTCTCGCAGTGTTTTATATGTCTATTGGGTTTGCAGGGTATTCAGTGAACCATAGGGATTAATCGTAACGCGCGCAAGCTGACCCGAATACTCTATATAAATAAAAAAAAAAACCAAAAGCATAGATAAATTGCAGTCAGATTTCATTTTAATCAATAAGTCCATAACCATTGATTAAAAAACTTTATTGTTCTTTCCTTGATATTTTATTTATTTATTATTTCTCATCGAGTTTTTTAATAAATTTTAATTAATAGAATTGGTTATTTGAAGAAGACTCTATTAAAAAGATGGTTAATTTTAATCTAAGACCATTAATAGCTATTTTTTAAAACCCTCTCTCTCGATTTTGCTGCGACACAAATTAAGGCATTATTTTTCAAGATTTTTGAATTTTTCTTTTCAAAAAATTTTAAATTATTTTTTTTTAAGATTTTTGTTTTGTTTTGATATACTAAGTTGAGTTGTTGATATTAAAAATAATAATAAAAATAATATTTTAATATATTTTTAATCAAAAAATATTTTTAAAAATATCACCTATTATATTTACAAATAAACTTTAATGTCAAGAATAGTTTCATGCAAAGTTTTAATTTAAAGGCGTGAAGTGTAAAAAAATACACAATTTTCAAAAAACCACTTTAAACATTTAATAAACCATGCTCTTATTCTTTTACAAAACATCATGAAGGTTCATAATCGAAGTTGTCAAATGCATATTTTTGACAAATACACTTAAACTATAAAATCATCAGGAATTTTTTTATATATATGATTAAATCATTTTAAAATATATAACTCAGATAAAAATTTATATATACTTTAAACAATTTAAAAATACAATGCAACCATTCATTTCATATATTTTTATTATCTAACAATCAACATCCAACCAAAATGTAATCAATTCAAACAAACAGCACAGGCAAAGCTACCAAAGGCAAAACTTTGTCTCTTTCAAAAAAAGCTGCTAGTTAAATTGAGTTGGTTTAAAAAGGCTCTCCAGCAAAGCAATTAGATAAATTGGGGAAAGAAATCAGCAAGATTTCGATGTCAGTGGGGAGTTAATCGTCACTTCATCATGCATTTTTTTTACTCACATAATTAATTTTAAAAAATTATTTTTAATACTAATATATTAAAATAATTTAAAAATACTAAAAAAATTATTTTTAATTTTTTTTTCATATACACCTTTAAAATATACATAGAAAACAGTCCCAAGATTCAAAACAACATACAAAAATAAGGCACTAATTTTGTTCTTGAAAATGACACATAACCTGGGAGTCAATGGTGGGATTGGGAGTATAATAATGGTAATGGTTTAAATGATTTTTTATTTAAAAATCTATGACCTTTTCTTTTTAAAAAATTATATTTAACTTTATTATGTTCAAATACATTAAAATAATTTAATATTATAAAAACAAATCATTTAAAAAAATAAAAAATTAAAAAAATACAATAAACAGCCCTTTCCCGTTCCCAAACAGATGCATTGCATCTGTAAAGACTTTCTCGTGGACTGAATACAGTCACATCTGGCTGCATAATGTCGGCAGATGAGATATACGCAATCCATGCGCCGTCTTCCTTTTCATATCCAATCCCAACTAATCAGGGGATTTTTCTTTATATTTCTGGTCCCATTTTGAAAAAGGTTAGAGATTTTCCAAAAATTTCCAAGAAAAATTTCTGACAGTAGCTGATCATATTCTGGGAGTCTCTACTATAAAGAAAGCAACAACACAAAAAAAAAAAACGACTCCTTTCATTTCCCTTTCCCTTTCCTGTTCTTTAATCTTCCAAGAGTTTCTTTCATCTAAATTTTAATTCCTACGCAGTTCAAGTCTTTGTAAAAACTCACTTCTGCTCAAGAAAGTAGCTGATGTAGAAATTAATAGTTGCCTGGGATTCGGTGGAGACCCATGACACGGTGACATATCTGCAATTTTGACAAATAAATTACTCTAGACTCTAGATCATGATGCTTTTTGCAGGAGATGAAAAAAATAAACAGAACAACTGACGATGGCTGGTCGAAAGATGCCGCTGTTGTTGTCTGGACTCTGGATCTCACGGTGGCTAGTGAAAAGAATGCTGTCGATGATTGGAAAAATAAAAAAGAAGAGGGCTGGTGGTGGTGGTGGTTGATTGTTGAACGGCTGAGAGAAAGAAACTAGGAGAGGCTAGTGAATAGGGTAAATGTCGTGTATAGTTGAAATAATAGAAACGGTTTTAAAATCGTGATTTTAATCTATTTTACTCGGTTTTAGTTTGATTTTTATTAATTTTTAAGTTTTTAAAATGATTTCACATATACTGAATATGATTTAACTCATAATTTTAACAATCAATATATTTCATAAAACTTTACTAAAAAAATCAATAATCTTTTTAAATTATTTACAAATTTGCTATTAATTTTTATTTAAAGAATCAAAATCTCTTAAACACCCCTGCACTGCATTAACCTCCCCAGCTCCAATACTGGAGCTGGCCCCCGGCTACGCTGATCAACTGTAAATTCAAGGGGTTGCAGGGGCTTCTCAAAAGGGAAACAGCCGCTCGAGGGTTTGTCCGTGAATTTATTTGCAGTTTAAAGTTTTTTCTTTTATAAATATATTAAAATAATATTTTTTTATTTTAAAAAAATATTTTTAATATCAATATATTAAAACAATTTTAAATATAAAAAAATTAATTTCTCTTAAAACACAACTTCAAAAGCTTAAGAATGTGTCCTATTCTTTTAGCCTGAAGTGTATACAAGGTGAAAGATGAATATAATATTTGTTGTCAAAACAATCTCTCATCACTGTCATCGCGTACGGCGTAGCATGGAGTACAAGTTGAAGGAAACTGCCAAGAAAAAAGAACATCAAAATATCGAGCAAACTGATAAAGAAATCGGTATACAAAACCGGTATATGCCTTAATTAAGAACGAGGTTTGACTTGTTCTACTAAGATATCATATAATTTGCTCTGCATTGAATTCTCCTCTTTGTTGAAAGGGTTATCTCAGTATGGTATTGAGTGCATATATATATATATATATATATATATATATATAGAGTGAGAGCCGAAATAAAATGGAACAACGAGGTAATTACAGGCAGTATAATTCCTGACTATTCACAAACCTCATATGCTAGTGGACAGCATCTCCTCGCCCTTGTATACACCTCTCAAAAAAGTGTACATAACACACAAATAGCAAGCTTACATGCAACCTCGACATTATTTGTCAATAAAACAGGAAGAGTTTGAATTAGAGAAGAATCGTAGGATCAGGAATATGGCGAGGGAGAGAAAGGCAAGCGAAGGTGAAGAAGAAAAGGTAAGCAATTATGGAAACATGGCTTGGGACCAAAAGATAGAGGAGGCTGGATCACTCCATGGAGTTCGGAGAGCTCGAAAACGATAGATACCCTAGGGTGCGGCAGCGGCCGTGAGGGCGATGGTTGGCAGAGATAAAAGACACAATTCAAGAGATTGGAGTGTGGCTGGGGACTTACGATACAGCTGGGGAAGCCGCAAGAGCTTATGACGAAGCAGCTTGCTTGCTTCGTGGAGCTACTATATACTAGAACAAAAATTTCTGGCCTTGCTCCCCATCTTCTCGTTCAAAGCCAGCTCTTCCCCTAAAGATTGTCAACCTTCTGTTAAGGCTTAAAGCTAGAAACAATGCGATGCCTTGATACCAACTACCGCTTTTCCTGTTAACCAAGAGGAGCAAAAAGCAAGAGAAGTGGAAGAAAATCAGTTCGATCACTTCTTCGAAATGCCTGGTCGTTGAAAATAGTGATACCGCAAATAGCACTGCTGATACTATGACTACTAGTGTGATCACATGAGTGGTTGCTTTGTATCTAGTTATACCACAGAAGATCATAGGAAAACAGGCGCATTTGAAGTAGATGATAACTGGAGTAATGTTGATGGCAATGGTCAAAGTGAACAGCAAGAAGGGAGAGGAGAATAGGAGATTGATATGAGGCTGATTGATTTTCAACTTGATGACGTATTAGGTTCATCTTGCTACCATCCTCCATTTGACATAGCACAGGAGATGATGGAGCCACTGGAGCAGGAACATAACGGGGACGAGCCACCAAAGCTAGGAGAGATCATGAAAGCATGAACGCAAGTTCTCGGCTTCTCTTTATGCCTATAATGGGGTATCCGAATGTTCGAGGCTGGCTTTCAGATGAGGAGTGGCAACTTGTGGATATGATATGCCCTCTAACCTTAGAATCAACAGTAATAACAATGAAGAGGAAGAGAAAAAGGATGGTAAGGGAAAATATGTCAAAGAGGAGGTCCAAGAAGTAGTTGGGATTCCACATGCACCAACAGAAAGAAAGGCCGTCTTCTTCTCCCTCTTCATTGAGCAAGGAAGGTGGTGAATTGTCTCTTTGGAGCTCGCTGGATCTTCCTCCTATCTGCTTCAATATTATTTAGGGGATATTGATCATAACATAAGCTAATAGTGTCAGTGCTATTTTTTTTAGCACCCTAGCCTGAATTCTTCATGTTCCATTAAGCAAAAAAAAAAAGAAGCAACAATTGCAGTTCAGCGTTGCTTCTTTTTGGTTCATGATACAGTGCAGGGATCAATAATGTATCAAATTCTAATTGAAGGCATGAAGCCATGCTTTAGGCGCCAGGTTTGCTAACCCTCTTGGATAATTGAGTTGTATCCCCCATGTGCACGAATTAAAGCAGAACAAGCAGCTCTGCTAGAAGGAGAAGGAGGTCGCTTGCCTCCAGAAAAAAGCTAGGTAGTTAATCACCTTGTATAATTACACTGTACTTTCCTTTTCATATTCTAATTCCAATAAGATTTAGGAACCAAACCCAAGATTGGTCCTCTCATTCCACAATATGCTTGTGCATATCCATTGCTCTCGCAATATCCATAAGCCTAATTTTTAAACCAATCGGGAGGTTAAGCATCATTAATAGCTTCTTTTATTGGTTTGAATAATGATTAATATCTGCCTCTTAAGTTTTTCAAAGGTGGTTTGAGTTAAAAATAGTCCGGATACTATGCGTGTGGTCATGATCCTCTAGTAGATTTCCAGCAGGATCTTCTCAATCTGCTCAACTTTCCGTACATTCAAGATTTGTATGACCTAATTAGTAAGATAAAGAAGCTAGTTAACTTTAATTAATGTGATGATCCAAGACTTTTCCTAGTCTTGGTGCAGATTGTCAAAAGTTTAGTTCCTTCCATTTACCTAAATCATATTTATGGAACGTTGCCACCTTGCTTTACAACTTTAGCTAGAGAAAGTGAGGGGGGGACCTTAAGATGTTTCTGTTTGGTATCGAGTTCAACACTAAATTAATGGCTACAGAGCATATTCAATAATGCTGTGTTTTTTTTTTTTTTGCTTGCAAAGGTGCATGATTTAAAAGAGGTGATGCCATTGTGGGGATAAAAAGGAACATCTAGGAGCATAAAATAGAAATGCAAATATTCATGTGACATATTCTGAGACATTAGCATGACAGGCAAACAATCTGTGTGACAGCTGATAGATTTTATTTCATTCGTCATGGCCAACTATCTAAGCAATCCTTCTTTTTTCCAGCCTTAGTGTAACTTTGAATTTCTTTCCCCTTGTGTCCACACCCACTAACCGGGCCACTGCATCTGCTGGGATTGTTTTCACCGCATTATGGCACAAAAGGAGCCATCTTGGCATCCATTAACGATCAAGAAAAAAGAATTCAGTTTGTCATTTCCAATGGTTGGTTTTAGTATTATAATATCTCGTGAATGTTGGACATGCCATGTCTGAAAGTAAATGCCATGAACACACACACACACACACGTATCTGTTTTATCTCTACCTGAACCAGCAGCAATACATGATTAGAAATTAGAATTCGACCTCTCTAATTTTTTTGTTATACCATTCATGAAAAGGGTTTAAACCATTGAAATGCTCTAATTGAGGCACCGTAATCATGGTTTTGCTTAGGAAACCGCAGCGATATAACCCGAGGATCCTTAGCTCTCCATGGGGATTGCTTAAGGTTGTTTTGATCTAGCAATGCTGCCCATGAGTGCTTTACGAGTTAAAAAAAAAAAAAAAAACCCTCATTTCTTTGAGGTGTTAGGGATGCAGGACACGCCGGCTAAGAACTCCATAAACAATTTCTTCACGTAGAAAGAGAATGCAAATGTCATCAAAAGAAATATTAACCCTTTGGGACCATGCGTGCTGCTTTCGTTTGATCATTTTGGTTGCAGTAATATAGTCTTCTCATTGTCCAAAGGGTGAGAACTACTCCAAAATTGATTCAGCTCATGAAAAATGTGTTCATGTATCTGATTAGCAGATCCAGAGGGTGTTTGAATAATCACGCTTTTAAGTGCAACTTTATTTTTGGGAAACTTTATCTTGTAAACCCCCCTCTCGTTCAGAGAGAGAGAGAGAGAGAGAGAGCTCCTCCTCAACCCCATTTGCATAGTTTTTTCCTTATTTAATTTGCATCATAGGATACATCGTGTCCTGCTTTTATTTTTGGGCCCCCGAATCAAAATTCAAAGCTTCTCTTGCCTGCCTCGTGCCTTCATCCACCCCTGAACTTTTTGACATTGATTATGGTCCAAACCATGTGTTAACTACCAAAGCTTACATCATCGGTTCTTCTATACCATGTGGATTCATTTATACTGTTGGATTTACATGCCTTTCTCTCTTTATCTGTCTCCTTCCTAGGAGGCCTATCTTCCCCGTAGCCCCCTGATTGAGACCTGCACCCTTTCTTTAATCTTATATAACGGTCAAACAAAAAAAAAAGATTTACAGTGCCAATATGGTAGACTAGGAATCATTAATCTCTGGTCTGAAAGCATGATGCCTAGAGGAAAAGGATGGAGTTATATTAACAAGAATTATTAAGCCTATGAAATCATCTTGGTAAGAACATGTTTTTTGGGGAATGCAACCAATCACAATTGATCTTTTTCATTCAGCTCAATAATAGAAAATGGAGAAATGAAAGCAATACAAGATTTTAAAAAACCCATCATCACAACTTTTATGGTGAGAGTGGTGATGGAATTATTTTTTTTGGGAGTCTAATTCAGTGAAGATAATTACAGACTTCCGAATCAAAGTTAACGAGTTGAGTAAAACTTCTTTCCTCTAGACAGGCAGTCGTTTTGTGACACAATGGCTCAGCAAGGAATATCAAGGTGCCACATGTCTGCCTTATTGTAACTTGGGAACTGTGATTGTTTGACCAATCTTCTGTTTTTGTCAATATCTTGAAGTCTTGAAAGATTCATATAAACAAGAGCAGTGGACGATGCTAGTGGGCATGATGTGGTCCAGATTTGTAAGGAAAAAAAATGGTTTGAATTATCCTAGGCTCCACACTAATGATATTGTCCCATCACCACATTCCAACAATGGTTATCCTTAAAAATATTTGGAAAGACCCACCTTCCCAGGTGCATGAATGGCCCCCAATTTCATCCCCACCTCCATTAATCATGTTAACAAAAGTTTAGGCAAAAGGGGAGGCCGAAGGTGAGAATAAATACCATGTGAACAGATCATGGCTAGAAAAAAACAAATACAAATACAGCGTTGAGCTGGTCTTTTTGTATTCGAGGATAGTTTTGGTGATACTGATCTTTACCGCCTGATAGAATTAGCTTTTGTTTATGGTGAATAGGCAGGGGATAAGTGATTTCCCCACGCCTATGTATCATGCATGTATGTTCAATACCGACCGCAGAAAGAGAGGGGAGAGGGAGGAACAGCACATTCGCATTCATAATAACCCTGCTGATGTCAAAGGATATTAGACACACAACACATCATGAGGAATGAGGAGGTCTGGATATCCCCTTCCATACCGGGCAACTTTTGCAGAAGAGTCCATAAAAGCGTTGTTGGTAGATCTAAGCATCATTCAAGAAGAAAAACCACCTCTGGTTTGGTTGTGTAATTAGGATTGTCGGTAGATAAACACATCATTCAAGAATTAGGGCCTGGAATTGGGATTTCTTTGAATTTGCACAGGGGCTTTACTTGTAGGCAGGCAGTAGGCACACAGCACTAGCAAGAAGTAAACTGGGTAGCTCGGTTTGCTTGTGCTTCTGTCATGTCTCCAAGCCCTCACCACTTTTTGGTCCGCCAAGTGGTCCCAATAGATGAAACATGGCTATAATTTAGTTCGAGTCCATTCATCTAATGCAAGTGGACGGCAATGATGAGGATGATCAACAAGATGATGCTAAAATACTCAGCAGTAAATAAGGAGAAGGGAAAAAGAAATAAATTGTAAGATATAAAGTGTTAGGTTGGTTGCCGTTAATGTGCAACAATCATTTGGTATTGCACCAAACATGTGCATTCATACAAGATGTCAAAGGTTGGCAGCCACCATTGTTGAAGAAGAGTTGGAGTTGGCAGCCACCATTGTTGAAGAAGAGTTGGAGTTGGCAGCCACCTTTGTTGAAGAAAAGCCTCCATGAATGCCTATAAATAGAGGCATGTGTTAGAGAGCAAAAGGTGAGAAGAGAATTGTGAGAATGTGAAGAGAGTAGAAAGGAAGAGAGAGCTGCAATGGCAGCAGCCTTGCTGCCATTGCAGCAGCTGCAAGTGCAGCAAAGAGAGGTGAGAGTTGAGTATGAGAGGGTGTAATCCTCCTCCTCCATGTATTTGTTTTGTATTTTTTCTCTATCTCTAAATATATTGACTTCTCCCGTGGATGTAGGCGGTTTTGTCGAACCACGTTAAATATTGTGTCAGTGTGCTTGGCCTCCTATGAGCAAATATCAGTACATCACCGGTCGAATTCCCCAACATAAAGGACATGAAAGTCCAGTAGCTATCAGCTGACAATAATTTCCTCCTAATAAAATGTATGCTTTTCCTCACCCCATTTGACTTCAGATCAGAATCAGGAAAGAAGATGGTAAAAAAAAAAAAGAGAGGCGAGGATAGTTTAATGGAAAAGGAGTGACTGCTAGTCAATGCATCATAAAGGGTATATCAGTAGCCCTACTAACCTTAAGATATGCTTTGGACACACACAGATTGCAATAACTACAAATCATCCATACCCATTTTATGAGTGGGGCCTTTTAACTTTCTTTAAAGCCAGCCCAGACACCCTCCTTTGAACTTCACTACTTCGGCAACATTAAACCCCTCTTCAGAACCAGACACAAAGAACCTCAGGAGCTAAAACCCAAACTCCTCTCTCTCTCTCTCTCTATCTGCCTTAACTACAGTTCCTTCTGAGACACTCTAGCATTGATATCTGCAAAAGGAGCCCATGTCTTCTCTTTGCTTTTGCTTCTCATGAGAAGCAAAGTCCTTTTTTCTCACCGTGTTTTGTTTCGCTCTCTCACAACGAAGTCATGGAAGAGACAGAAGAGTCCAGTGGTAACAAGAAATGCACCACCAAGACCAGGACTTTCAGAGGAAGGACCAACACCCACAAGCATCATTATCACCAGTATCAGTATCAGTATCACTATCACTATCAGCACCAACTCTTGCAATACTCAAATCAATATGGTTTCTTTAACCATAACCAGTACCCGGGTTACTACCCAGCTCTTCTTCCTTTGCCTCCACCAATACCTCTCCAGCTTGCTCTAACACCGCCTCTCCCTGAAAACCATAGCTTTATATCGAAAACCCAGTTGCAGAAACCTTTATGCAAGCTCAATAAACCCCCTCCCCTTCCTCCTTCCCCCGCTCCTCCTACCTCCTCTGATACCAAAGGCCCAGCTGTCACAACTTCACCAGGTAACATTACTAATCTGAAACCACCTTCTGTTTCGTAATTTTTTTCAGGTATTTCTTGTTCTTCTTGTGATACCATTATATGCATGTATGTCCCTTGGAAGTTTATATTTATTGTTTCTGTCCAAGGACTCTAGAGAAGTACTTGTGTTCTTTTGCTTTGAGCTTTTATACTACCGAGTTATTAAATTATGACAGCTCTTTCATTTTAATCTCCTTGGGTACATTAAAGTAGTATAGAGTAATCAGCAATGAGGAATCTAATTATTTACAAAACGAGAATAATGAAGATATTTAATCTAATTTCCAAACAGATTTTTTCTTTTACTTATAATAAATAGGACTCAAATGCTATAATGTTCTTGATTTTATTGTTCTAGATGATCTAGTATGAGACCAAACGATACCCAAGTGGTTGAATTTAGTTCCATTGACTTACGGATATTTTTCACCATGTATGAACAGATTTTGAGGGGCTTCAGCACCAGAAGAATCGGCCTCTTAAAGGGGATGGTGGAAGGAAAGTCATGAGTGCCACCACACAATCACTAATGGTTGCAAGGAGACCAGATTCTGGTGGGGTAGAAGGATCAGTTATTACTCTCCTAGCCAACCATTTCCCTGTTCAATTCGACTCCTCGCAACGAATTTTCCATTACAATGTGGAAATTTCTCCTAATCCTTCCAGGGAGGTTGCCCGGATGATCAAGCAAAAACTGGTGAAGGAAAATTCAGCTGTGCTTTCTGGTGCTCTTCCAGCCTACGATGGCCGAAAAAGTCTTTACAGTCCTGTTGAATTCCAAAAGGATAGGCTTGAGTTCTATGTTAGCCTCCCTATCCCAACTAGTAAGTCATCACTGCCTTTTGGAGAATTCAATTTCTTGCAAGAGAAGCATCAACAGCTCAAACTATTTCGAATAAATATCAAGCTTGTTTCGAAGTTGGATGGCAAGGAATTGAGTCGCTACTTGAGCAAGGAAGGCGATGATTGGATCCCTCTGCCTCAGGATTATCTGCATGCTTTGGATGTTGTTTTGAGAGAGAGTCCAATGGAGAGATGTATACCTGTGGGAAGATCACTGTATTCTAGTTCAATGGGGGGAACTAAAGAAATTGGAGGTGGAGCGGTTGCATTAAGAGGGTTCTTTCAAAGTCTTAGGCCAACTCAACAAGGGCTAGCTCTCAATGTGGATTTCTCTGTGACTGCTTTTCATGAAAGTATTGGAGTAATTCCCTACCTGCAAAAGCGTCTAGAATTTCTTCGGGACCTTCCTCAAAGGAAAAAAAGAAGTTTGGTTGGTGAAGAAAGGAAAGAAGTGGAGAAGGCCTTAAAGAACATCAGGATCTTTGTTTGTCACAGGGAAACTGTTCAGAGATACCGGGTTTATGGCCTAACTGAGGAAGCTACAGAAAATCTTTGGTTTTCTGACAGGGATGGAAAAAATCTGAGGTTGCTGAATTACTTCAAGGATCACTACAACTACGATATACAATTCAGAAACTTACCATGCTTGCAGATTAGTAGGAGCAAACCATGTTATCTTCCCATGGAACTCTGTATGATTTGTGAAGGCCAGAAGTTTCTTGGGAAGCTATCTGATGATCAGACCGCAAGGATACTTAAGATGGGCTGCCAAAGACCAAAAGAACGAAAAGCCATCATAGATGGAGTCATGCGAGGATCTGTTGGCCCAACAAGGTGATTCCAAAAGTGCTAAAAGAATGCTCCAGCGAAAGTTTTTCTTGTGTCTCTTGAAAGTTCATTTAAACTGATATTTTCACTCGGTCTTTAGTTTTTTTTTTAGATGCTTCACTCATTTGTTTCTAACTTTGTAAACCTTTTTCTTAACAGTGGAAGCCAGGGAAGAGAATTCAAACTTCATATTTCAAGAGAAATGACACGATTGAGCGGCAGAATTCTTCAACCTCCGAAACTGAGACTTGGTGATGGTGGCCATGTAAGAGATCTCATTCCTTCTCGCCATGATTGCCAGTGGAACCTGCTGGATAGCCATGTCTTTGAAGGAACTAGAATCCAAAGGTGGGCACTGATAAGTTTTGGAGGCACCCTTGATCAGAAGTCCAGCATTCCAAAATTCATAAACCAGCTATCTCAAAGGTGTGAACAATTAGGCATCTTCCTTAACAAGAACACAATGATTAAACCTCAATATGAGCCAACTCAGGTGCTAAATAACGTCTCCCTTCTGGAATCAAAACTCAAGAAGATCCACAGCGCCGCATCAAACAATCTCCAGCTGCTTATATGTGTAATGGAGAAGAAACACAAAGGGTACGCAGATTTGAAGCGAATAGCAGAGACAAGTGTTGGTGTCGTCACCCAATGCTGCTTGTATTCAAATCTTGGCAAGTTGAGCTCACAGTTTCTGGCTAATTTGGCTCTCAAGATCAATGCCAAAGTTGGTGGGTGCACAGTTGCTTTGTACAATTCGTTACCCTCTCAGATTCCTCGCCTCCTTCGTTCCAGTGAACCTGTGATCTTCATGGGAGCTGATGTGACTCATCCTCACCCGCTCGACGATATCAGTCCATCTGTTGCTGCTGTGGTTGGTAGCATGAACTGGCCTGCAGCAAACAAGTATGTCTCAAGAATGAGGTCGCAGACACATCGACAAGAAATCATCCAAGACCTTGGTGAAATGGTGAAAGAATTACTATACGACTTTTACCAAGAATTGGATGAACTTCCCAAAAGAATTATATTCTTTAGGGACGGGGTAAGCGAAACCCAATTTTATAAGGTCCTTAAAGAGGAGTTGCAAGCCATTAGAGAAGCTTGTTCTAGATTCCCTGGTTATAGACCTCCCATTACTTTTGCAGTAGTCCAGAAGAGACATCACACAAGGTTGTTTCCGAATGAAACTGATCCATCTTCAGCTCAGATCCAGTTTTCTGACGAAAATATACCCCCTGGGACTGTCGTGGACACTGTGATTACACATCCAAAGGAATTTGATTTCTATCTATGCAGCCATTGGGGAGTGAAAGGTACAAGCAGGCCAACACATTACCATGTCCTGTGGGATGAGAACCAATTCACTTCTGATGAACTACAGAAGTTGGTTTACAATCTGTGCTACACATTTGTAAGGTGCACCAAGCCAGTTTCTTTAGTGCCTCCAGCTTACTATGCTCACTTGGCTGCATATAGAGGCAGACTTTACCTTGAGCGATCAGAGTGCATGGCTTCCATGAGAAATGCTTCTACAATCTCAAGAGCAGCCCCACCAAAGGCAGCTCCTCTACCAAAGCTCAGTGAAAATTTAAAGAAGCTAATGTTCTACTGCTGATTTTTGTCTAAGCCTATGAATTCTTCAATTAATGACTGGCATCAATACAAACAGCACCTAGCTCCAAAAGTAGCGCAGCCCATTTATCACTTTAGTTGGCTAGATGCCGACGCTTAGAACTTGCATGATGTTAAGAACCTCCTCCTCGATGCAAAACGAGAAACCAAGAGTTGTGCATTTCTTTGTCAATGAACTATGACGCATGTTCTTGTTTCGCAGGAAGTTGCCTGAATGGCAGAGACATGCACAAACAGCGCCATTCTTCATCTTTACTTTCCACGAAAACGCAAAACTCATACCTTAAGATACCAAACAAGTGTCAGAGAATAATATGAATATATATTGGGATTTGAATTAATATCTTAAAAGTTTAAATAGTTATTTTATATGACATGTTTTGATGATCAAATGATTTTAAACTTGAATTTTATTATTTTTATTTATTTAATAAAAACTTAAATATAAAATAATATGTATTTATGTAAATTTCAAGTTTAAAGAGTTTTCATCTGAAAAAATATATTAAAAATAATATAAATTATATCTTAAAATTTTACTTTAACAATTTAAATTTTTATTTTGAATTGAGATAGTTTTTTAATATAAATAAATTAAATTAATAAATTATATTTGCTAACTATAAGATTTACACTAATTATTACATCTGGATGGATGGAAGTGGTTAAAAGACTTCAGGAAATGTGCGACGATGATCACCTGATCAGGAACCAGAGGAAAGAAAAAATACAGCCCATGCAGCCTTCATGTTCCGTGCCAGAGAAATTAAAAGAAACAAACACCAGATATAAAATACCAAGGAAAACAAAAGAGAGGACAGTTGTCGGACCCGAATAGAGAAGAAATGGTCCCTAAAAACCAACCAGCTCATTTAACAGCCAGGATTAGCCAGCCCAAACCCAATTGAATGCAGACAATAGTGAGCTCATGAGACGGGGAAAAGGGAAAGATAAGTATGGGTCATGAAGTAAAGACAGTGGAGTCTGTCTTCCGAGTTTCCCTTTTGTCTCATCGGCCCTGTCTCTGGCTCGCTGTAAAACAAACAAACAATATCTGATGACGCACCAGCCAGCCATTGATCTTTTCAATATCTTCTGTTTTCATCAGAGAGTATACTCTTGGCAGTGGGACTGCGCGCCCTACAGAACAGAACTCAGCAAAAGACTAGCCCCACTACGGGACCACTTATGCATGGTCCCACACAAAATCTGACACGTGCACCAGCTCTCTTTTGTTCTCGTCTTATTTCTTCGTTGAGTTAGGGCTGATAAGCCTGGCACTCGCTGTCACAGCCTTACCGGGCCGAATATTTTTTAAAATCTATTGAAATGAATTTATCATTCCAACATTTTTTTTAGTTAGGAAGAAGAAAATAAAACACAGATCTCCAAAAAGCAAATATCTTGTTTGTGATAAGGGAGAGTGACCGGAAGGAAAGTTTTCTTTAGTGTAGAAAATTTTCTAGCTTTTTTTTTAAAATAATTTCCCAATATTTTTTTTAAATATGTTTAATTAAAAACAAGAATTATTTTTTGGAGACTCGTTTTTTTTTTTTAATTTTCCAATCCTATTAAAAAATTAGGTATTTATGTAGATGTGTTAAATATTTATAAAATAAGGACCATGTTTGGTTCACCTAATTTTTATGCTCATTTCCTTTATTATTTTTAGGATAATTTAAATAATTTTCTTGTTTTCTATTTTAAAAAATATGAACTCATAAGCACGTTTTTCATTTTTTCATGGAGAAGTATCTTTATGATAAATAAAAAAAAGTTAGAGATGGAAACCATAAAACTATTTTCTGAAGCAAACACAACCTATAAATTTACAATTCTGTCTTTGAAAAAACATTTTTTTTAATTTCAAATTATAGGCTCATGATAGTAATTTTATTCCTCCACAAGCTTTCCTTCCTATTTTTATTTTTTTATTGTTTCAGATAGAAAAGGTATTGATTTTATAGATTATGATAAATACAAAACCTGGATCTTAATTCAGTTCATTCCTTCTTCTTCTTCTTCCTCTTATTTCCGCCTTCATTCCAGGAAAAGGTATGAAATTGCAGAATACCCTTCAGGACATGGAAAAAATTACCCAAAAAAGAACCACGTGATATATCATCAGCTGAGCTATGATGGGTCATATATAGCCGTTTCATTATTTGGTGTATCTAGTTCTGAAGCTGCAAGTTTCTCGTCCTCGTTAAGCTAAATGAATAGTGCATGCCATCAATATTCTGATTTCGCACACACAGAACTGCCCAAGCACTGGTAAAATTCCTGTTGAAGTATTGCAATAATTTGTACTGTATACACGCAGGCTCCTCTCCTGAGAAAATAGGTAGAATATTTAAGTTAATGGTGGGACTTGGGATTCATGTACACATTAAACAGAACTCTTGCTAGTGCAATTTGTCTGCTGATCATAGGAAAGTTTGCTCGATAAGGGTGGAGCGACTGCCTGCATTATATATATGGTCTGCTAAACAAAATAAAAGAGTGTCATATAACCACGTACATGGGTGGCTACGCAGCAGAGAAAAAGAAAAGCATGTCCTCAGTATATCTGAAGTGGCCGTGAATTGATTCCTCTTGTCGGCGAAAGCAAGCCTTTAATCACAAACACAGCACGCACAGCCACGGCCGTGGAGAGTATTAATAACATAAACAGTAGTAAAAACAGCCTATAAAACGATAGGTTATTTTCTTGCATTTATTGGTCCCATCCCATCAGTTCAGTCCAATCAAAGTTCTTAAAATGACAGCGATGCGCTTGTTGCTTTCCACTATACCGCACTGTTAATGACCCGATGGGTTAAATCATCCCAGAACCCACTGCTGCCCAATGCATGAAATAATTAAGCGCTGTGGGCATCAGCTGTTTGGTGATGGTTACGAGCGAATTCAGCTCCTCCGTGCTGTCCAATCCCAGAGTTGCTTCTTTTCACGATGAGGCATCTTTTCTCCCACTGGCATCCATCCTAACAAACAAACCCTGTTTCAGGTGGGAATCAATCTAAGGACCAGTTTGCCAGTCACATGCCAGGAAGGAAAAAAACATTGAGATGGCTCTATCTTCTTTCTATTTCGAGTTTTTTCAATAAAAATATGGAAAATATTTGCTCAGAGTGATAAAAACTCATCAAGATTACAAATATTTTTCACTAAGAATCAAAACCATAATTTATAATACTCATTTTTATATTTTATATTTGTGATCATTTTATTGTGGAATATTAATTTTGTTTCTTTCAAATTAAAAATTACCATGACGAGGTTATATTGTTAACTGAAAACATATTTATACTATATTTGCAATAAAAAATAAATTTATGAAACTAAGTAAATATAAAGATGTAGAAAATATATAACTTTAAACTTTTACATGATCATGACTAAAAAGTGCTTGTATATAAAAGATAAAAAATATTATATTTCTTTTAAAAATGATGAAAAATTGTAAAAAAAGGGAAAAGAATTTTTAAAACATGTTTCTTAAACCGGTATAAATTTTAAAAAAATAAAAAAAAGTGATTTTTCAATTTTCTCAATAAAAGAAATTGTATTCAAGCATAACACTTGAATTTATTTTTTTCTTTAACTCTAGTTCTTCAAAAAGAAAATAGAGTGCCAATGTGTTTCCGAAAAATATATATATAAAAATATATGTTTTCGCTTTTTTCTCTTTCGAGCACATATAAGATGCCTAACCCCCCCCCCCCCTAAAAGGATGGTTTTACCTGTCAGCTAGTAGTAGGATAAAGGTTCTGACTCCTGTGTTTAGCAATACAGATGGACTTAATTTTGCCTGTGCCTGCGATAAAAAGCAATGGATATGAGGTTCCTTGTAAATTCTGTACAAAATTTGTATTGCCCGGCTTTTCCACGTGTGAACCTCAGAGTCCACAAAACTCACACTGCTAGCCCATAGGCGTTCACTAGGTTGGCGCAGTACGAGACGTGGTGGCAGACGATCTTTGCATCACAAGCTTACGAGTCGCTGTTAAGATACAATTGCTTTGCCAATTTTTTCTTAAAAAATATTTAAAAACCCAGACCATGATGTTAATAAAATATTTTCCATCAAAAATATTTTTTTAAGATTTATTTATTTTTTAAAGTCTGGAAGCATTAAAAATAAATATTGATAGTTTTTAAATAATAACAATAACATGTTAATAAAAATAATAATGATTATAATAATAGTGTAATAGTGGTACAATAATTGTTGTGGTCCGTGATGGTGATTGTTATGAGAAAATAATTTTTATAACCACAATAATTATAGTTATAATAATAGAAAACAATATAGTGATTGTTGTCGTAATAATAACTATATTAAAATAAGAATTATAACAGTAAAAATAATGATGAAATGATGGTTAATTAAGTGATGATAGTTAATGACATTGATAACGGTGGTGTTCCTGCTACAATGATAGCTAGTGACGAAAATGGTGGTTAAATTATGACGTTGGTGGATGCTATGAATTGATAATATTAAAAATTATGAAAATTAAAATATTTTTAAATTGACAGTATTTAGAAGTTGATTGGGTTTTCCTTCTGACTTATTTTTCAATGTTTGATTCACAATGAAAAATGGTTGAAAACAGGTGTCCACTTTTGTCTAAAAAATATTTTCGAGAGACCATTTTAAAAGATTCAACTCCTGCCCACATGGCTCTGTGACTCCTGGGTATTCCTCCATTGCTGCATGGCTTTTACAGCATTCCTGCTGGTAAATAAACGTTAGCGGTTAAAACGGTTAAAAGTAAAATCAGCAATACTACAGAAAGGACAGCTTGCAGAGGTGAAAAATAACAGAGAAGCGACTAGGTCAAACTTATCATCTAGATCCCTAAAAAAGAATCATTTGTTTTTCACCTTCTTGGACATCACTCTCCATCAAAGTTTCCCCGTATTAATTATGAAAGATGGGAAAGTTGTAGAAGTACACTTTTATCTCTTAAATATTAAAAAACACGCTCTCGCAAGGACTTGTCTGCTGGCAATTGGAGTCACTCCCGAAACTCCTCACAAACCTGCATGCAACCAGTGTTCTCAAACCCCAAAAAACTATCAAGAAATTCTAGAAAACATATCAGCACGTGCTTTCAGCATGGGCATGTATGGTTAAAACTCACACCCGAAAAGCCCTCGGTTCACAAGTCATTTCAGTTGTATAGTTAATGTAATGTTTATGCCCCACCTTGGTTCACGAGTCACCAAAGGACAGTAACCAGTCTACTTCAGAAAGATGAAAAAGGACCTGCTGAAAGCAGTTCCTAGCGGCATTGAGATGTTTGAAAAGAAAGTGGAGTGACTTTTTTATTTTCTTAAACAACAAGAATACAGAACAAAATGAACCATCACTACAGAATACTAACCAACCTTGATCCTTTCTTTAATTGTTGCGATTAGGCAAGTGTACTCCTCTGTTTGTCTGCAGAATGTAATTCAGGGAATCGTTGAGGTTTGGATAGAACACTCTTTTCTCATGGAGAATGAATACAGAACACCCTAAAAATTCCCGCTACTTGAAAAAGCCACGCACAATGGCAAGAGTGATGATACAGAGACACAGACGCATGTACAAGGATGTCAAGGGAAGATGCAAAAGCAAATGTATTATGCAAAAGCTTTTAAGCTCTTATAATCAATGTATTATGCAAAAGCTTTTAAGCTCTTATAATCTCATCCCATTATTGAACTTGCATAATTAGATCACAATGAAACAGAGCCCTATTCCAGTATCCCCGCCCAAGGGTTCATCAGAATTAATGCCAACAAGATGTATCCGTGGCCAAGCAAAATGTTCAAAGAGAAGAATAATCTGGCAAGCACCACCAACTTCTGCCTCGGAGGCACTTTGAGGTCCCAATATATGCTATTAACACAGGATTTAATCCATGTCAGCTCTTAGTTATCGTAATGGAATCCAGAGGACTTGTACAGCAAGCTTTTTTTATAATGGTAATGCTATGGACTAGATATGTAATGACAAATGAGGTTCGTCATACAAAGAACTTATTCTAGATAGCACATAGCGATAGTAACCAGCAAGGATTTCTTCTTCTTTTTTCAACCCTAACACCAGCAAGTTGTCTTGTTATTTAGGGGTGTTTGTTTTACTTAAAATATTCTTACATCCATGACATGTTTAACATGTTTTTCGAAGTTCAGTAAGTAATGACATGAAATATTTGATGGTAATGGATTCTTGGCAGAAAGATGGTGGCAAAGTTGTGGTGGTATGATGATACTAGTAAGGTGGTGATGGAAATGACAGTGGAAGAGAGATAGTGGTGGTGGTGAGATGCATTGATGGGGTGGCGGGGCGTTGTTTAAAATAGTTGAATGATAATAAAAGTAAGAAATCATGGGTTGCTTATTACTCATGAAATATTTTACAGAATTTTATGAGATAAAATGATTTTCTAAGTTTCTAGGTCGGCTTTAAAATATTGTATATGACCATTTTCCTAAAAAATATTTTATGCAAAAACAAATGGCCCTAAGTTTATATCTTTGCAACCTGTTTCTACAGGAATAAAACTTTAAACAGAGCTTTGATTAACCAAAGAGAAAGTGCATACCTTGCTATCTTTTCCTCCCTTGGCGCTAGGACGTTCAAAGCTTCAGACCAGGTAAACTCCACTTGGAATCCAAGTCCAACATCCGCAAATATGCGGGGGGTATCTGGCCTGATATGTAAAATACTACATGGAGTTCAGAGAAGGAATATATCGATACAGCCACTGAAAGGTACTAGAGTACTCAAAGCAACAAGCACTTACACATCAGCTTGCATGTACAATTCGGAGCCAAGGTTGACCATAGTTTTAAGGCCGTGTTAGAGAAAACTGTGTTTTTAAAAATTAAAAAAAATATTTAAAGTTATTTTTTTATTTTTTAGATCGTTTTAATTGTTTTGATGTAAAAATAATTTTTTTAAAATAAAAAATATATTATTTTAATACATTTCTAATAATAAAAAAAAAAAACACAACCAAAACCGCACTTTAAAAAACACACGATTCTTCTCTCAGTCCTCTACGTTCCTTCGCAAATCTGAGCTAGAAGTAAAGAGTCAAGCAGATAATGGGACTAACTAGGATAAGTAATTGAGTTGCAAAATTCAATTGAAAGACACTCGATGCCCAATGGCCTCCTTTCAATGCGCAAGGAAATTTTGGTTATAAGAAAATGATGGTTACTGGCTATCCACTTTTTAATCTCCAAAGAAACATGAATAAAAAGAAATGACTAGAAAATCTTTTGTTGCTCAAAAACCTTGTCCCTGCCAAATAAGAGCATGAAAAACTCTCAATAAGCATTCAACATGGCATAAATCATAAATCTCTTTCTACTTGACAGCTTTCGATCCAGATTAAAGAAGCGACATCCTAAGCACGCTTGTCCCCTTCCTCTGCATCAGGGGTTGGAACCTCACCATGCACGCTTGTCACCCCCGTGGTGCCTTACATGTTCACTGGGCTTGCAGGATGTTCAGTGAGCCGTGTGGATTAGTCGTGGTGCGCGTAAGCTGGCCCGGACATNTCAAAAAAAAAAAAAAAAAAAAAGAAGCGACATCCTAAGCATTTGATGTTAGATAGAATCAATTTTTTTAAGCTTCTTTTCGCATTCTTTCTCACTTAATTAAACAATCGTAAGCTTTGAGATTTTATAGCAATAGCGGAACCTATGTCTGAGATTACAATGCACCTAGACAAGCCAAAACCTCAAAAATAATTTGCTATCATTTTTGTTCACGGTTGCTAAAATGGTACAACGAGGCAACTGGTAGTAAAAATTTAAACAAAACAAACAAATAAAAAAACATATATACCGTTCAGCAACAGCGCGAACAAGCTGTGGTTTCAAATGGCCATCAACAAATTTCTCAAATTTATGAACTTTTTCCTGTATGTTGCTAACCATCATTATCCCTGTTACAAATTATAGCCAAACTTTTTAAATGACCTCTGAAAGAAGTCACTCTTCTTATACAAACTTCCGCATAAAATATAAAAGCTGACGCAAACCAGCAGCATCATTTACAATTCCAGTCAAAAAGAGGACATGGGTATTAATTTGATTAGCAAAAAAACTCACATATTTCAATCAAATTGGAAACAAAGCAAACTTTTCATTTAGACATTTTGTCGAACAGTCTAACCGCGTTAGCAACTTCAAGCACCCATGTTACTATAAAAGAAGAAGAAGAAGAAGAGAGAAAGAGAAGAATTATGTGATAGAGTGGGCTGTTAGTGATTACCATTAATTACTATCAAATAGAAAATAGTTGATCAATGAGTTAGGTGCCAAGCTAAAAAGCGATGAACATAAGAAATATGTGTTTTAAAAAGCACGGCAGCGAACGTAAAAACTAAAATTACTCACTTTAATATATTTTATATATATACAAACATGTTAAAATGATTTAAAAATATAAAAATATATTTTTTCGTAAACATGAAGCATCTTAAAGAGCGCAAACAGGTCAGAGCTTGATGTTTCGAGCCGGGCTCCTGTTACTCCCAAAATTGTTATTTATTTACCCAAATCGCTTCCGACCCCACGGCTTATAAAATTAATGATTAATTGTAAACATGTTTGCCGATTATCAACCACATTAATTAGCGTGCAAATTGCTTTATATATATATATATATATATCTAAGAAATTATTTATTTACGCATGTTGGTTTCAAAAATTCAAGTTTTTTTTCTGTAACACACTATTCGGAAGTTTCAACTTTTTTTTTGTTAAAATTTAAATTTATTTTATTTTAAATAAATTATTTTTATTAGTTTTTTTTTATTTTTTTTAATATACTAATATTAAAAATAAATTTTTAAAAATAAAATATTATTTTAATATTTTTTATAAAATATATATTTTTAAAAACAATTATAACCCCACTTTCCATCTTAATGTAATAGTGCTTACCCCTAACCACAGCTGCGACTGGAAAGCAGGGATTGTAGAGTTTTTTCAAGCCAATCCAAGTACACCACCTGTAACAACTGATGTATATATAAACTTGAAGTAAGGAGACTTGCTGCTGCTGATCTGGGAAGTTACTATTTGTCAACTGAAGGATAGCCAGTCCAGCCAAGAATGAACGACACGTCATGGTTAAGAGTAATGAATGACATGTCTTCCGCTGGTCATGCTTGGTTTCTTTCGAACCGAACCGTTCGATCAGCTCTTGGAGAAGGGATTCCAATCTCTTACAAAATTCTAACACTCTTCGGAATCAAATTTCACTTCAGTTTTCTGCTTTAGTCAATCAGTATCACACTGATTTTTTTTTTAAGGCTAATCTACTTTCTTTTCTTCTTTGTTTCTCTGCTTCGCGCATTTTTGTCACGTGGAAAATGGCCATTTATTTGCCTTTAATAGAATGACATGGTACCATTTTTAAGGAGCATTAATGTTCATAACTCTGTCTCGTGTGATCACTCCCGCCGGGATTGAGGGCAACCTTTTTTTCTTTGCTGCTCTGTTTTCGTTTATATCAAGGAAGGATGCTAATCAATTTTTTTATGTTGCTGCGGAGATGCTATTTTGCTGTTTTCTATTCTGCTGCGGTATAAATTGTGATTTTCTCTTTCTTTTCTTTCTTCCTTAAATCATTTTATTTGTCTTCCTTTCCTAAGGTTTCACCCTGCTACATCTTCATATTTTGCGGGGAAAGAAAAGCAAATCAAAACATCAGAAAACTGTTCATCCAATTTACTCGACCCATCCTGTGGATCCTGGAACGAAGAACACACATGTTGAGAGGGGATATTGAGTCGAAGGAGGTCAAATACTAGAGCCAATAATCCCTCCCCTCCCAGTGAACTCCCAGGCAGATAAAACCATTGGATGCAGCAACTACAGGATGTACGAATGGACGATGGCTGTGCTCTGCTAGACTTCCATATCACTAGACGCATGACAGGCAACTCTAAGAATGACAAAGGTGTTCGATAAACACATGAATTAAAGCACCATGCACTATCTGATCCAGGACCTTCTAGCATTAAAGTGAATTCTCAAGAACTTCAGCAAACTATCAGGCGAAAAGGAGAAGAGCATCAACCTATCTTCAACAAGAACAAATCAATCTTGAGGGTATGGCTTACAACATTCAAGATCAAAGTTTGCTACCAGCTAAATTGTATACTTTCCTAACTTTCAGGGAAGAAAAATCCAGGAAAGGTGAGTGCATGCTCAAAGCGTTGGCATCCAGAGTGACCCTGACGGGTCAAGCACTGAAATACCTGTGAAGTTGTGCAACAATAACAGTGAAATTCCTGGAAGTAAATACTTGGTTCTTAGAGTTGACACAACAACAAATCATCTGAAGGGCATAAGAATTTGGGACGGTGACACTCAAGTGGACTTCCTTATTGTTGAGAGCGAGGATCGAGGAGTTAAAGAACCAAATGTTCAGTAAAAACCCCATGCAGGACGAGCAACAGCTTATGTTCAACAAGAACAAAATAGCTTTGATACTTATAATGATGTTACGGTGAATGATATTCGAGAAGAAATGGGACCTATTGAATTCAATCATCTTGCTTCCAGCTGGATGAAATTTTGGTGATGTTCACAGCATAAAGAGCAATTCTCAGAGTTCTGGTGAAGGAGGCACTGAAACTACACGAATAATAAATGAATAACACAAGGCTGTTCATGACTACGTAGAATGGCTTTCAAATTGATGTGTTTCTTACAAGCTTAGTGATTTTCTGTTTAAAAGATGTTTTGCTTACAAACATGCATCTCAAGATGGTAAGATATTATTCCATTATTATAAAAGAAAACCTAAGTATACTTCGAATCCTTCCCCGAGTTTTCCAGCAACCGACAAGACTAAAAACAACTACAGAAGGACTTGAAAGTGAGAGAATCAGGACTCGGAATTATTATATCACTAACTGCCCATATCAGTGCTACAATGCTTAGAGAATATATATGAAATTATACACTTCCTCAACAACTTGGCTACATATCAAAATGTCAAAAGAAATCAAAATTAATTCTGAGCAAAATAATATCAAATGACTTGACTGTACCCCAAACCGACACAGGTGAATAATCAAATTTCATTTGGTCCATCAGCCACTTCCAACATTCCAAACTTATGCACAATGTCCTTGTGAGGAAAAGAATCCATATAACTGGCAAACTCCATCCAATACAATGAACAGATTAATTTCGAGAACTCAAAATATCCAGTCCGATTCACGTTCCATAACAGTTAGTAAATCTTTTGATTAGCAGTTCGATAAGTGAAATTGAATACTTAAAAACAAATTTGACCATCCATGAATGAAAACGCCATAGGCAAAGGACAAAAATTAACTCAAAAAAGAGATGAAGAAGCTAATAGGAAATGAATTTCCGCCACACGAAAAGAAAAGGTTGCTATCAATTTCAAAGGTTCTCCGATGATTGTATCTTTACACAACGGTACTGTACCCATCAAACTTCGCATGCCTGCTCTGATTTCGTTTCATCTCCTGCAGAATACTAAAAATGCGATATATTGCATTCAAGTGACATTTATAAAGAAAACTAGATAATCATCTGATGTAAGCACCAGCCTTAAATCTTTGCATGCTAATGGCTAGTGGAAAGTTCCCATGAGAAGTAGTGAGAAAATGAGAATAGCAACGTAACCATAATTTTCTCACACAAGCCCTGCCTTCATGAACTTGAGAAAACTCTACAATGGTAATCATTTCACATGATCACATCATGGAGTACCCATAGATTCAGCAGAAACAGTGACTGTCTCTAAAATTGACTGGCATTCACCATCCGAGGTCTCCATACTATAAGATCTGCAACTATAGTAGAAAACTGCACTCATCATCAAATCAATAAGCACCACAAATGAATACATAACAACTAAAAGAGGACCTTCCCAAATCCTGGAAGACCCATCTCCATAACTCAATGTCTTCACCCTATGCTCAAACAAACCTTCTATCATTGCCATCCCAATTGTTGATCCAAGAAATATCAGAAGACCCACCTGAGTCTGTCCCCTAATTAAAACACTGGACCGGAGCAGTGCCTGCGGCCCTGAAACATCTTCCAACATACAGACCACAACAGCGGTATTGCAAATAATAATCGCATTTGCAAAAACAACTGAGAAAGCGAGCCCCGCTATTATTGCAGCATATAGATTTAACTCTTGCCAAAACCCAATTGCCGAAAATGTACTGCAAGCAGCTAAAAGAAGAACACAGAATAATGTGAGACAACCAAAAATGACCAAACTCGACCACAAATACGTAGAAACAACCCTTCTCCAATTTTTACTCATTATCACCAAAAACTTTGAACCGTCGACATTTTTGTTCGAATAAGTGCAATCTACAGAATAAACCACCGCAGCTCTCGACAACAAAGACAAGGTAATAAACAATGGGAAGCACATGGCAGACGAAACAGCCATCTCGGAAAAACGATGACACGACTGTTTGATAAAAGGCCTCAATGGGAGTCCACTGGATTTGGCAACCAACAAAAGCCTAATACTCAATTTCTTAACAATAGACTGATCAACCAATACATTTGACAAAAGAATGGCAGATACTGGGCAAATAAGCAAAGCAGCGATCGTCATAAACGACCATGAATTACATCGGAGAATCCTCACTGTTTCTCTCAGGATCTCCAACGCACTCATTGAATGGAATTGATGATTATGCCTATCACTAAAATCAGATGATTCAAGCTCAGAGTTTTGCAAATGGGTTTCTTCAGATCCCTCCTTTTGTAGCTGATCCAAGCTCGTTCTAGGAGAAGCTGTACTAGAAACCTCCATCTTGATGTCGATATATACACAGTGTATGTGTCAGTCTATTGGATCTTGAGTTAAAAATCTGCCCAGCAATGTAACACGCAAAGAAAAAAACAACAACAACTTGATTTCGCTTTAACGGTCAACACGAGGAGCATGGAAAAGAGAGGATCAGATAGCGAAAAAAACCTGGAAACTTTGCAAAATGATTGTTGGATTTGGAGGGAATTCACGAGGATTTCACAATTGTGAAGGATTCTGGTATCGAAGGAGAAGTCGGTGGACACTTGGCGTGAATGGAATGGTGGGGTGGATATGTGGGACTGGGAAGCAGTAGAGGGCTTGCATATGTTTTTTTCCTTTGAAGTTGAAGATGTTAATGCTACCATCACAGCCTATCGAGCTACAGTTTTACTGGATTGGATGGGCGTTACGTCCGAGTGGTAGAAATAATAAATTTAAAAAGAAAACCATGGACGTCCAAAAGGAAATAATCAAAGAAAAGCAGTCATTAATCATATCCTTGTGATTCTGATTATCATTGTGATAATCATGTCTTATTTATGCAACTCATGTTAAGTAGCGAGCCAGAATTGCGAACGCAAGGATTTGTTAACTGTGTTTAACGGAAAGTATTTTTTTTTTGTTGATTAATTTTTTTAATAATAAATAATATAAAAAAATAGTCTTCAAAAAATTGTTTAACGGATCCTTAATTGATGGTACCATCTAACAAAAAAAAAACTTAACAATATGGTAAAGTTTTTAATTGACCGCAGCGCCTGTCGAGCAACTTTTAAAAACACTTTTGAGTTTGATAAATTCCGTTTTTATGGTTGAGGGTTTTTTGGTAAAAAATTATTATTTTTATTTAAAATTATTTTAATGCGAGTGTGCTAATATCAAATATGAATTATAAAAACTAAAAAAATTAATTTAATATATTTTAAAACAAAACCACAGTAAAAAAATAACTAGCATTTTAATTATTGAAACTTAACATCCTCTTAACTTAAGCTTACCCCAAACAAAAATTTAATAAAATTTGGGATATGTGCTATAGTGACTTCGTAAAACAAACTATTTTTTATTATAAAAATAATTTAAAGAGACTACAATGGTAATGTTTTTATTTTTACAAAGAATCATAGGAACGGTCTTCCTTCATATTAGTACTGGGTAACTGAGAAACTCCACCGTTAATATGGTATTACACGTAACAAAGTACCATCCAGTTCGTATAAATTTAAAGATATCTCATTAAATTGTTCTAAAAAGTCCATCCATGCCCGAAGAAACTTCGTCTTCGAAACATCCCAACTCACCAGAACATCTTCAAACCTGCTTGCGCGCCACCCTTGCGCCAATCTAACTGATTGGTTTAGGTTTTGGTCACAATTACAAACCGAAAAAAAAAATGGTGATCAAATGGTTTGGATCATACTGGGTCGAAGCCAACCCCCACTTCTCCGGTGTAAATGCTCGACAATGGAGCTCGTAAACCAAACTCCCATGACTTCAGAGTAAAATTTATTTATATTAAACTACGCAAATAAGATAAACTTAATTGATTTTTTCACAAGAAAACTGATGAAATGACTGCCTTCATCCATGGCGGCGATACAATCAAACGAACCGAGATAACTTCTATCTCTTCGTACACAAGAAATGAAAAAAGAACAATCCCATCACTTCCATCAAGTAGAACAAAAACAAGACCACCACCACCACCACTTCTTCCACCCTCTCGATCAACCCAAAATCCACCATGGGATCAACAGCGGCCGCTGACCTTTGCTCTGTCTTATCAGAAACACAACATATAATAAACGCCCACTCTCGCCATTTCTTGGCTCTTTCTGTTCTCTTTATCCTCCCTCTTTCTTTCCTTCTTTCTGTCTACCCCATCATCCAAAACATCATCTCTCAATCCTCCACTCTCCACTCCGAAATCCTCCTTTCTCACGCTACTTTTTATCAAGTTGACCTCTCAAATATTTTCACTACAAATACCATTATCCTCTCCCTTCTCCTTGTACTCCTTTCCGTCACCTTCTCTCTTTTCGCTACTGGTTCCATCACCTACAGTGCTATTCATGGATTCTACGGTAGACCTGTAAAGCTTTGCTCTTCAATCAAATCTCCTCTCACTTCTTTCCTTCCCCTTTTGATAACTAACTCTTTTGCTGAAATTATCTTTTTGGGGGTCTTCCTCCTTTTTGCGTTGTTCTTTTTTTTGGTTATGAATGGAATTCAGCTTCTTGGATTTGAAGTTAATGTCTCTTCATCTTCTTTTCAAGTCTTTTGCCTGATTCTTGGGGTATTTCTGGTCTTAGTTTTGTTTTATCTGCAGTTGAATTGGGTTTTAGCTCAGGTGATAGTGGTTGCGGAATCAATATGGGGTCTTGAGCCATTGAAGAGGAGCAACTTCCTAATAAAAGGAATGAAAGGAGTGGTTTTGTCTTTGTTTTTATGTTTGGCCCTTTTCCCTGGCTTGTTTGTTATTGCCATTTCATTTCCATGGGGAGACTTGGATATTGGCAATATCGATAGTGCATGGAAGATTTGACCTTTTATTGTTCGAATTGTGGTGCCTTCAGCTCTCCAAAAGATGTTATTTCTTTACAATATCGCGGCGTTTACTGTTCTTTATATGGATTGCACTGTTGTACACGGAGAGCTTGTCTGGGAGATTGCTGAGGAGTTTGCCGGTGACTATGTGAGGTTGCCTTTTGATGATGGAAAGATCCCTCATTTCGTTTCTGTTACCTATAGTTGACAGGGTTAGTGGCCTTGCAATGGCTTTTGTTTGCTATACATGTTTTTGGTTTTCCCTTTTTTTTTCTTAGCTTAACAGAGTTTGTACCTGTGTGCATGAACTCAGTTCTATGTGGATAATGCAATGAAATGAAACTCTTGTGTACCATAATCTGAAGTAAGATTATTATTGCTCTCTTCTTTTTACATACACTTGGTTTGGCTAAATATTGGACAGGAATCTAATTGAGCAATTTATGCATTTTGGATGCTGCACCAGCTGTTTCAGATATTGTGGCTCGGGAGAGTACTAATTTAAGTGTAATCGGTGAATTCACGGCTCCATAGAGAAACATAACAATACCGCAATACAAGAAAGAGTTCCAGATTGTAGTCTCCAAGTGGTTCAGTTAAAGATAACCCGAAAATTGACCGTTGTGGTTAGAAAAGGTTGAAATTGCTTTACACCAAGAGAGTTTTTGTTTTTAAAGTAATTTTTGAGGTGGTCGTTTGAAAAGAAAAGGAAGAAGTTAGCGGTGATTAGTTGTATTTAGATATGTTTGGAAAAAAATATAATTAAAGTTTATGTATAATAAAAAATTTATATAAAATATTTGATATTCATATAGTTGTGGTTGATTTTTAAAGTGATTTTTTATTGGTAATATATTAAAATAATATATTTTTATTTTTAAAAAATTATTTTTAATATCAGCGTATTAAAATAATCTAAAATACTAAAAAAATATTAATTTAAAATAAAAAAATTATTAAATTTTTTAAAATACAAAAACAAATAATATTCTACGAAACTCAATTAAAAAAACATATAAATTTTACTTCATCGAAACTGTGTTTAAAACTTAAATTTTTAGTGGACTTCCCAGTATAAAATATAATTTTTACTGTTATTAAACACTTTATTACGTTTTTTTTACATCGAAAATAAAAGGCATGTATAAAACAAACACACCTTGAACTTAAAAGATACATGAGTTGTAGTGATTTATTAAAAATTTATATAATTATTAATTTTAAAATTTTAGATAATTTATTAAAATACGTGTAAGTTAGACATAAACCTACAGTTAAAAAAAAAATGTGTATCATTTCCTGAGATTCAGATGTATAAGTGAATTGTCGAATCATAAACGCGACTAAGGAATAAGGTCTGGCTTAAAACTTTTTAACTATATTTTTTATTTTAAGTGGTTTCTGGTAAAATTAGCTAAGCAGTGGCCGCATTGTTATCAAGAAGAATCGGTGACTGGAGTAGTTCATAATTTGTCTGCAAATTGCTAGTACCTCGTGACTCTTGATGCTTCTAATGTGTTTATTAACGCGGTTAAACTTGTTTTTCCATTGTCTGAAAATCATTAAATTTTCAGACATGTGATAATATAAAAAAATTAAAAAGCATATTATTTTAATACATATGCAATTAAAAAACACTTTTAAGAGAGGACATCACGTTACAAAATACCGATGAATTTATATCACCATTGTTAGGTTTGTGTTTGCTTGTAGCATGACAGTGACAGAGCCAGTTCTAGCCAATCATTGCATCTACTGTTATGCAGAATGCTGGTTTTGGTGTACTGCAGACTGAAGTTGATGTTCAAACTGAATCTTTAGATGTCTTGCTATCATTTGCCAATTCTTGATGCATCTGAATTGGAAAAAGTGGTGCGTGTACACTTAGTTACTGAGGAGGTCCCCTGCCTTTTTATTGGAAAATTTGCCCTGATTCTGTTCAGAGCCTGGTATTTTTGTCTAAATTCCATACAAAGTCAAAGCTTGCCGAGATTTCAACAGAGTTACTCCTTTTAGATTATGGAAATGTCTGGTAATAAGACAGCTTCTGTTTTTTTGTTTTGGTTGGTTAAATAGATTTCCTTTTTTTTATACTAGAACTTAGAACTCTCACCTAACATATGGAGGCAGCTACAATTTTCTGCTTTCATTGTGTGCTATCGACCGACGACGTCAAGTATAATCTAAAACTCTAATCACTACTTTACAATCCAGTTGGGGCTTGCTTGACCAGCTCATAGCCACAAGATGAAACCAGCAAATTGCGTTCTAATTGTAAAATCCATCTATTAGGGTCTGCCATTCCAGCTCCTTTGAAGACAAACAGCAATGCTTGCCTTCCAGCCTGCTTGCACGTGAATTTATTTCAAGTGAACTTGAGAGGAAAGACGAACTGCCACTTGCACGTAAACCAATGTTGCTCTTCTTCTTTTTTTCCCCATCTTCAATCTAGTTCTTTGATTTTGACTCCAGCGTGCAACTCCGTTGAATTCTAGAGGGAATCCAAAATGAAAACCTGTTTATTCCTTCAGCATGTACAAGAAAAGCCATCTGGGCTGACTTGATGCTATTTCGGAAGCTACTTTTCTATTTATTAAGATACGTTATATTTGTTAATGTAGTCATGATTATTTAAAAAAATAATTTTTATTTAAAATATATTAAAATAATTTTTTAAATTTATTTTGGATATCAACACAAAAAATAATATAAAAACATCAGAAAAATAATTTGAAATCAAAAAAATATTTTTTTTCAAAAAATATTTAAAAAAAAACATATAAAAAAACAAAGTGCTACAAAGGCACATTCCACCGGTGAATCTCTGTTATCAAGGAAGCTGTCATGTTGGTTTTTGTGATTGTTCAGTATTAAGATTCAATTTATTTTTTATTAAAATATTTTTTTTGTTTCTGAATTGTTTTAATGTGTAAATATCGAAAACAAATGTTTTAAAAATATATATTTTTAAACAAAAATAATTTTAAAAATCAATTGTTATAATACTCTCCAGCATTCCCTTCCACTCACCACTTACAATTGGAGAAACAGAAACATTTCAAGGGTTCTAAATAGTTCTTCATGAGTCGGCAATTGGATGCAGCGAGTTTCCATTACTGGCACTGTTTACAACAGATTATATAAATTTAATACTAAAATTATCGGAACTTATTACTTAGTAGTATAAAAAATAAAGAAATTGAATAAACTTTCCAAATAATTCTAAAACACCATCAAGTTTACCTGCTTTTTGTACTTCAGTCCATATCTTTTAACTCAACTCCATATCTTTTAACTCAACCATTCCTTTCAAAAAAATATATATATAATTAGATGCTAATTTAAACTTAAACAGAGCTCAATTGTGTGTGTATAAAATAGAAAACTTGAACCAAATTAATTTTTTTAAAAAAAAAGTTAACTATTCCAATCCATAATTTGTGAGGGTAAACAGTACAAAAAACTACACTAAACTACCCACACCACGTGTTTTGTATAATTTATTGGTGATTTCTGGGTTCCACTTGAACCAACAGGAATTCAATAAGAACACCATACCAGCATAAACGAAAATGAAGTGAAAAGGGATTAGAGCATATTGACTTCGGGCTGCTTTTGCATTTTTATTTTTTTAATTTTCTTCGTAGCATCCCCGAGCTTTCCTCCTGTTGGTTCCACTGACAGAACCTGGAGAGACAATACAGAGGTACTCTTTGTGGATGCTAGGTTAAATCTACAAAAGAAACCATCTTGAAAGTCCAACAAACCCTTCAGAGGGAATACAATCCAAGCATTATAAACAACACATGATCAATTTTTTTGTACCAAATGCAACAGCCAGAGATCCACGGTTGCAATGAGAGTGCATGCAAAAAGCTTCCTTGCGGCTCAGAGGAACGCAAGTTCAACAACCTGTCTAAGGCAGTGTCGTCTTCTAGCGAGGCCCTTGATTCCAGAATCCAAAGCCAAATACAATATCAATAGGCGAAGTGGCCAGTTCTTGAAGTAGTTAGCCCATAAATGAAAGAATGTTGAACTTCTCCCCACAGAAATCAAAAGGAACCGATCTTCATAGAAGAGTCATCGTCAAAGTTCTCTATTGTTAGCTTGGCTGGATGAAGATGATGCTTTCATTCTAAATACAGCCTCGTCCCGATCAGCATGGAAGAGAAGGTTACTCCAATTATCTGACCTTTGAGCAATCCTGGAAGGAACCCGGTCACTATCTTCCCCACCAGAAGCTTCATACCCATCACTAGTAGACCTTGAAAGTGGGAATGCATTGTGAGAAACAGCACCAGCTACAGATAGACCTGTGAGACGTCTGGACTCTTCAGCTCCGAATGAGGAAACCTGGAAAGGATGTATATCTGGGGAGTCTAAACTGCTTTCAGGAGAAGAAGCAGCAACCCCAGCTGAGCTTGACATTGCTCGGCTGGTCTGGAAAGCACTACGGGCCTCACGCTGAAGAGGAGCCAAGCTTGTAGATGTCTCAGTGAAACCTTTATCAGGAGTTATACCTGAAGTCCTGGTTACAGACTCCATGGGTAGGTCAGCTGGAAAGCGTATTCGCTTAGTAGCTCTCCTTCTATTATTGTCAATCCTTGGGACCATCCGATGGCCACTGCTGCCAAAGCTGCTATCTGTGTCTAGACCAAAAGGGGGTTCCCGTCTTGTCACAGGCTGCAGGATTTTGGATTTTTTCCTCGCCTCTGCTGCAGCTCTCGAAACTTCTTCGGCTTTTAATCTGGCCAATGTCCAAGGACTGATCTTTACTGTGGCGGGGTTGTTTTTCTTGATTGGTTCTTCTCTCATAGACTTCTTTCCTAATGAGCTAACAGATCCAGTCTCTGGAGGAACAACATCAAACTGAAAGAAAAAGAAAATTGCCGTAGCATCAAGAAGTTTAGCAGTGCTTTTTAAAGTGTGCGCATGCCTGAGTGCGAGGAATTCAGAAAATAGAACAGAGAAAATCTTAAAAATGACACAATATAGTGACTGCTCAGCCTAGTAGCTCAAAAGATAAAGTGAATTATGCACTTGTACAGAGGTTGTATGTACAAGTGCTACACACGCTATTAAAATCTTGTAAAATCCATTAACTAAAGTTATCATTAATCAACTGAACTGCGAACGCCGAAGTTATTGTTCCTCTTACAATTCACGGATTCACAATTGCACAAGCATGCCCAGCAGAAGAATGGATTAGTAAAAAGTACCTGATCTTCCAGAAAAAGACGAGGTGGTGTGCACCAAGCACCCCGGTGAAAAGTAGAAAATGAGCTTGCACTGCTTAATCCAGTGAGTGAGCTGGCAGGAGACATTTGAACACTCTGCTGACCTTCAACGCCCTGTTGCTCTTGTTCCTGATCCCTTAGAGCTATTATGTAATCATAAGTGCTGATTCCCTATGGCATGTACAGGAATTTTGTGATATCGGCTAATAAGTAATAACTATTTGGAATGAAACCGAATGTGATCAAAAAAATAATAATAAAAAAAAATGAAGCTCTTGCCTGCCCAGATATTATGAAAGCAAAAAAAAAAACTCTATATAAAGATTAAATATTACTCAATTGAATAATTAAACAATAGTAAGCACAATTTGAAGAAAGAAATGATCGGCATCATTACCTTTTTTACAAGAAGGATATGAAAGAAGAAAAGTTGGGCAAGAGGTAAGGTGGCAATCATTGCCAAAATGGTACACACTGACTGCAAGAATATACACATTATTTTAGTTTAGCGCAGAGAAATGAGGAAGTACATATAACAATAAATCATTTCTCTACATTTTTAGCTAACAGGTTTGCAACTTTGCAAATGTTTAAACAGCATTAAAGAAAAAAAAATTGATTACCCAAGAAAAGGTTGGGTTACTCTGAGAGCAAAACATCAATAGCACTCACCACCACGATAACAAAGGGGGGCAAAGAGAAACTGCTTCCCAGCTTGGCAGAGATGTCCACAGCGAATCGCTTCCGTTCAAGAAAACAGCAGATAAGTACGAGGATTCCAGTCGACCATTGTAGAATAAGCTGCAATCTCAAGCCCAAGGTATACAAACCATGTATATACCTGTCAATAGTCAATTACATCGAAAATGACTTGAAAATGAAGGGCTTACTCTGGGAAATCTTCAGTAATGGGAGGTTGCTTGTGGGAATCAGGATAGGATGTGAAAACTTGTTTGACAAGAATCTCAGACATGATAGGGAAACTATTTAAGCACAATCAGTGACAATCGAGCAATAATGCACAGCAACCAGCGGACTCAAGAATATATATATATATATCCCAACTGTCTTGGACTCATCTGAAATTGTTTTCAGAACATACTGTTCATGCATGGACAAATTATCAGAATTATAGGCAACAACACTGTCTGGATTCAGGATGATAGGGATCAAAGGCACTTGCATAAGGAAGAATGGAAAAAAATTAAGAATTAAGATATGGAAAATCCTATAAGCCTTTATTTATAGACCAGGGATTACAGGATATTCATGCAGTCTGACCATCTGAAGATTCCAGGTAAGGAAGAATGTGGAAGCTTGGGCTTACCAGGAGGAGAGCAGAAACCATAAGGGTGAAAAACTGTCCGTAGTTCTTCTTGCCTACACAGTTGTTAAGCCACTGCAAAAGTCCAGTAGAAAATGAGCACGAGGATGATAAAATAAAAATGAAAAATTCCCAACAAAGAAGACCTCTCATACCCTGCAGTGATGATCAAAACGGTCAACACATTTGTCACACACTCTACAGTGCTTGCTGTACTTGAAAACCTGTACAGGATCATAATTTCATAAGCAGAAACTTTCATATGAACTGTCAACACAAAAGTAGTACAATAGAACTTTAGATTGAACTCAAGATGCGTGCAATGGCTGTTAACTTTCTAGCTTTGAGCAGGTTGAATGTGAAAATGTTTTCTTTCATAAAGCAAATGTTTGAAAAAACCCAAAGAATTGTAAACATGTGATATATTTTTAAAATTATAATTCTTCAGGGTGCCAAACTATGCATTTCAACCATGGCGCTGTGTATTTATGAACTCTACTGAACAATTCAAAAATAAATGAAAAACTACTGACTTCAAGCACTCCGACCAACCTCAACTTCACACAAACTGCAGTAGAACATGCCATCTTCACTCATCTGTAGCTCAGAAGATTCATCACTCGAACTGCACCAATTACAGATCAAAGCACAAGGAAAGAAAACCCACAGAAAACAAAATGAATTCCCTGATGACACCTTCTCAATGTGTGTGTTTGGCTCCTTCAAAGTTGCATCAGAACCCACCGCCTCTTTATCCAGAGATTTTCCTCCAACAGTAGAAGCATTTGCATCATGTTTCGATGAAGTTGACCCTCCGCCAGGTTTTGAGTCCTTCTGTGGGTTATGCTTTTCACTGTCTAGAATCTTGAGATACTTTTTAGATCTAAAAACTCCAGAGTCTGCTGGATCAGCAGCTGCACACCAAATATATAGGCCAAAGGCACAAGTAATCTGAAAAGAAAAGGTAGATGTTAATAAAGTTCCAACTACATTTACATAGACCTGTATTTGTTGTTGCTAATAAACAAGACTAAACAGATGCACATCCTATGCATAAAATGGTCATCTCATGTCATGGTTAGCAGAAATGAAAGTTAAAGCCGTAGCATGACTGAAATTTTAGACTTACTTTTTCTGACAAACAAATTATTGTTTTGAGATCATGCTAACAGCAAAAATGCAAAGTGTTTCAAATATATCACAAAGTCGAAGGATATCAATTGGACTATCATGGGTTAACATGCCAGATATAAATATATTGATATCACTATCACTACCTATTAGCCTCTCGTCCAAAATTAAATCAATCAGAAACACCTCTAGCTGAGGCGTATAACGAATCACGCAGGTGAAGTTATTTGTTAATACAGAATTAGGTAACCTGAAAATGCATAGCATGTAATACTCAAATCCTGCCCAATTATGTATTTCGGAAATCAACGGCTATCAGCATCATCAACCTATTGTGTTGACAGAGTAGAAAGCATTTTAGTTTTCTATTCTGTACTTGGCAATATACCAGCTTATACACAGCATTCATGTTCTCGAACGACACAAAGGTGATCTGATTGTCTTGATTCCCAAGACCATGAAAGGATAGAATTCCAGAATTAATCATTGGTTCCACATTAATCCAGACGTGTGTGTGTAAAATAGCAGCCAGTGGAGGGCATTTTGACATGATGAGAAAATCCATAAACGAAAGAGGTCAGTGAGAAAGCAAATTATAGTCTAGCTAGAGAATTTGCAAGGATTAGCTTTATATCCATTGCAAGACCACATTAATAGCGTACTGTATCAAACATCCGCGATTTGTTAACATAGGCAAATGCCAAGGGCTAAAATAGCCAATGGGACAATGCTTATTGTTCCAACAGGTGACAAATTAAATCATCTGTGGATCAAATTCGTTGCTCATTTGTTATAGTTTTAGGTAACAGACACAGGGACAGGAAGATAATCAACTCGTTCACGTAAGTACAGATGTTTGGTATTTTTGAAAGGATCTGTGGATAAAAAAAACCTCCATAACAGAACAACACAGAAGGAAACCGAATTAGAGAAAATAAAGCTAAGAGCTTTAGAAACGAGCAGAGGAAAAACAGATCTTGGTTATGAAGCCCGCTACATATAATGAAGGCAATCGGTAAAGATTATATATAAAAAATTTACTAAACGGAAATATGTGAATTTGCTTACCAGAGGAGTGTAGATTCCCATCGCTATATGTTGGAACAACTTCTTCCCAACAAAAGGAGCAAAGAACACATAAAAAGCAAACCCCAAAGCCAGAAATACAGCAACAGCCACCACCTTCACAATGAACACTCAAGATCAAAACTTGCATCCAATAAAGCTGCTAAACATTGAAAAATAACGCAGCAAAAAGGGGAAAAATAAAAAAGAAGCACCTGGAGAGGGTGATATGGAAGTTGCCATCCATGCTTTCTCATTTTTTAGCCAAAATGCGGGGGACCAACGTAAAAAATATATGTATTCAAGACAGAAGAACAAAAATGAATGTGAAAACAAAAGGTATGACTTCGGTTTAACTTATTTTTTTTCACTTTCCCTCATTAACCTGGTAAAAAATAGCTACTTTAAAATATCTCATTCCACTGCATTGCTAACCAAAACGAAGGTTACTACATAGACGTCATTCACATGAGTCTAATCAAATAAAGAGAGACTACGGGGAGATGAAAAGGAACCAGAAAAATAGGTGGAGGCTCAGGATATGACCAGTATGATATGCTGGGTGGTGAAGTGGAATAGACAGAGAGGAAAACTTTGGCTTGTTAACTCAATCATTCATAGACTACGGTCACGGAATGGAAGGTGAGAAACAAAAAATAAATTAATTAGAATCGGAGAAGAAAAGGAGAAAGGAGGGTGGCTTGGCCTGGTTTAGGTTCTGGGTTTTTCTTATTTTGTTTGTATATTCAGGCATCGCTTTTCAGTTTGAGCGAAGACAAAGATCTGTGACCGCAGTGGGGGGGCATAGGGGTCTGGTTTTCTTTCCATACCTATAATTACCTTGCAACCTGCCTTTTACTTTTTTTCTCGTTTCTAGCGCTACCTTTTCCCTGGCCACATCATGTGTCACAGGTTAGTGCAGCAGACAGTTGTTTGGTTATACTTTGTAATTGCCACCAACCTCTCTTCCCTTTTAAACGTTGAACAGCGACACCCAATCGTGCCTTATCTTTATCTAGTTGATTAAATAATAATTAATAATTAATACTGATGGTTAATACTAATAAGTAGTTTTTCTGTGATAATTTGTTTTGTATTTGCATACAAGTTTTTTCTTGTTGTTGTGTTCATGGAAAACAGCGAAGAAGATGGCCCGCGTCAACATTAATAATAAAGACACTTGTTTTGAAGAAAGGAATAACACGGTGAGGAACAAATGGAGGGAATTGAGAACCCTCCCTCAAACCCCACTTCTTCAAATAGCTTTTCTCCTTTTAAAGCTCCTGGAGGCTGTATCACCCCTCTTGGCATGCTTTTTTCCAGTTAACTCCATTTGCTAAATTTCTTTTTATCGTTTTTTCTCCGTTATATTGCCTGGGCACCTTGTCAAGAACAAATCTTGAGCCAGAAAAAACAAGGTTATTGTCTAGACCAATGCAAATTGCTATCGGGGGCACTGTTGAGCGTTAACCACCTATCCCAGGAAAAAAAAAAAAACTGTAATTGCCAGTCAGATTTTCAGTAACAGGGATCGGCCAGGATGGTCGCAATCGAATACAGCATGATGGAAGCTTAATTTAAAAGCTTGAAAAACACTTGCGAAAAAGTCAAAAAGGCTGTACCATATGGTTGCTTCACAATGCAACAAAAGAAAAATATGGACAGTGTGTCTGAACTCGAACAAATGAAAAGTTACTGAAAAAATAAATAAATGGAACAGGTGAGAAATCANGGGGGGGGGGGGGGGTTGATGGTCAGTTGTATGGCCTTGTAAATTTAGAACCACCACCACAAAAGACAAAGGAGGTTCCCTGTGGACAATAACCAAGAGGAAGGAGGGCGACCTTACAGTGGATTATTTTTAGGGTTTCGCAGAGCTTGGAAGATGCGTTTGGCACTTTCTTGTTAGGTACAATGCTCGGTGAGCAATGTAAAAAACACAAATCAACAACCGGTTATAATACTATTTATGTAACGGTGTTCTAACATAGGTTAAATATTTTTATTTTTTATAAAAAATTATATATGCAAGTTTTTTTATGTATTTATGCAATTCAAAAATTTTAGGTTAAAATAAAAATAAATTATACATATATACAATCAAATAAATCAAGAACAATGTATACTAATAAATAAATAAAAAGTTATTAATAAAACTTGAAAAATTAAGATACATGTGTATATCAAAATATTTAACCTTGAAATACAGGACATTTATTCAGTTATTTTTACTAAATTTATTTTTTATTCAAGAAATAAAAACACAAATTAAATTCATCAATTAAAATAAAATGAAAAAACAACACCTGCACATGTTAAAATATTATTTAAAAATATTTTTTTATTTAAAAAAATAAAATTCATCCATACAAAAAATAAAAAAAAAGATAAATCAAAGAAAAACTCTTCAAATTTAAATGCATAATTAAATAAAAATTATCATTTAAAAAAGATTCTTCAAACAAGATGAAAAGGAGAATGGGTACTAATTTAAATATAAATTAAAAAAATAAAGAATTCTTTTCATCAAATTAAACCATTTAACATAAATATCACTAGTTTTGGTTGTCTAGATAGATATCAATAACATTTTTCTCTATTTACCATTAGAATCTAATAATCTCTATTTTCTCTCTCTACCATGAACTATAAAATAACAAAAATAAATTTTTGAATTGAAATTAAATTGAAAAAAAATACTAAGGTGCTAAAATTATACGATTCACATGATTTTTAAAGTTTAAGGACCATAATATAATTTTTTATCATGACAAAACATTTAAGAGAAGTTCAAGGATCAAATTAAAAAAAAATGCATAGCCTATCCATATTAATGTGCGAGAGAATTAACACTTTGGGTCTTAAAGTTATACTTGATTGTAGTGAACGGAGGGGATAAGAAAATATCAAGATATCAAGAACTGAAATGCAAGGAAAAAAAAAACTCAAGGAACCAAAGCTAGCTTGCCCGACGTCACTGCAATACTGCCATCATGTAAACAGTGCTTCTTTATCTATCGGCGTAGTAAATGCCACTGGCACCACCAACTAGCATGTTTTACAGCTATGATAACGATTATGATTGTAATATGAATAAAAATGTAGATTACAGGCTAGCGGAGACGATAAAGTGGGCAAGCTAGAGACTAGCAAAATACCATGAAGATAAACGTGAAATAATTATTTATCGCGACGGTTAAATTACAAGTTTATCCTTTAAAGAAAAACCAGGGTGTTTTGGTTTTAGGCGTGGTCTGATCTTTTTAAATGTTCATTTGTTTATCGGAGGATTGTTAGGGGTGATTTTTGTCTGTGAAACCTTTTATAAATAGTAAAATTATTGATTTAGCACTGTACTGAAAAAATTGAACTTTTGGTCCACAGTATATTATGCTTTTTTATATGTTTATCTTGAAATTAGAAAGAAAAAATGCATAGCAATGTTCAAGGGCACCTCATCTTTTCATGTGGTTATTATTTTTTTTTTGTTAACTCCATAGTCATGAAAGGTATTCTAAACTTTACTCTTAACAGCTGATTTTTTAATCAAAAACCCACAAGAACTTGTGTCTCATGCTTTATCGCACGGGGGATGCATACGGTGGCTTCTATTAATTAAATTTATTGTTTTGCCAGATCTCTAGAAGCAACGGCTCCATCTTTTTTTTTTGGTGTGTTTTCGGTATTTTAACAAGGATCCCTTTTTTTTTATTCTTTTTTCTAGCCATTTTCATAAAAAAAAAATTGCTTTCAATTTAGCATGTCAATAATAACCTGTCATGTACACCCCGGCTCTCCATGTTCTTGGTGTTTTAATTTCCATCCTTTTTTTGTGATTTTTATCTTTTTATAAAAGTTTTATTTGCTTTTAATTTAGTCATTCAATGGCAACTTATCATGTGTTATTTTTTTTAAAAAAATAATTTTAAATTTTTTTCTTGATTTTTTTTGTTAAGGTTTTATTGGTTTTTAAGTTTATTGTGCAATTAAATTTTTATGATCTATTCTTTTTTCTCCTGCACTGAACTTTATTTTATTGATTTGTTTTTCACTTTGTTAGGATGTTTTTGCTTGTCACTCTAACTCTCCAGTTTACTTTATTTTTTTCCCCCTAATTTAATTTTATTTTTGATTTTTATCTTTTTTTTTTGTTATAGATCTGTTCATGTAATAAATTATTTTTTTATATTTAGTTATTCAACGTTTGATTTATTAGGAATTGAATTTCATGATTTTTATATTTATTTTGCTTCTAATTTGACAATCCAGGTCTCGAGTTTAAAAGGTATTGAAAAAAAATTCTTATTCTTTTGATTTTTATGTTTTTCTTGATTTTTTTATCAAAGTTTTATTAGTTTTTAATTTTATCATTCAATCAATTTTTATAGTGTGTGTTTTTTTTCCGGGACCAACCTTTGTTCTTTTGATTTGTTTTTAACTCCGTTGAGATATTTTTACTTTTTTAACTTAACCCTCCAATTTATTTTATTTTTTTCATATAATTTGATTTTTATCCTTGTTATTTTTATTATATTTTTTTGTTGCAGATCTTTTTGTATAATTAATTCCTTTTCTTGATTAGTTATTCAACGTTTGATTTGTCAGGGATCGAGTTTCATGATTTTTATATTTATTCTGTTTTTAATTTAACAATTTATATTTTTTTTCTTGCTATTTTTTTATAATTTTATCATTTAACTTTTTTTAAAAAAAATTTTTTGTGATTGTTTTAGTTTTTTTTATTGAATTATCTAATCTCCATGACCTAACCCTTGATTTTGTAAACTTTTTAAAATTAAGGTTTTTTTTAATAATTATCACGGGTGTGTTTAAATTTTTAAATTTTTATTTTGATTCATCATAATAAAAAATAAAAAAACCTAACTCAAATGCTTAATTTTTCTTTACTTAACAATAAAAAAATAATTTTTCTTTGCTCGACAATAAAAAAACCTAACTCAAATGCTTAATTTTTCTTTACTTAACAATAAAAAAATAATTTTTCTTTACTTGACAATAAAAAAACCTAACTCAAATGCTTAATTTTTCTTTACTTAACAATAAAAAAATATTTTTTTTTACTTAACAATAAAAAAATAATTTCACTGCAACAACAAAGATTACATATCTATAAAGCTTCGTTAATAAATTATAAATGCCGTTGCTATTTTTAGAGTGTCGTATAACAATAATGTACTAGAAAACTTGGCCGTATGCAATGGTGTGATATTTTTTTTTTTTTGGATTAACGTGGGTATTCGGGTCAGCTTGCGTGTACCACGATTAATCCCACAGGTCCTGAAGTTAACGACCATGTAAACTTTTAGTGGCCATCATATGAGCAACTAAGAACTCGAATTTGAGACTACATGGAGAATAAATTCTTTAATCCTAAGTTCTTATCACTCCATGACATGGTATTGATTTGATGGGGCGGTGATTACCATCACTGTCTCCACATGAGATCACGGTCCAGCTTTAGCCTGATACCACTTGATTCTACTCGTGGAAGATTGTTGGTGCTTCACATGCAAGATAATCAGTTATCACCTCTATTTCACGAAGCGTGCTCATGTGCCTGTGACCATCTTTTTATTTTTACTTTCAACAATAAAACTACTTCTATGAGAATTAAACAATTTTTTAATAGCTCGTTTGAAAAAATTAAAATGCAATGAATGTACATTGAACAAAGTTAACCTGGCTAGTGATAGAAAAACTACAGGAATTATTTTAGATTTAAATATATAATAAAAAAAGTTTAACAACAAAATAAAACCCTTCTCACGGGGAAAGTGTTTTCCTTCTCCTAAGTCTGGAAACATTTTTATTCTTTAACACATAAAATAAAATTCATACAAATATATCTTTCAAAAATCTCTTTTTTTTCACTACCTCATTAAAAAAAACTCGGAATTAATACAATTGACTAATTTGTTTATTTTGTTGATTTAAAAAAATTACTATGAGGTTTTAAAAATAAAGTTTACTTAAAAAAGATTCAACAAGGTTGTATCACAATTATATTTTTTACATCTTATTCTTTTACTGCAGATACACACACACACACACGTACGTGCGTACATACATATTGAGATGGGAGTAAGAGCACGGAAGAAAGAAGATGAATGGGGCACCCAAACATTGACCGATGAGCACGGACAGCTTAGCTACGTGCCATTCAAATAAGATAAAAATAAATAAATAAATAAATAAATAAATTACGACTCCTAACCGTGGTGGTGGCATTGGTAGTTGCAAGTTGCCACTAGGTGAATTTTTTGAAAAAAGAGAAGATAAAACAAAGGAATATGTTTTTTCCCGAAGCAATAAAAATACAATAATAAAACAAGGATTTGAAAACGGCGTTTACGTAGGGGAGTGAGGAGGGGTAGCTCAGCTGCATTAACTTGTTTGGATCTGAATCTGTCGTTCCTCAAAAGACACGCCCTCTCCCAGCCCCACCCCCTCCTCCTCCTCCTTCGCAGCAGAGCCCCCACAAAATTCTACCGTCCCCAGCAAAACTCGTGGTCAGCAAGGAGCTGCACAGTACCTGCCTGGTTGATTAAACGGTGAGATTTGTTCCAAAAAAATGATCCGAGTCATCTGTCGGTGAGGAATGAAAACAAGCGAACAAACGTCATCTTTCTCATACTTCGTTCGAGTCTCTTGCGACTTCGGGGTGTTTGGAAATGACGGTTAAAATTCCATTTTATAAAAAATTACTTTTTTATAATTCTAGATTGTTTCGAAATGTTAATATCAAATGTAATTTCTTAAAAATATAAAAAAATATTATTTAAATAAATTTTCAAATAAAAATAGAACTACAATTACCACCTCAGTGTCTATGTGGTCTTTTCTCCTTATTGCTGAAGGCGACCTCCTACTTTTTACCATTAAATCACAAAAATGGGTACTGTAGGATAATGGGCCTTGGCTCTGGTTAAGTGGTCACTAAAGGATCCAGGAGATGTGAAAATTTTGAGCCCGCGCCGGGGGAAGGTGGAGCACAGAGAGGGCGCGTCGCTCCCGGACTGGTTGATTTATTGGGAAAACGTGAAGGCGTTGACATAATAACTAAAAAGGACGCTTTATCCCAACTAAAATTAAAATGATTTACTGGAAAGCTTATCGAATCTTCTTTAAAAATGGAAAACCTAAGGATTATAAGATCCTTGTTCTATTTGACTTACGATTTCCTGGGCTCGAAGAACTGAAATGAACCATATTTGTGAAAAACCGAATTATATGATCAAAATATTTTAGCTCAGTTTTTCGCTCGTCAAATAAATTTTCTAATTTAAATTTGCTATTATATTTTAAATAAAATTAAAGTCAGTTAATGCTTTTTTTAATTACCCTTTAATCCACGTTTAAAAAGCACCAGTTCAAACTATCTTAAATAAAATAAAATACTAACAGATACGGGTTTTCTAGCTGGTAATTAAAGCGAAGTCAAGCACGCACCAAAGACATCGGGCTCAAGGTGATATTTTTCCTGACGAGGGATCCTCGGGCAACAAGGTGATATTTCCATGTTCCTCCGAGAGTGAGCGGTGGATCGCCTCTCAAGCAACAGGGTATGTTTCCGATATTCTCCAGGGAAGGGAACTGTCGGATTTTGTTAGCAAGAGTATCCCTGCAAGATACGATGACAGAGTTCTCAATTTCAGACAGGGGGCACAATAGTCCATGTATGTGTAATGTGTGTATATACACGCGGGGCCATGTATATATATATATATATATATACAGACATGAGACATGTAGCTAGCTGGGCACATGCGTGTATTTTTTTTGTTTGTCGAAATTCATATGTTACGCTTGCTCAATGGGAGAGCACTGCCAAAAGGTTGTTTTCGGATTTTAATCTCGGGACCCGAAAGAACATTGATGTGCCAAAATTTGAATAACGAGGTGATCCTCTGCATGGTTGAATGAAGGTTGGAGAAAATGGTAAGTTTATCTATAAAATTAACAAGTATCTTTACGAGACAGAAACCCTCCATTAATTAAATTAACGCGGGAGGGAAGAGTTATAAAAGAAAGAGCAGAGGAGATCAAGCGAAGAGGGAGGGAAATACATGACCATGGAAGTCGGATCTAAACCTGTTTGAAAGTGTGGTTATTGTTATTTTTTAAATAGTTTTTTATTTTAAAATATATATTAATAATGTTTTTTTTTATTTTTTAAAAATTATTTTTGATATCAATATATCAAAATAATTTAAAAATACTAAAAATATATTAATTTAAAATTAATAAAAAATAAAATTGTACTTTTAAAACACAAAAACAAAGAATACCATGTCTCTAAATTGTTTATACAAACCACAGCTCTTGACTTGCATAGAAACAAGGGTAGTTTTGTCTTTTTCACATCCTAGCGACTTGATAAATCAAAGTATCTTCTTTTGCTTGAAAAAAATAATTTAATAATCTTTTTTCATAAAACATTTATAATTCCAAGCAATGCAGAAACTGGCAAGAACTACTTAGTATGTACTTTGTGAGGGAACTGCACCAAAATTCAAGAAAATGAATCAAGAAGATTTTTCTATCCCTTCGACTAGTCAAGTCAAGACCGAACATTCCAAGAAAACACATGCATGTTAAGTATTGATATGGTGGGCACCTTTTGACATCTTCATCAATCAATCAATTAATTATTTTTTATGAGATGCCAAGTTATTACGTTTGAGAAGGGGAACATCTTATGTTGGGTGAAAAGAAAAAAAGAAAAAGAAAAGACAACGAATATCAAAATTAAACTTAGCAGGTTCATCTTATGTTTGGTGAAAAGATAAAAAAGGAAAAGATAGCCAGTATCAAAATTAAACTTAGCAGAATAAAAAAATCACATCCAAAAATTATTTCATTTTAATAGCCTAAGTTATTAAATTAAGTTTTAAAATATAATATATATTATTTTTTAACACTCCTTCTTAAATAAAAACTTTTTAAATTTGAAATTTGTATAAATATATATTATCTTCTACTTTAATTTTTATTAAATAAATAAAAATAATAAAATTTAAATTATAATTATTTGATCATCAAAATCATATTAACATATTAAAAAACTATCTCAAATATAATTTATATTTTTTTTAATAATACACATGTTATGAGTTGCACATACAAACAAACACCTTTATGTTTTCCACTAAATCCCACTGAACAGTGGTTCCAGTATTTTGTTTTTCTAGAAAGATTGTGAATTTGAACATCCTAACATCGCAAAGTTCACCTTTATGACTTTCGTGAGGCTTTTAAGTGTCAAAGTAAAAGGACGGGGTCCGTTGTTAGGTTGGTTGCCATTAATGTGCAACAACTATTTGGTATTGCACCAAACATGTGCATTCATACAAGATGTCAAAGGTTGGCAGCCACCATTGTTGAAGAAGAGTTGGAGTTGGCAGCCACCTTTGTTGAAGAAAAGCCTCCATGAATGCCTATAAATAGAGGCATATGTTAGAGAGCAAAATGAGAGAAGAGAATTGTGAGAATGTGAAGAGAGTAGAGAGGAAGAGAGAGCTGCAATGGCAGCAGCCTTGTGAGAATGGTTTTAACGTGATGTTTGATTTTGCTCAAAAATGAAAGTTGTCAAAATTGTGTTTTGACCATACCATTGTGTAGAGGAGGANCTCCTCCATGTATTTGTTTTGTATTCTTTCTCTATCTCTAAATATATTGACTTCTCCCGTGGATGTAGGCGGTTTTGCCGAACCACGTTAAATATTGTGTCAGTGTGCTTGGCCTCCTATGAGCAAATATCATAACATCACCGGTCGGGATTCCCCAACATCCGTGACTGTCCATTCTAACCTACACCCTGTTTTATTTTTCAGCTTTTCTGAGACGTGATCTGGTCGATACCCGTGACCTTTGAAAATAAAATTGCTACCAGCGGGCATTCTAGGGCTTGATTTAGCGGTGGAAGGGGCTTGTCTTTTTTCACTGCACCTGAGTTCGAGTCCTAGCGTGCACGCCTGTCACCCCCGCGGTGCCTTATATGCCTACTGGGTTTGCAGGGTATTTAGTGGGCCGTGGGGATTAGTTGTGGTGCGCGTAAGCTGGCCCGGACACCCCACGTAAATAAAAAAAAAATAAATTGCTACCAGCGGCCTATCGCCATCCTATTACATGAGGTTGCGGCTTAATGAATATATTTTAGAATAATTACAAGTTTTGAAAACGATTGCACGCAAAGAGAAATTAATTTGACATTTACTGTGCTCATTATCATCATCTATGACTTGGCTTTCACTCCTCGACAAGATGCAATGTTGGTTACCGCATGGCATCCATTATCAGTCCCGGTAAACCAACTCCTCGACAAGACTGGGATCCTTTCATTTTTCCTTCAGCATCTTCATTTCGTGTTTTTTCTCAGGTCATTTGGGCCATCCATTTGATGTAGAATCCAAACCAGATTCCAAAGCGCAGCAGTCAAAAAGAAGTTGCTTCATTTAGGTGCGCAAGAAGAGGTGGGGCGGGGGTAGAAACTTTTGTCTTACATTTTCATTGCTTACCATAGCCTGAATCCATCATTATGCTCGTTAATCCCTACTAATCTGTGCGAGGAGCAAAACGTAAAGAAATATTTATCTCGACCAACATTCACGTGTTCAATGCCAGCATTTCAAGAGAATTTCTCCAGGAAAAAAGAAGAAGAAAAGAACAGGGACTGCATGTATAATCTCGGCAGCTACCACCGTTGTATTGAGTATTGACGTAGTTATTGTTGATCATATAGGTTTGGGCTCAACCTAAATAAGACACTGGTAATTGAGCTCAGGAGTGCATTTTGTGGGCTCAATTTCACACTATTTGCATGAAAGCACAAGAGGCCCATTTACTTGGATCGGTTGCTTTCTCGTGCACACACGCTATCACTTCCACAAAGGTCTTCCTGGGAATTTTATTTTGAAACGACACTCCGATTTTACAACACGAAGAGAGGAATCTAGGGATCATCATACAAAACATGGGGTTTGAGCACCTGGTTTTCTTTCCAATGGCCCATCCACTCATTGACGAGGAGGGAAAAAAGCACGGGTCGGTGTCTTCCATTATTTTTACTTTAGACCAATCTGAAGGGAGTATGTACCAAACCTTTCCTTCCGATATTAAATGGGAAATTAATTGCTCATTTTGTTGGTTCACGCCTGTTTTCATGACACTCCTCTTGCATGATGCATCAAAGTTCATGCAGACCATAGAATAGAGAGACTTTCCCTGTTTGACCAGACATTGGGGTAGGCTTGTTTGCCATCTTAGCCCAGACAATTTCGTTGAAAACTCTGGCCCGGGCCCCTCCAAGGAAAGTGACCAGATGTTAACGAGGCCTGTAGCTGGCAGTGTAAATTTTAAAGTTAAGCCCGGACGGACAAACTATCTTCCCCTCTCTTTTTAGAATAGCAATTTTTTTTACCCGATCAGGCCTAAATGAAGGCCCAATCAAAAAGGCTACTAATAGTTTTTTAGTGTAGATACCCTCGATCGGTTGCTTCTCAAATGGATAGGAATGGTGACTAAAAGGAGATCCGCTTCTTTGATTTTCTGAGTTAGAACCCTGGAACTAACATTAAAAAGAACTTATTCGACTCTCGAACTGGTTAAAGCTGAGATCCCACAGTAAACTCTCTATCGAACTGGCTAAGATTTGCCACACTTTTGGGGCCTGGTAAGAAAATGATTGAGGCCCAGAGAAAGTTTTTTCTTGTTTACTGGCGCGGTTAATAGAGATGCCTTGCGATCTTGAATGGAATGGAGACTTGCTAAGTCCAAGGTTTGAATTCCAAGCACGGATCCCCCGTAAATTGAAAAGAAATATATCCCATGTGCTATACCTTGCTCGCAGTAATTGCCAATGAATTTCAGAACATGGTGATTTTAATGCTTGCCATCACAGCCCAAGAAGAAAAAACACATCGCGCCATTAACTGGGTGTTGTTTGACCTCACACATCGTTATATCAAATCTTTCAAACGTAATGCAGGCTCCATTTTAAATATCATGGTTCAAGGGCCCAGAACAAGGACAGGGAGAACAATCATTTTTAAGCAGTCAACTGGCTTGTTCAGTTCATGTAACTCTAGGGCAAGAGATGGCAGTGCTGCTCATCCTATTAATTATTTTGTTGAGGCCATGTTCTGCATCATTAAAGCGGCATTAGAGGTTAAGCTTCAGTCCCATTGCATCTCTTTCATTTAATATGAGATCAGGTCTCCGCTCTGTTCCAAAAGTCAGACGCGCAAGTTAGTTTGTTGTGATGTCGAAGTAGCTGTTGATCTTGATTGCCGAGGGAACAATTTCAGGAGTGCTGCGAGTGTCGTTTTGTTGGCGAGTTTCTAGACACAATAATTGACGAGTAGGTGCTTCAACAAATCACATATTGTCTGTCTTCTAGCTGATACAGACCAATGAAAGTTTCTTTTAGATCGCCCTGAGATAAATAACCAAGACTCGGATTTCGTAAGGAAATTGAATTATATTTCATACCTCCCCCCCCCCCCCCTCTTCTCGGTATAGGTGCTAGGTAGCTACAGATTCCTCGTACCATTAATTGCGAGTGTTCTTGCACCTACCGAACGAGCTAGGAATTGCCTGACTCGTAGTAATTGATGGACAAGACCAGCTTATTAATACACAGTCTGTGCAGTGTCATTTGCTTAGAATAGTACTCAAGGAATTCCCTTCACTCCGTAATTAAATTGTCTAACCTCAACTGAGGGTAGTTAGGCCTCTGGACATTGTTAAAGCTGTAATCTAGTATTACTTTGGCACATCAACTTTGAACTTCCAATAAGTCATCCTTCACCCAATTTAGTTGAGTGAAATGATCAAAGAAAGGGGTGAAAGCGAGAGAAAAACGAACCCTTGCTGGTCTTTGCCTACCCAATTTCTGTTCACAACAGACATGTCCATTTTAAATCTATCGCCATTTTCTAAGAAGCCTTCAAGGAATTCCAAAGAAACTGCAAGACTGATATTTTTCCCGAAAGTTTTTGTCTTTTTTCAAAACCATTTTTTTAAAAAAATGAATCGGTATAAGACTTGGACGTAAAACGAGAACGATTCTATATCATAATTAAATTCCATAAATCACCCATTAAACTATAAAGGATCCGGTCACAGGTCGACCCAATTGTTGTAGGTAAACAATAGTTTATTTATTTTCTTTGGAAATGATAAGGCACCCATCAAAGAATTAAATTTATCTTTTCATGCTGGTTCTTTTCATCAACTGGGTGGCGAGACGAAGACAAAGCTCGACTAGCCGAACGGGGAGTGCCTTCACGGCCCAACCACTGCCACACGGGTTTCCACCAATCCAATCCGATAATGGCTAATCATAGGCAAAGAAAACTTGGAGTGCTAATCATTATTGTTCTAATGAATGGTTGGTTGGGCCCTTCCGCACCTTTGATTAGATATATGATTACAAAAAATACTATTGTCTATCTGAGTTCATTTTATAAAGAGAGAACAACCATCAACCTATTCATATATAGAAAATGAACAATGGTATTCGTGCTTCTCGATTTGGTTGGGAAACATTGGAAGTATCTGAATTTTTAATTCTACTTTTTTTCTTCCCACTGATATAAAGAACCATACCATGCCATTTCATTTTCTTTTTGTTAGTTTTTTCTTTTTATTTTTTATTTCGCTACTGTCTCAGCTTATTAATATCCATCCAAGCTATTATTTTATGAAAAGGACAGCAATAATAATAATAATAATAATAGTAGTAGTACAGTTCACAATTTTAAATTCTGAAGAGAGCATACCAAAGAAAAAGGACCATTCTAAAATGTATCGATTTGAAAATTGTAATATCTGATTCAGCCGAAAGATAGTTTTTCTTGTAAATTTGATACTAACATGTGTCCCTATCCAAGAAAATATTTACCGGTTTAACAAAAACATGATGTTTAATTTTTTTTAGGAATATATTGCAAATTATATTTTTAAAAAATTAATTTTTTTTGTTAAAAATTAATATTTTTTATATATTTTAGAGTATTTTGATGTATTAATTTTAAAAATATAAAATATTATTTTAATATAAAAAATATTTTAAAAAATAATTGTAATTACACTTTAAAATAAATATAGAAAACGAGAGTATCATTGATTTGTACCTCATGGGTTTTCCTTTTGCTTCCCCATTTCACTGACTTCTATTAAAATATTCTCTCAGCAATTTTGGAATTTCGATCAAGGTTAAATCTATTAATAATTAAAAATATAATATCCAAAATAATATTATAAAAAGCAAAACTAAGTTTCACCCAAATCAACATATAAAGTGTGTGTATCTATATATATATAAACACCAAATCCTTGAAAAAAAGAAGACTTTCTCATTGAATAAAATAAATTTTAAAAAATAAAAATATTAATTTAATATATTTTTAAAAAATAAAAATAAAACAAATTCTCTGTCACGATCACAAAAGGTAAGCCGAATTATTTAGCCAAGGCAATAAATGAGTTGTTTGTAATGAAATTAGGTAGGCGGCTAGCTGTGGTGCGATATTGTGGAAGAAACAAGCTGGTTTTGCTCCCACGGACATCAAGAGTCACTTTCACATACCAGCTAGTCGCACGCGGACACCTACGCCGGACTCGTGTCTCTCTCCTCGCCACTCAGACACGATTAAGACCTTTGGATTGCTTTAATTAACGCATAATGTTCTCGGACAAGTTTCTGCTTCTCGTTTTTATATCGAAAAAGTATTTTGGCCCTCAATTATATGTTCAGGAGATTCCTGGAAAACCACGAGCAATGGGTTTAGCGGGGGCAATCTCCTTATTTTGTTTCCTATGTTCCCTGTAATCGATTTCTTCTCGGTAAAATGCAGTTCATCTATATATATATATATATATATTTGTCTCAGAGCGAGCGACTTAATTATTAGCTGGGTGGGATTAGGATCTAGGGATATAAACTAGTTGGTGCTTTAAGAAAGGAGATGGCCGTGATCCATGCTACGACAAAGGAGCAAAATTTCTAAGAAGAAATTTGGCAACATCCACCATCAGGTTTCATACACAAATATTTAATTTAATTAAGGCCCGATTGCTTAAAGAATGGTTAAGCAATCAATAATGCTCTTCCCTCTTAATTTGGCAGGCCTAAATACCAGATTTCCACGCCGAATTATTTCAGGGGTAGTTGACGTGCACTGAGGCATTTTTGTGCGTTGAATATGAATTATATCACGGCTCCCAAGAGTATTTTGTTCTTACTTTCTTGTGATATTCATAGAATAATTCTTATTGGGTCTATTCAGTTCCAATCCAATCCAGTCAAAAACAAATATTCATGGCAGAGTTAATTAAAGAATTCATGATTTATTTATTTATTTATTGCCATGAAGTGAGATTTTCAACCCCGATAATTATAATCAGAGGACACCCTTTTGAATACGAGGTCAATTTCCTTAAATAAGCTCCAGAAGGTTAGAGTGATCATGGACGTCAAAGCTTATCCCGCGGGGGGTGATGACGAGAACCGGAAAGGTAATAGAACGCTATCTTGACACGACCAGTTGAATCAAGGATTTCTGTTTAGCATGCATCCATTATGATTAGTTGGAAAAAACATGCACACGTCGTCGGGACCCCCCCCCGAAGTTAATGGAAGAAATTAACCCGAGAACGACGACGGTTCACTTTAACCAAGCTAATAAATATATATATGGATAAAAATACGGACAAACAAGCCTCGCGCACTGAGATAAACTTGGATGAATTATGGGCTATATTCGAGAGACTTGTTTCGGAGCTCAACCAGTCGATCCCTTACTTGCTAGAAGGATAGATAATGCTCTAGCATTAAGTGCAAGCACAGTCTTGAAGTTATTCCTGTCTAATTAATTAACAACGATAAAAATAAATCCTTTATCTCATAGATTATTTTTCATTTAATTAGTAGATTTATATAATAAAAAAATGCATGAGATTTCTTTTTTGTATTAAATATATTTAAAAACAGGAAAAAAATCATGACATGGGAAATATATAACAAAAACAAATAATTAATAACAACAGTGAAAATATATTTTTGTAGTTTTAAGTTAAATGAAAAAAAAAGTAGATTACCGACAACATATGAGAAAATTATATTTTTATTTATTTTCTAAATCAAGGGATCACAAAAAAAGCATTCAGTAAAAAAAATTAACATGAATGTGTATATTATTAAATATTTAAGTTAATAATTTTATAAAAAAAAATATAATATTATTTTAGAGAGATAAACTTTAAAATATCTATATTGAAAATATTAAGAATAAAGAAATTTTGAACCTAAAGTTTGAAAAATTCTTATAAATTTTATTTTTTTAAGAAAAAAGTTAAAATATAATTTATCTTATTGGTAAATGATAACCTCGCATTGTTAAAATGAAAATTCCCCGATCAAGTTCATGCATATTCTCGTGTTTGTGAATATGGTTATGTTACTACTCTCGCCTCATTCCATTTCGTTCTTTAACCAGGAACATTAATTAATATCATATTATTTCATTTGGATCCAAGGCGATTTTGAATATTTTCTCTATTCATAATTATAAATATATTTATTATTTAATTGGATTCGAGGTGATTCTTAATATTTTCTCCACTCATAATTATAAATATATTTATAGCTACCAAAAAATATTTAAAAGTTAATACAGGATACATTCATAAATATGTAAGAAAGTTTATATAAATATTAAATCCCATCACAATATTGAATCTATTTGAAAACAACCATTCAAAAAAGGCAGCAGAAAATTAAAAAAATTACAATTATATATTATTTCTATATAATCCGGACGGGATATATATGTTCATGGCCCCTTCCCATTCCCGTATCCAAGTGGGGAAGAAAATGCTTGCATCCATCTTTACTGAAATCCCATCGCGGAAGGGATGCTGCTATCCCTGTCGTTAATTACATGGGAGCTTTGAATATTTTTTTTTTTATCTGCCTCTATTTTTTATCCCTTTCTTCCATCTCCAATTCACGATCACAAATATAGATTGCACGTAATCTTGTTCATGATTTTATTTTATTTAATTGAAAAAATGGTTAACTTGATCCAATCAAACCCATTTTCAATTTATATCATCCTAAAACTCATTCTTCTAGTTTTTTCCTTCCAATCCTTTTCACCCACACCGAACAAAACCTAAAAGTATTGTTTGAAGGACTCGTTGAATTAATGGTTAACAGTGCTGTAATATTTAACACTTCCATTTTCAAGACCTTATAAAAAAAAAATTGTAAGAACTTGAAGGTAAACTTAATTTTATGACCCAGCAATTTTTAGTATCAATTCCAACGTCAGAGTTTTAAGAATTCTCAATTAAAGTTTTCTATATCCAGTATTTAATGTTTTCCATCCGTATTTATATCCAAATTATGTTTTTTTTCTTAATAAATAACATTATTCTACAAGAACACTTATCTTTTAATGAAGTATTTTAGCATTCATTATTAATTAAAGTATAAAATAATTTAATGATAAAATTGATCTAAAGATTAATTTGAATGTAAAATTAATAATACTATTATACCACAGGAGTGCGTGTGAGAGATGTTTGAAAGTAGCCTGCATTGAATGAAAACACGTGCGAGGAAGACAAAGCGGGGCGGAAGGGAGCACTGTCATAAATTGATTTGCCGCGAATTGTCGGGCGAGAAAACATGGAAAACTGTAATGCACTGGGTTTAAAGTTTAAACCAAAAATAACATTTATTTTATCTTGAAGAAAAAAGAAGATAGAACGAGACAGACAGAGAGGGAGAGGGAAGGAGGTTTAAAAGGAGAGGGATAGGCAGCCAATCCAAAGAAGGAAGAACTTCATAAAAATAGGATCCGAAGAAAACGCAAATCTGCCTGCCTACGTTTTGCTGGACAAATATTACAATATTAGATTATCGTCAATACACTAGACTCCTCGTGGTGTCACGTACGGATTCAGATACAGGGAGATTGATTCAGCGAGGAAAATCCGAGCTTGCTGACTCGGGTTTTCTTTCATGCATGCCGGAAAATATTCCTCACGGGTAAAACCTTTCACTTTCCTTAATTACCATGTCAAATATTCTTCTTGTTTCACTTTTCCCTGTTTTTCTGCTCTTCACCGTCTATGTTTCCCAGTTTTTCTTTTCTCGTTTTCTTTATTTACATGATTTTGCTTTGTAAATTGTAACAACATTGGCAGCAAGCCCCCTCGTCTCCTTTTCTTGGATAAACGCTTGTCCATGGTGGAGTAGTTTTATACGATCTTCTTTCTCTCTATGCTTAATCATTGCGTTATTTTTTCTTTTTTAGTTTAATCATATTCTTGACTCGGTTAAGGTGTCAGATTTTTTTGTTTTGGTGGGGGTGGAGTTGTTAGAGTTTTTGTCCTCAATGAGTCAAGATTGTCTAGGGTATTCAAATTAGTATTTTTTTTTTAAAAAAAATTATTTTTCAATTGCATTTCCCCTTGTACATTCCTTAATTCAAGTTTGATTACTATATTGTTTTCGATACCTAAATGACTTAGCATTTAGTGTTCTTTTTAATGTCAACGTTGCACACTTCTAACTTCTACTTGTTTTTTGTTCTCTTGATAAGGACTCGTTTTAAAACAAAAAGGGAAAAAAAGGACTTGTTTCTTGTTGGTTTTGTTTAGCGGATGCTTAGCCATCAAAATTATCTGGATTTGTTTGTCTGCTACTATCTTCTTTGATGTGAACTCATAACAATCCCTTCTCATGTTTTGTATTTAGGATTTGTTTGTTCTCTCTTTAATACACGAAGTTTGAGTCTAGAGGATTTCTTCAGGGAAAAAAAGGTAGAAATTTTACCACAAAACCAACCAAGATGTTTCTGTTTTTCTTCCATGAATTTGTTTGCTGGATAGTGATCATGCTGTTTTGATCAGAAATAGGAGGATTCAAATTGATGGTGTTGTGACTTGTGATTGCTCTTCAAGTAATATGGATTTTCATTCCCTCTTTTTCTTCAGGTATTTTTCAGTGGTGGGGTTAGGCGGTGTAAATTTGGTGACACTTCAATATTCAATAATCTCATCGCAGGATTAAATTTTCTTTCTTAACCGGAAGGCAGCCTTTTTTCCTGGAAGCTACTCTGGGAGGCAGGCTGCCTTCTCTCTGGAAAGCATTTTGAGGTCAAAGGTGTGTACTTGACGTCAAAAGCTAAAAATTATTTTATTGGTTTTGATGCAATGAAGATTGATAAACTTGATGAAACAGCTTTCTAACTTTAGCTCTCCACACCTTATTTAAGCAATGGTCTCTGCTTGTCCCTTCCCTGTTTTTTTACGAGCAACTATGATGTGGAAAATTGTTAATTCAATTCTATACGGAATGGTCTATCATAGAACTTCATTTTAAATTTCAATGCAGAACCAAAGATTTTCATGAATTTACTTTCTTTCTTGCCATGCTTTGCATGATTTTATCGGCATATAGAGTAAGTTAATATAGAGAATTCGGCTTGTTTTCGTTGGGGTAAAGATGGTCTTGATGCAGATGTTGTTTGTTGCTGAAGTTTTTGTTACCATTGAAAGCTTATGCTTTTCTATTTTTTCGATATTTCATTTTTGTTTGGTTGGAATTTCACAGGCTCATCATTCGCAACAAGTTTACCTGCTCGGTGCCTCTGTCTTCTCATATGAGTAAACATCTACTGGCTGAGGTTTGCTGAAAGCTTTCTGTCATAATGGGTGGCTGTGTCTCAACAAACAATGAAAGAATAAGAACAACTAGGAAACACATGCGTAAATCCTCCAAAAGTAGTGGAAAGAGTTCCACTTGTATTGCTGATGCCCCTATTCAACGGCTTAGTGATGGTGGAATTAGTGATTTTGCTCTTAGAGAGTTTGTTCATCTTGACTTTGAGAAGGGTGCTGCAACTACCTGCAAGAGATCTGAAGTTTCTAATAAGACATTCCATCTCACCCAGCTACAATGGAACCATAGTCAAATTGATGCAAATGGTATGTCCTTTCCATCCATTGATTATTTAGCCTGGGGCTGACACTTCTTGAACAGTTTTCTGACCATAAATTTCAATTTTCTGCAGGAATATGTCAGGAGGAAGTATGGTTTGACTCTCTTAGTATTATAGATTCAGATTCGGATGATGACTTCATCAGTGTGCATGGAGGTGATACACATAAATTTATTGAATTTGTGACTCTTCAATTGGTAGTCAGTGCTGATATTGTTCTTTTGGCTGTTCAGATTGTTTTCCTCCTGTTGGTAATGCAACTGGACATAAACAAAACACTCAAATGCTTCAATATGGAGCTGCATCATGCTTTGTAGACGCTGGGTGCAAGTATGAGGGCTTCTATGAAAGTTACCTGAAAATGGATGGAGGAGGTCCAAAGGGCGATGAGGTTTCTAGTAAGATAAAGAAAGCTTTAGATGATCCTTGTGGAAATTTGAAAGGTCTCAAAGAGGGCATGCATGATTTGGCAGAGAAAACTCAAGACTGTAGAAGGAAATCAAAAGTAATTATGCTATCATTAAAGAGGAAATCTTGCGATGGAGAGGAAACAACAGAATTCTGTAAGTACAGATTGTAGTCTTTATAAGATCTCAGAGAGACACGTTTATATCCCAGAAGTATTAGGATTGCCTGTAAGACATGATATGCAAAACCCCCTGAAACTTTATGTAACTACGATTCGTTTGATGAACACATGTTATGCTATTTAACGAGTTTATTCCAGCTATATAAGCTTTGAATTGAACCTTAGCTTAGAATAGGTGAAATGTAAATTCCAGTTTTGTTTTTAATGATTAAGATAAATTTTTCTTATTAATAATGAATGAGTGCTTGAACTGGTGCAGCTGAGAGATTACTGTATCGCCCAAGAGCAGGATTTTTGATTCCACGTTCAAAAGGAGAGAAGACAACTGCTGGATGCTGGTCCGAGATTTCACCTTCAGTTTTTAAGCTCCGAGGCGAAACTTTTTTCAGGTATGAAGTTCAGTTGCTTATAATATTAGTTATTTGTGCGTACCTACGACTATTAGTGAATGATATAATTTTTTTTTTTTCACATATACTTTCAAGGGAATTGAACTGTCTAAACATTAATATCTAATCATGCAGAGATAAGCAGAAGTGCCCTGCTCCAGACTTCAGTCCATACGTACCAATTGGCGTAGATTTATTTGTATGCCCACGGAAGATAAATCACATTGCTCAGCATCTTGAACTTCCTAATTTGCAAGCGCATGAGAAAGTACCGCAGCTGCTGATCATTAATATGCAGGTCCTCTCTCTCTCTCTCACTCACACACACAATTTTGATGGCGCAGAGTTGTTTGTGTATATTGAATGAGGTTCTGGATATTATCTGATGAACTGTTCGTTTTTATTCATTTCCACATACGAATTGTGACTGGATCCGTGCTTGTTTACAGCAACTTTTTAAGTGAATCTGCTAGTTTTATCTTGTTTAATGAATTGATGGTGAGTTCCCTGGGAATTCCTTTATAAGAACTTTGGCTGGGAGCGACATGGTTGTGATCTCAAGTCCCTTGAGTTGATTCTTGGGGTTCAAGTGACAGGACTGTTGTGCTATTTTCTTCATATGAATTACTAGGTTCACTTCAAAGTGATGGAACATAATTTTCTTATCATGGGTTTTCATGCTGCAGCTTCCCACTTATCCTGTTTCAATGTTCAGTTGTGATTCTGATGGAGAAGGCATGAGCCTTGTAGTATATTTTAAATTATCTGAGAATTTCAACAAACAGATTTCACCATGTTTTCAAGACAGCATCAAGGTATTTCCTGAAATAATATTTCATGCAATTTCATATGCTGATCTGTGCTTGACATCATCTAGTCTTCCTTGTTCCATTGCTTTTTTATACCATGGCAAAATGCTTGGATGCAATCTTTCCCCACCTTGTGAAATATTTTAGTTGATGAATCTTATTGCATCCTACCCAGAGACTTGTTGAGGATGATATGGAAAAGGTTAAAGGCTTTGCAAAAGAGTGCACAGTTCCTTTTAGAGAGAGGCTGAAAATTCTGGTGGGGCTAGTTAATCCAGAGGAATTGCAGTTGAGTTCTGCAGAAAGGAAGCTTATTCAAAGTTATAATGACAAGCCAGTGCTTTCACGCCCTCAACATGAATTCTTTAAGGTAAGGAGAAACTTTTGGTCTCCGAACCACATTTGTTCTATCAATGTTTAGTCTAGCAATACTAATTTCATTCGATACAAACTTCCGTACTTTATTTAGTAGAGATAATGGGGAGATTAGGATCGTGCAGTTTTGGCCTTTTAAATCATGTGTTACCCATTAATTTAAATTGTAAGGTAAAATTTAATATATAATTTATATAATTTTTTAAAATATTTTTTAATTAATTTTTTTTTAAATTTACATAAACCCATATTAACTTGATAACTTAAGGTTTTAATATATGATTTATATAATTTTTAAATATTTTTTTAATATTATATTAAAAAATTATTTTAACTTAATAATTTAAGCTGTATTTAATCCGATTTATATAATTCTGTTGCAAAGGTGTCCTTTTCTTTTTCTTGTGGTTCCCTTCATTTAAAAGAAAAGGTAAAACATGAAGAAGGCGCCTAATTGGTTTTGGTGTTCAGCATTTTAGGAAAGTTGCCTAAGCTTCTATCTTGCAGGGACCTAATTACTTTGAGATTGACCTGGATATACATCGGTTCAGTTACATATCTAGGAAAGGACTTGAAGCATTCAGAGATCGCTTGAAGCATGGGATAGCTAATGTGGGTCTGACTATTCAGGTACAGAGACCTTGCAACTTATCCTATTGTAAGCAAATTGGTTTCATCAGAAATTAATTTGTTTTGTCAGTAAAACTAATTATATTTTTTTCATTTAAATATAGTAAAAATATAAGAGAGAAGAAGAGGGGTTTTGCCCTGATTTTGATCAAGCACATTGATGGTGTTTAATCTCCTCCCCGTGCTAGCATCTACTGATTCTACTCGCTATTTTTAGACAAACATGAGCGTCATTTGTTGGTCATATGCCAAAACCTCATTTGTGTTCCTGCAAGAATTGTTAATTTTTTATTCTCTCGTGAACTTCCTTTGTTTTCTCCTGTTTGTTTAAGTGCTTTTTTGCGATAATCTTGCCAGGCACAGAAACAAGAGGAACTGCCAGAGCAAGTGCTGTGCTGTGTGCGCTTGAACAAGATAGATTTAGTAAATCATGGCCAAATACCTACTGTTGTTACCCGGGATGAATAATTTGAATAGGCACCAAGGGGATGATTCCGGCAAAAGAAACAATCTATAAGCACATTTTGTAGATTCCTTGATCTGTAACCACAAGAAAATGAAAATTCAGTTTTTTGTATTCCTTTCCCACCACCATTTGTTTTTTATTTTTCACCACGATGATAAAGTTGATGAGACCCAGCACCTAAAGATCATGCGTGTGATGATGTCCTGTCGAAGGATGTCTAAGAGATAAATTTTTTCCCAGTCAAATGACCTTGACTTCATTGAGACACCATTATACATCCACGTTACATTTCACCAAAAATTCTCAAAAACTGCTGCGAGTTTCTAGAGTTAAGATGCTATAGTCACAGATCCTCCTTTCCCTCTCGTGTATTTGCGATCTCGCGTTTCCGCTCTAAGGTTAAAAGTGTTTCTTCCCAATTATCAAAGATGAATAACAAACAACTGCTGCCTTGCGTTTCACATTGGTTCAACGCTACTGCAAATTAGAACTAGCTTCAAGATCAGTTTTGGGATGGACCAGACTTTATGAAAACATCAAGCTAAACCAGCAGAAAAGGAATTCATTGGCATTACTTTCAAATAATGAACATCAACATAAAAGTAGAAAAGAGCGGTGTTGTCACTGTCAAACATGGAATTCCAAATGCTGAAAGTGGTAAACAATTATATGAAACATTAATTTCATATTTCTATGTACAAAAGAATGCACAGAATATATTTTCAAGGAAGTTTGTCTGGTGAACTGTTTGACATACAATAAGAAAGCTTGCTTCATAATTTTATCTTCTTGTCTTTTGGTATTGCTTCATCTTTAGTATATCGGGCAGGTGGTTACATGGGGGGCATTCATCAAAGTAATGGCCTCCAAGAAAAGATAAGTTACAGCCATTCCCCGGTTCATGGTAAACGTTTGTTGTTATCTTCCTCCTATGATACCAAGTCAGAAAAGCTATGTTATCTGCTCTTCTTTTAACCGTAGACGTGCTGCAGGCTGTTGATTGTTGCTGTTGTTTGATGCATGCTTCTCCAGAGTTTGTGGTTTCAGATGAGATGCATTACTATTGACTGTGTTGTGGCTGCTATTTTTAGCTGCTGGTACATCGTGATTATGTTTGCCCTCATAGGTTGTTATGACAGCTTTTGGGTCTGCTGCAGCCCTCTCGACATGTTTACGAACTTTGCATCCTGCGGTTGTGCATTTATAGTAGCTCCTGTAGATTGTACAAAAAAGAAGACAAGGAAAAGGTGGGTTGAAGACACTACATAGACATCCAAAAAGCAAGTGCCGCACACATTTAGAGGTAGAAACCAGACATTGAGAAATTAGGATACGTTGTCCATTTCCAGAATAAACAATGACTTTGAGAGTTCAGCAATTCTAATAGCAGCACATTTCGGCATCAAAATAGGATGCAACTCATTGTTGTCTAACCATTTGCACATTCATGCCCTTCCTACAAGTTTTTTACACCAATTTACAGCAGCCATCTTTGGCCAGCAAAGCTACTAAGGCTGCAGCCCATGGATCACTATCCATGAATTAAAAACAGCTATATAGCAAATTTCACATTTTAACAACTTCCAAAGGTAATCCCAAGAAAAACTATTTATCCCTTTTATAAGTCTAACAAACCTGTCACCACAATGATGAAGTGATCTTAACAAGGAATAACATTTATTCTGCCTTTTGTTTAATTTTAACCCTTGCACTGTTAGAAGCTCTTCAAGAACGACGAGCTTATGCCTGCACTGCATCTAAAGTGAAAATCTAAAGATAGCAAATAGCCAAAGTGCGGAAATAAACCATCACGATAACCAATAATATGACCAAAGAAAAGGATTTTTAGGTTTGTCATGTCCAATACAAACCACAGCCTATGGAGTAGGGAAAACCACCTTGGATAAGGATTGCCTTTGACAACTTTCTGCCCATACTTGCGCCATCTATAGCCATCATCTAAGAGATCAACTTCACTGGTTGTCTGCACTATGATTCTGGGCTCCGATACAGTCCTGTGTGAAGAAGCTGGCTCTGTCACTCTAACCTCTGTGCTTCTGCATATGACATGAGAGACTCCATTAGATATACAAGATAAACTGTCAATCTTAGCCGGCAAGTAAGACCACTCTAAGATTTGCTTGCACAAAAGTACCTTCTCTTAGGATCGGGCTCGTCTTCATCAACTTCACCACCAGCTTCAGTATCACCATCTTCCTCACTATCACTCATCCCAGATACATGTTCAGGTGTAGCTTGACTGGATTCCTGATCCTTCCTATCTCTCTCTTTGCTGACATTTCCATCCAATTCAGAATTCCCGTGACTGTTTGAATTGCCATTTAAGCCTCCAGTATCCTTTCCACGCTTATTGGATTGCGGTGGCTGATGATTGTGTTGCCCCTTGTAGATAATTTCAGTTACGTGACCATCAAGAGATCGCTCAACTTTTTTCTTGACAGGACAATTAGGATGTGTACATTTATAATAACTTCTAGGATACTCACTTCCTTTCACATGTTTCTGCCCATATTTCCTCCAGTTGTATCCATCATTAGCAGGCTTATCAACAGCCAGCGAAGAAGATTCAGACCTCTGATCAGACCGAGAGAAGTCCGAGAGTTCCTGTATTTTCTCTCTAGAATCCGCTACAGAGCGTACCATCTGCTGCTGCTGGTGCGCTCCAGGAGTTCTCTTAAAGGTCGAAGACATTGCCGGTGTCGAATATTCAGGTTGAACATGCATAATTGAATTGGCTTGCGCAGCATGAGCCGTGACCTGTGCTAGCGCCTGCTGGTGTGTCATTCCAAAGCCCTACAAACATCTCAAAAATCATAAGAACACCGGAATAGATAGCAAACAAAACTACAGGCATTCAATTTTAAGCAGAGGCATATTAATCACAGAGGGAAGGGAAATTAAAAAAACACACACACACACAGAGCTTTACCACAATGCAATTTTAATTCTAGTAGGCGTCAACAATTGAAACTGCTAGTAATTAAATCATTTAGAGGCTAAACATTTAGCATTCGTTCTGCTAAATGATAAATAAAGAAATAAAGAGTTCTCTCATTTCATTGATGATTAGTAGCAATGTTTGAAATGTAAAGTCTTTTATTCCTTTCTCAGTAATCAAATTGAAATTTAAAAAAGAAGAAGAAGAAGACAAAAACTTTCTCAGGCAAAAAAAAAGTACAAAAAAAGAGAGTTCATAAACAGCTGATGCAATCAGTTTATAAGCACTTGATTACCTGAGGAGAAAAGAGTCCGAACCCCGGTGAATCAGGAAGAGACACCGGACTAAGCCCCAGCGGCATCGAGAACATCGGCGGGGTAGGGACGATGGACAAGCTCGATGAACTGCTAAAGTCACCGGCAGAGCTCTTGTCATCGGGAGGTTTGAAATTAGGGGAGGCTATGGCGCCGGCGAGAAGCTGAGAGAAAGACTTACAGTCGTCGGAGTCGGAGAAGAAACTTGAGAGAAGAGTCATAGGGCCTGGACTGAAGCCCAGGGTGCCAGGGGCCCCACTGGAAAAGAATGTTTCGGTGAAGGAACGTGGAGGTAGTGTTATGGTGGTCGGGCGGGAAGACAATGATTTGGAAGGTGATGATGGTTGTTGCTGTTTTGGCTGCTGATGATCCTTTCCATTTTCAGTCATTTGATCTCGGTCTTGTTTTCTGTGTGTCTATTCTTGTGTCCAGTTTGCTAGTTTTGGTCTGGTGCTTGTTTCTTCGGCTTTTTGGTGGATCTGGAAATAAGAGGAAAAAAAAGTCCACGCTGCTGATGCGACGAGGAGGAGAAGAAGAAGAAGAAGAAATCGATAAAGCAAAAAGAAAGGACGTCTCTCTGTCCTTTTTTTATGGATAACTACATATTAGTCCCCAATCTATGTAATGAATCATGAATCCACCCTTCTAGATTTCTCGAACCTCCACTTAACCTTCCATCATCAAGACCCAGGTGGGAGCTCAAGCTCGTTTGTGATGTCTTAAATATTGGATACTAAAAAACATAACATACGACCCACGATGTTTTAAATTTCAATGATCCGTACAATTCAACTCCATGAAGAAACAGAGTCTTGCATGTAAAAAAGGATATTGAAATCTCATCAACAGGCCTTGCAGATACAACGATAAGGTCAATGTGTTGCGAATAAATGACTGGGGACTGGTTTGTGATTCATTAAATGGATTTGGGATTGACTTGTAGTTAGACAGGCATCGATTTCTTTCATCTTCTTTTTTTAATAATTCTTGAAATCTTTTCTGGAGTGTTTGGGAAATCACTATTTTGTCCCCGTCGACCACTGAATTGACAAGATTGCCAATTGGAGGATAATGCTCGGAGGTTTCTTGTTTAATTAAATCTTAAAAGAGCGTATTAAACGTGCCGGAGCAAATAGCATGCATGTTATGCTAGCGCCACTAGATTTATAGCAGGTGGCAGCAATAATGGACCTGGGGATACTGCTATTATGTGGGTTTTGTACCGTTTGGTATTCCCCCCCGGAGAAGCCACGTGGCTAGATGTGATTGGGCCAGGGAATCCATCGCCTTGATTGTTAGCTAGCTTAGCTCCAACCTTTATCCGTTGTCTAATTATCTTGTTTTAAGGGAAATTCCATCATTTTTGTAATTGCCGAGGGAGATTGTACGTGAAGCTAAGCAGTAGCATTACTACTCTATGATCTCTCCCTTTAATTTCCAGCATCGTGGCTGTTATTAAATTCCACGATAAGTTTAGCTCGCAACGTATATTAATTATCATCTCCTTTTTTTTTTTAATGTTGCCTAAATTATATCAAGAAATTATAATTAACTGGGAAAATTCACTGGGAATTCCTCGTTGCCCTCCCTGAAGCCGACGGGATTTGCTTGATCCCAAAAACAAACAAACTTCTCTTTCATTTCAAATCAAAGCTTCTTTGTCCTGAAATGTCAAGATCAAGGAGGGAGCACGGAAATCTCATCCCCCAATTTCTCATTAACACATGTCACAACTTGGGGCTCCTGCCAAACAGTTCTCCTAAAATGTTTGTCTGCTTCGGGATAGCTTGTCATGACTTCTAGCGAATCTTAAGACAACGTTTGTGCCGTGCCGTGCCATGTCTGATGTTCAAAGAAGTCCAAACCCCACAAATAAAGATCATTGCAAGTGCGAAACATCACCTGGATGTCAACACACAGTGGAGTCATGCTGGATGGCCAGCTGGTTTAGAGCTCTCAGTTTGCTTAAACAAGAAAAACTACGGACCATGAATGCAAGAATGGCTGCAATGTCCATTTCTTGTTACACCAGATTGGCTATTTTGGGACAAGTTGTACGCCAAACCACTGAGAAAATCAAACTAGGTGATTAATATACATGTCATCAGTTCTTTTTTAAAGTATTTTTTTATTTAAAAATATATAAAAATATTTTTTTATTTTTTTATTTTTAAAAATTTATTTTTAACATCAATACATAAAAAAATAAAGTCTTAAATAAATATTGTTTTCACCCAATACCGATAAATAACAATAATTGTTTACCATGTGCTAATTGATAAATAGAAAAGAATCATGTACTGAGGTAACTGCCACACAAAGCATTCTTTTTTTTCCCGTGGTCCCTTTCTCCTTGCATCGTACTTTGCTTGATCTAGGGCAGGCAATTTATTAATTATTCATTTACACTCGTCTTTTAATTGTGATCGATTAATTCTTGTATTTTTCTAAATTCACTCAATTAATCCATGTGTTTTCAGAATGTATTGAATTATCCTGATGACAATTTCCTCTTAAATCTCAACACGTCTCCATGTTAACTCTATATTTTAGTTATGCTTTTATTTTATGAAATTACTTCTTTTTTTTAATATCTGTATATAGGTTTTGTGCTGATAAGTAAACTGTCTTTAAGCGTTGAAAACGAGTTTCAAAAAAAAGGAGGCCAGGTCTTGCCTTGACGGTGAACAATGTGGCGGCTTCTCCGACTCAACTATCTGTCCTGCTGACGGCATGCAAGTTGTCATGCTGGCCCCATTGTTTTCAGTTGCGAATATTGATTGCTAACACGGCCAATGGTTCGTGCGGAGCACCCAGGGCGGGCCCCCACTTTGGCGGCGTAGAGAGAGACGGTCCCACATTCATTTTTATTTATTTAATAAAATCCAGATTGGTGGTGACGATCAAGCGAGGGTCGAATTACTCCTAGCTGACGCTACCAGGTTTTTTTTTTTTTTTTTATCTTGCTGCATTGCACGAAACACTTGAACGAATTTACCACACAATGATTGACATCAATCGGACAATTGGATCCATAGAATCCCGTACATCCAATCTGACAGCCCATGCCTTTCATTTACCGATTTATTAAAAAAAGAATGCCGGTGAATGGCAAGTCCTCAGATTTTAGGGAAATGGCAGCTGGGAGAACGCCGGTGATGTTATTGCGTAGAAGTGCATGGCCCATGGCCATCTGGTCGCATCAAGTCCTCTAGGGATATATTGAATCTTTCTGACTAGAAACGATCCCTTGTTGATTTAGGCCGGCATCTTAACAGTGCATGAACCCTGTGACCATACAAGACTGTAATAATTGATTTTAATTTTTTCAGAAATGTTTTAAATTAACGTATTTTTTATTTTTAAAATTTATTTTTTATATTAGTATATTAAGACAATAAAAAAACATAAAAAAATTAAATTATTGGAATACACGGTTGCAACCCTTTCCGACCACCTGTTCCCTACGTCCATTTTCCTTTGAAACCATTAATTATCACACAGAAATCGTCCGTTTCAACAAATGGAAAGCAATCCACTGATTAGTCATTTGTTTTCCGTCGGCTTTACGTGCCCTTGACTGTTAGGTTGCGTTGGTAAGATGTTGTTTTTTTGAGCCTAGGGTTACTCAACCAAAAAACAAAACAAGAGACTTCTCAAGCACCCTTGCTTTCTTTCTGATCGAATCAATGTAAATTCACTGTACTTGGCACGCTTCACTTCGCGAGCGTTGATTCCTTCTATTTAGACCACCTTTTCATGCTATCCTTTTTCTAGTATGGTGATATATATATGTGTGTGTGTGTGTCATGTTCATCGAAGTAAATATACATTTAACGACAGAAATATCTACGACTGGATGGGTTGGAGGTTGTCGTCCCCATCTTTGCCTTCACAAATAGCAGCATAGCACTCCCAGTAAAAATCTTCCCCTATAATCGTCTCCATGGATATGGATATATGCTTGGGTAGACCTCCACTCCCTAATTGGGCTTGGTCTCGAATATGGGCTGCTGGGTTTATTTTCTTTTCGGCTGAAGACAATATCAAAGTGTGCTTTTCATTCAGTTTTTTCTACTTGAATGTTCATGTTTTTTCTGTTATTTGAGTTTGTGAATTTTGAAGTTTCTTTAATTAAATATATTTTTTACATATAAAAAAATTAAAATACTGGTTCTTAGGAGCTTTCACTTATATCACCGCACAATATCCATTTAATTTTTATTTTTTTAAAGAACGTCTCCCTTATTTCTTTTTTTTTAATATTTAATTTATTAAAAACTAGAATTTATAATTTGTTATAATTTATTTTTTATCTGGTTAACTCACTCTCATGATTCATAACACAATTTTGATAAATTAATTTTATTGATTTAAGTTTTTATTTTTAACTGACATTGTTTTTTCAATCTCAATATTTAATATCTAGTTAATTAAAAATCAGATCTTATCATTTATTTTGATTTATTTTGTATGAAGTTAACTTGATCTTATAATCTGGATTATAATTAATATGTTAATCCAAGTTAATTTGTGTTGTTTTTTTTGTTTTACTTTCCACAATACTATTATAATATCGTGATCTGAGTCATGAATCAAATAAATTAATTAAAGTTGACTAAGATTTTTTTATATTTTTTTAAATTAATTTTTGTTTTTATTTTTGTTATTTAATGTTGGGTTGATTGTGAGTTAAGTATCATACCTCATTTTTATTTGTTTTATATAAAATTATTATAACCTTATGATTCAGGTTACAGATTTGAAAGGCTGACTCAGACCTATTTGATATGTTGCCGTTTTAATATATTTTTTAAATAATTTTGATATTTTTAATTAAATTGTATTTTTACTAGTCATGACCAAAATATTTACCTTGCATTAAAAAAAAAATTATAAAACCAGCAGTGTGGCTCTAACCCACAATCCAATACATTAACATAGAAGTTTAATTGATATGTGGCGTATCATGTATATTAAATGGGAATTATATAAAGAAGTCATGCTTTATTAAATGAGAATTATATGCTTTATCATATAGTTAAAAAATCTGGAAGAAAAATTAAAATCATAAGAAGATATGATTAAAAAAAAAACAATGCTAAGAGGCACAAAATGAATTCGCACCATGCCTGAGTTTTTCCACGTCAATAAAAGGCACGAGTTAATGTCATAAAAATTGAAATTCCAGGATAAAAACCTCCTGCAATATTATTTTTTTATATGCATATAAACTCTTTGTTTTAATAGGTTGATAAATCAAGGGGATCATACACATTTATTTTGCATCCCAAGAAGGGAGGAAAATTACAATATAAGGTTAAATTCAGTTGCATTTCTTTCTAGAACAATCTAATCCAGTTGTAAGATCATAACCTCTGATTGAAGTGGACAGAAAAAAAAAGGAAAGAAAAAGAAAAATTTGGTAATAACAGTGTGATAAACAAAATGATTATTGTTATGGTTCGAGAACCGGAGAACAAACTTTAATCCAAACGAAGCCGAGTGCTAACGAGTCACACTCAGCCGCTTCTAAGTTAAACCAGAGTCGAACATTCGAGTCACAGTACACTGTTGTTGAATATTGTGTTGACAGGCAGTGCCTCAAACCCCAACAGTCAACAGAGATTTGCAAACAACAGGAGCAGAAAAACATCAGAAGAGAAGCCAACAGATGGAGGACACGTCAACCCTCAGTGTAACCAAACCAATCCGCTGCATCGCTAAACTTGGTCTGCTTGTCTCCTTTTCTTGTACCCTTTCAAATATTTACTGCTTTATGCCTGACAAATTGTTTCTATTCACATTTCTTGGTTCGACTGATCTTTATTGGTGTAAAGTCACTACTTTTTCAGTTTTTATTGTTGCTTGCTTCTTGAGGATATATTTGATCTCGATTCGAAACTGGGCTGTGATTTTTCTTTTCAGTACGCAAGTGATTAAGTTTGTAAATTGCATCTAATGTCCCACAAAGCCAGCACCCGTATTCTTAATATATATCCGTGACAAGAAAATGAAGGAATGAAGAAAAAGATTCGATTTCATGTGTGATTCTCTACAGTTTGTTGATCATGTGACAGTTTTTTTGTCTCAGGAGGCGCGGCAATTACTTGCAAGAACGATTTAGAGAAAATAAATGAAGAAAATGTTGAGATTATTTCCTCGCAGCTGAGGGAAGCCATGATTACTGGGTCTAGCTCACGAAAGGTTCTTGGGATGGATTGGAGCAAGAGACCTGGAAAATCAGGAATTTCTTGTGATGCTGACGATTTTGAGGACCAAAACTTGGATTCTAGCAGTTTTGTTGTTGTTCATGGAGCAGGTTATTTTCATAGCTATTTCTTGAACCAGCATGAAGGACATTGAGCATGAGTGAAGATTGTTTGTTCGGCTATGCATTTGCATGAATTAACAACAAAAATTGTGGAGCGCATTGACCTTGGATTTATATTGGATTTAGAAAGGAGAGCTGAGTGATTGACCCCTTCCAGATATGTAGGAGTTGGTCTTCAAAGTGATGTCCACAGTCCTCTTTTGGTAAAGATTTGCGATGCTGATTTATTGTTTTTGCCTTCAGGTTCCTTTGGGCACTTTCAGGCAAGCAAATCGGGGGTTCATAAAGGAGGATTGAACAAACCACTTGTCAAGGCTGGTTTTGTTGCCACACGCATTTCCGTAAGATTCATATTGCGCCTTTCCCAATTTATCTTATGTCAAATCAGGGAGTGTCAAACCTTTATATAAACTTATAGTGCTGGGTGGCTGGATGCACAAATAGCATGTAAGGTTGAATAGAATGGGAAACAAGTATGGCATTGAAGAGAAATACCAACAGAAAATGCTCGATATGCTTTTCAAACTTGTTTGTTCCTTCCATTATTTGTTGGACTGCAGGATATTCTTTCATATCGATGAAGTTTTATGTAATTTTTGCGACATGATTTTTTCTAAACTTGTGTCACTACTCTTGCACAGACTCGTTGCCTGCTCCCATATTTATCATTTTTCTTGGTAATTTCTTTTTATTACAGGTTACGACTCTTAATCTTGAAATTGTTCGAGCACTAGCCAGAGGTATTGGTCTAGGCAACTGATCTGAAAATAATTTGTTAGCCCCTGCTTTATAAGTCTTCAACCTACCTCAACGGAACAAGTGAAAAAAAATGCTATAACTAGTATTAATCTGAGATTTCAAGAACCTGGTGCTAATATGCTGTAAATTTCAACTAATAGTCGTTGAAATTACACAGCTTCTGTATTCTGTAGAATAGTTCTATTCACTGAAAATTTCATGCGAAAACAGATTTCAATTTCAAAAATGAAGATAGTGCTGGAGAATTTTATCATTTCTTAAGCTTGGTTTTCATATTTTCTTTGATGCCTTTTGCGCTAACATCTTTTGAAATCTGGTACTTCCTCTAACATTTAAAATTTGAAATTTGAACATTGAAAATGGTACTTCCTCTTGCAAAATAGGATATTACTTTATAACAAATTTGTCCATGAAAATTCTTTCTATTTTCTCATTGGCAGCTATTTCTGCATTGTGTTTCTGGGAATATGGCATATGACTCTAACAAAGGGTTTTTTTTTTTTTTTTATGGCAGAGGGTATTCCTTCCATTGGAATGTCTCCATTTTCATGTGGATGGACAACTTCTGAAAGAAATGTTAGAGGCATTGAGAAATGAGTGTATTTATTTACTAATATGGCTCAAATATGGGACTTTCCGTGATTATCTTCAATATTGATGATGGAGAATTCTGTATGATCTCTTCTAATTCTGGTCTCTAATTTGTTTCCACAGATGGCATCTGCTGATTTATCAATGGTAGCTCAGGCAATCAACTCCGGATTCATACCTGTAAGATAGATTTGTTCCTCTTTACCTTTTTTTTTGTGAATTGAAATCTTATGAATCATTGTTTTCTATTAACTTTACTATTTAAGGAACAAGAATAGTATGTATAATTGTACGCCTCAATCCCAAACTAGTGGAGGTCAAATTGATCAAAACATACCAGTTCTTATCTCTTTTTTTGCTGTTTTGCTTGTCAAATGAAACTGAACTTGTATGTCAGCAGTAAAATTGCAGCAGATGAAATTGCTTGGAATGCAGTACCCAGATATGAGGAAATACATGAAGATCGTGATCTTCAATGAGTGACAAACATATCGTATAAACTTGGACTTTGCAAATGGATGGAAATGACTAACCAAGGATTCTGAAATCTCAAAAACAGGAATTGTTATTTATCTGGTCATGATGTTTTTGCAAGCAAGCAATTGAATTCTTGAGTCTAAAAGTGTAGCATATAACACTCACAGGATTATATTTAGCAACCAACAATATAGAAAAGCTCAGTGTTTGGATTGTGGAGAAGCTGTAAAATTGATAAGTTGCTAAAAACTTAATTTATAGAAATTTGGCTGCCATAATTTAAGGATTGCTCAATCATCATATAAGTTTCTGAAATTACAAATGAAAGGACACACATTTGTGCTTTGAAATCCTATCTCAATTCATCAACGCATAAACACCAGTCATGCTAGACTTTTAGAGGTTTTAAGGTCTTTTTGTACTATAAAATTTGAATAAATGGCAGCGGAGAAATTTAAGTTGCAAAGCAGCAAGAAAAAGATGGAGAAAGAGAAAAGAAAGAAAGAAAAAGGTGAAAGTTTTGGAGATGAAAAGTTCTCTCTTAGACCTCCAGCAACACATATCAGCTATTTGTATATGTGTTATTGGAGGTGATGATGGATTTCTCACTTTGTTAGTCGGCATAAACTACCAGGACATATTTCTAGTGTGAACCCATTGTATTGGTGTTTACTAATGCTTGAAGGAGGAGTGATCATTTTTCTTTCTCTTCATGTTCTTTGTTGGCTGGGTTTTTTCAACATGCTGTACTATCATAGTTCTCGTTTTGCTTTATAGGTCTTACATGGAGATGCTGTACTTGATGATTTGCAGGTTTGGTCCCTCTAAGGGTTAATCTACTCTCCTGGTTTTTCAATTGAAACTGACATTTTTTTATTTGCTTATTTAATCAGGGATGCACCATATTGAGTGGTGATGTTATTATACGTCATCTTGCAGCCTATTTGAAACCCGAATATGTTGTTTTCCTGGTATCCTTTTTCCGTGACATCATCTCATATTATTGCATTTCTTGTACAGAGCTTTGTGGTTCATTGTCAAATCACCTTTTGTTTCTCTCTGCGCAACCAGAATCAGATAGCTCAAAGATGGTCCACTTTATTAATTCTACTCCTAGCTTTTATTCATTTCTCCATATAAACTGTACAAATGATGAGTTTTGAAGTAGGCTCAAATTCTTGTCAGTTTGATGTTGCATTTATGATGAATTTCACCATTTAGTTCCTGGAATTGACTATCTTAGATGATCTCTCTTTTTGGTAGCTAGGCCAGTCACCATGGCATTAACCTGCATATTTTGTAATAAAAAGTGCAATTCTCTTGTTATCCAATTATTTTGGACTACAGACAGATGTTTTGGGTGTTTATGATCGCCCTCCTTCAGAACCTAATGCAGTCCTCTTGAGGGAGATCGGTGAGCACTCATAACAAACTCTATCTTTTCAATGGATGATAGTCTCCAAAATTAGTTTGATATGTCACACTGTAAGGACATAACCAATTTCTAAAACACAGCTGTGAGTGTAGATGGGAGCTGGTCTGTTGTGAAACCAACACTTGAGGACATGAAAACGCAAGGTTTGTGTGGTTATTTCAGCATTTGATGTTGCAAATTGCTATCTGTGAGTTGGATGTCCTGTATTAATAGGCATGGTGAGTTCATAGCACTTGAAATAGGCGTTGCTAAGCAGTAGTAAAACAATGCCCTCTTATGTGCGTGCATGAAAATTAGTTTTTCACAAAAAATGACCTTAAATCTGTACTTTCATCTGCAGTATGACATTTCTCTAGAAGATGAAAAACTGCTTGTGCAATAGAAATTAAAAACCTATATGGCATCCCCGCAGATATTGTTTACACCGGTGATATATAATTAGTGATAAGAGATTCAAATCTCAGGACAAGTGCCTGGTGGTTTTCCTGGCTTGTTGATGCTAGTGGAAAATATGATTTTTATTCACCTTGATTAGAGTACTCGCAAAGTGATATTCCAAAAGGGAATTATAATTCCTTTGCTGTGAGATCAACATACTTTTTTATTCCTTGCCTGCAGTTGAAACAACCGTTGCAGCCCATGATACAACCGGTGGAATGGCGACCAAGATATCAGAAGCTGCATTGATTGCAAAACTTGGAATTGATGTCTACATTGTGAAGGTGATTGATAGCTTTCAGCCTGGTCTTTGCTTTATATGTTGTCATTGTTTTTATTTTTCTTTATCCTTTTGTCATATATATATATATATTTATATATGGCTAAACACAGGCAGCAACAACCCATTCTTCGAGGGCTTTAAGTGGAGAGGTGAGAGGCGCTCTTCCTGAAGATTGGCTTGGGACCGTCATTCGGTTTGTTGGTGAAGGAAATAGTAACTGCTGAATGTTGGAGATTTTGGTCAGAGGCACTGAAGCTTAACCAAAAAGACACGTCTCACAAAATGTTAGAAAGATTTCACTTTTAGGACCACCCTGGCTGAACAGGATTTCTTGAAATTTATCGGGTAATTATTTGAGTAACTTGCCCTGGTCATATCTCATCAGGATTTCCAACCAGGCAACCAGTGATACTCAATTGTTGAATCCTCCACGAGAGCTCATCCACATCTCTTAAGAATTCAATTGATTGTAGCAATTTGCATGCCACATTGGATTTCCACTTTTGACAGTGCCGGGAAACGTAACAAATGCATGAACCTTCCAGAAAACGGCATTCCCTCTTGCAAAATAGCTTGAACCAGGAAAATGGCTGGGATTCTCTCTGGGTACATTAGAGCAGCAAGTACCTCACAACGTAGTAGAGGATTGTGTAGCCACCCTCTCAAATTGGGATTAGCAAATGAAACCAAGTTTTCAAGACAGATCTCTTGCAATAGGTGCCTTCGCCTCTTAATCAAAGAGGCAAAAAACTTAAAATTTTACTCGCCAGGGAAAAAAAACCCAACAGAAATATAGAAGGTAACGCATGCATGCATCACCAGGACGCCACGGAAAAGAACCGGAATCTGTAAGGAAATAAAAACTGTAATTTGTTTGAAACCGCCACAGGTGCCAAGAAGTGTATGCAGTCTTACTGGCAAAATAAACTTCCCCACACCATGAACCGCAAAAATATCATCACGGATAAAACGCCAGTCAAATAATGGCAAGTCTTCATATAAGGGAAGGCCGCATCTAGTACGGAATGTTCCTGAAACGGGACCAATTCTCAAACCCACATAGAACCACTTGCTAAACTACAAATATCAACCAGTCAACCTTGGGCATGCCCAGCACGAAGCAGGGTACAATTTACTTCGGGCCAACGTCCTTGAGGGCGCAGATCTGCTCCTCTCCCATGGAGGACATCACAGTCACAACAAGATCTTTCCCCTCGCCAAATCCATCCTTGATCTGCATAGCAAGGACAAAACATCATTATCTAGATTCGGTAGTTCACAAATTATCCAAACTAGCCACTTGAAACAGGAGATATTTCAAATGGAAGGAAAACAACAGCACAGAAACTGAAGCGAATATGCAGAACTATGGGCCGCAGTTTGGCATTGCGTTCCACATGGGGTTGGCCAAATTTTGAAAATTAGTTTTTTTTGTTTAAAATTATTTTTATATATATATTTTTGGATTGTTTTGATGTGTTAATATCATAAAATAATTTTTTTTTTATTTTAATACATTTCAGATAAAAAAACACTTTGAAAATTAACTATCACTCTCTCAAACACCCCTGTATGGCCAGCACAACACTTTTGCTGCATACCAAAACAGTTACAGAGCACAAAATACACATGCAGATTGGGCAATCATAATTTTTTTTGAAATTAAAACATTTAAAGGGCAAAGAACAGCTGGAATCCTGGGAGGCAGCACAAACTTAATGCCTAACTGAATTCGTAAGGGACAAACAAAATGTCCGCTAACCTGAGTGAGGAGACTCTCATCAGTTGGGAGCCTCAGGTCATCCTTGGTATTGCCATTCTCAGTCAGCAAGCTCACCTGAAATTTTAAATGCAGATTAGACCTAAGTTCAACTAGCCGACGAAAAAAATCATACACGTAAAAGAGACCACAAAACATACAAATCCATCCTCCGAGATATCAATCAGCTGATAGTCAGTACGGGTGACATGGGGAACCTGCAATGCAATGGCAAGAGAGATACAATCATGAACAAGTTTCAGTGATACTTACTGAAAAATCATGTAAAACAAACTATACAAAAAAAATAAAAATTGCATACATCACAGTTGTGGGAAGAAGGAACAATATCTTCAAGCTTTTTTCCATTGAAGATATCAATTGCAACAAAGTGACATTTGGCATGGCCGTGCTTGCCAGTTTTAGAGGTAGAAACCTCCACAACCTGTGAAAGAAAATTAAAAGCATGTCCTCGTTAAGAATTGTTAACGAAAAGGAAAAGGACAATAGCATCTCTAAAGAACCAATAGAATGGTTAAGAAAATATGATATAATGAATTACATACGACAAACAGCCCCTCAGATTTCAAAATAATTAGCAAAAAATGCAACACGTTCCATGGCAAAATATCCAAATATAGCAGACAAAATAATTTCTATTTTCTATAGCCTATGAGCAGATTCCACTGAACTCGTATTTATATTCAGCCATCCTAAAATCCTAGGTTCCTCGAATACTTCATTCTATCAAACCCAAATTAAAGTTCGATCATGTTGTTGGTTTTATGTATTTTTTCTTCCCCTTACAAAACTAACACCAGCAGTAGGGTTTCTGCCTGTGAATTTAATTTACCCAAGTTGTTATTCGACAAAAAAACTTCAAATTTCTTAACAGTTTATTATCAGATCTAAATGATTTATTTATTTCCACGTTCGTTTGTAAAGTTCACTGCCGCTTCCAACACAGAATATAACTGACGATAAGGCTCCAAACCATTAAAAACACTGTCGAAAAGAATCCAAATCAAGACAACACGCACAAAAAAAATCCATTCCGATCCAGCATTCATATGAAAGGCATGCATAAATCTGAAACAGAACTAAACAAAAAATAAATCATAACAACACAAGAAAAATACATTATCCATTCCCAACCACCATTCATATAAAAGGCGTGCATAAATCTGAAACAGAATTAAACAAAAAAACATGTATAAATCTGAAACAGAATTAAACAAAACAAAAGGAATACATACAGATCTAGAATAAAAGTCTAAAAAAAAAGATCCAAAATAAGAGAGAAAAAAATGAGATATATGAGGAAACTAAACCTTGCAAGGGCGATTCTTGATGACAATGTAACCGTTCTTGCGAATGGTACCAGCTTGTTGAGGGTAAGTTTTCGAAGCTCCCGCATCAGCTTTTGACTCGAAGTGCTGCTCCTCGTCAGACATGGCCGCGATCGATAAGAGAGTTGCTATCACAAAACAAACAAAATACCGATAGAGAAAGGATAGGGAGATAGTGTGAAGAGCAACTGATTTATCAATTTGTACTATTTATAGGGGATGCATTTTTAGATAAGTAGAAGGTCTTTAGGGTTTCTAAAGTGTGATTTTTTTTTCCATGATAGCAGTGATTTTGGGCAAGTTTGTACCGTTGATTCAAGGGATTAGCGGTTAAAAATGGGATATTTTGAACCATTGGATTTAAGTGATTGACAGTTAGTACGGTATGCTTGGGATAATACTGTTTGGGATGGGTTGAGGTTTTTGCAGAAAAGTTTTTAAAAATTAAGTTTCTTATAATTTTTTACTTCAATGCATTTATTTTTTATATTATTATTATGTGATTTGATTTAAAAAGTGGTAATTTGTTTTTGTACGGACACTAGTCCGCATTATACAACTTAATTTTTAAGTTTTCTAAATTCATCAAAATATAATTTTCAAGTCTTTTTTTTATTCTAAACGGAGATTACCAGCCCGGCATGATTAAATTACCACACGGCAGCGCGTGTACGCAAATTTTTTTTATAAAAAAATAATTGACAAATTTATAACCACCTTACCTTGTTAATTTAAATATTTTTATCTTATTTATAATGTTTTAAGAGGTTACCAGTATGCTACACTATTCATTTATTAAACTATTAATGCTAATTAATTAGTATAAATAGTGCACGAAAACAATGTTTTTAGACACGCTACACTATTCATTCATATGAACAATATATATTAAGTTATTCATGCTAATTAATTAATATAAATAGTGTACAAAAACAATATTTCTAGGCGCATCATTTCATTGTTTACTGTGTTATAACATGATTGGAACAAAAGCAGTAGGAAGTTGCTTCGTGAGGTAGTATCCATAAACAATAAAACTTGTTTTTTTATAACCAAACATGCAGAAACTGTGTTTTATTTAAAACATAGCCGCAATTATATAAATAAACAGCACCAAGAACAAGTAGAGAAAAAGTGTGAAGAGTCTAAAAAGATCTTACAAGTCCGTACCCACAATTTTAGCTGTTTGTTCTAAAAAAAATTATTAAAAATAATTTTTTTATATGTTTTGGATTGTTAATGCACTATATTGATTTTAAAAATAATTTTTTAAAAATAAAAAAAATCATTTTAATATATTTTGATAAGAAAAACATTTTAAAAGACAATGAAGAATTTTTACATGGTGAAATACAAAAGCACCCGCTGTTGCTAAATTCTAAACTCAATCATTTTGCAGTCACAAATCACTCTTCTGTCCCAGTCACAAATCATCAGCTCTAGATTTTAATGTTACAAGCATTACACCATGATTAACTTTGGATTTCTATGCAAGCAGAATTAATAAACCCCCAGTAAAGAAGCCAAGGAGATAAATCCGCTACACTTGCTCAAGAATGCGGTGCCCTATGTCAGGGCATAAAAATATGGACGCCACGGTGTGAAAATGCTTTGGCCGTTTTGAACAATCTGAAATACAAATAAATGATGGGATAAGGTAAATGACCACAGCCAGCAATCGTAAATGAAATGATTATGCACTTTATCCTCCACATTTTGCAGGTTGGAACAAGCTCTTGAGAACGAAAGGGCTCAAGTAATTCACAAAAAACAAAGGGAATTGACTTCCTTTATTAATATGTGGGCACCAACATGCCATCTAGTGTCACTGTTATAAGCAACTACGATAAAAATTGCAAAGCGGGTTTATTTCTAAATTGGATTTATTACCTTCTTTACCAAGCATACGAAAGCTCATTTCCTACTTGAATCTCTTGAAACTTCGGGAGAATATCCAATGTCGCTGCCATCCATTTTCTGAATAAATATTTGAGGGGGCACCTCCCTGTCATGGAAAAGTCACAGTGATAAATATGCATGGTCAAGCAATTTGATCAATAAACACGTATGTGGTAATGCCATGCCACGATCAAATACAAGAACATTGTTGTTGTGGTCAGGTCTCCTTGGATCATACAACGCGGATAAAGTGGAGTAGATATGAGAAGAAAAGACAAAAATATTCATAATTAAAAAACTAGATTAAAAAGAGGAGATTGTGAGATTGTGAATAGATGCATCAAGATGTTTTGGAGACCATATGACAACAATGAAGACAAAGTAACCCAAGCATAATAGGTATGAAAGAAACACGATCACGATTTCTAGCATTAATATTTTAGAAGAGTATAGTAAAACAAAATCACAAAGCAGTTGGCTACAGGAGCGGCATACGTTTCATTAGCTTCTTGGTATGTGTAACTTGATGCAACAGCCAAAAGTTGCCCCACATGGTTGTATGATAAGGATGCCACACTGTTTGGATATCTAGGAAACTAAAAACAAGACGAGAAATTAACCACTTTTAAAAGTATGATTCAAAAAGAAATCATTGTGCAGCTAACTATTCTACTCTGATCAGATGGAATATACCTCATGTAATTTTCTTTTACTTTGAGCATCCCATGCAGTAACATAGCCTTCATTATCACCAGTGACAAAAGTACCACTGATGCTAAATCAGAAACATTCATCAGTTTTAGTTTCAGAGGTACATAACGGCAAACATTTGACTTGATTGTACTTACAGTGGATTGAATGCTATGTCATTAACTGATACTAGATGTGCTTTTCCATCCTTTGTCTTAGGGTGACACCGAAAAGTGTATCTGCAGTTCATTTTGAAAAGCGCAAGGCAAAATTATTAGCAAATTGTCCACATCAACATCAACATCTCAAATATGCAGACGCTCAGAAAACATAGAAAGGAACACACCAAACATATATATATATATATATTTATATATGACGAATACCAGCTCAAATACTTTGTTCCAAATTGAAATATCCAGGGCACTAAAAGCAAGATTGCAACTTTGAGAACAAATTATGGAACTTGCAGTTGATATCATCACTAATAGGAGAAACTATATACTACTTGCATTAAAAATGTATTCGATGATGAAGGATTAGAATCTCAACACCAGTAACTTGAATCCAACTTCTTAAGAGGAGCAGTGAAACCATAGAAGTATATCTAGTCTAGTGCACATGTATGTGAAAAAACAAAAGAAAAATAAGGGCTAAGTCTCTTTGCTCTAAAAGATTTAGAGCTCAACAACCAATAGGATGCAATTCCATTCTGCTTGTCAAGGTCTCGCTTAGTAATATAGTTGGAAATATCCTGTGATCTCTAGGATGCCTCATGTATTATAGAACTCTTGTCACGTTTGCAGAATTGTCCTTGACCTTGGGATAGGATGATAAGAATGTGGAATGGCATTAAGTTCAGTCTTGGTTAAAAGTAAAAGGAAAGTGTGACATTCTGAGGATCTGCACTGTGAATAACTTTAGCAGTGGGGCAGAAAAAAACACAAATATCTCTAGCAAAACAAAGAATCCAAAGATTAACAATAATTGGAAATGCACTAGAAATTTGAGATCTTCAACAAATGAAGCATGCTTGAAGAAACATAAGCAAAAGACTGACCTGATGGAATTTAAATTTATTGGATTTGAGATCTCTACAGATACCCGTCCATCTATTGATCCAATTGCATATCCTGCAAGAAAAAAAATCCTATTTCAAAAGATTGAGAGGGAGAGGGGAAGAGAAGGAAAAAAAGGGAATATAATGCCTTTTATAATTGTTATGGGATGATTTAACCCTTCTTACTATGCGCAATATATATATATATTACGAGTAACCACACACTACCAGTATCTTAGTACCTCTGGTATATGAAGTTGAAGCAACACATCTTATCCCTACATCCATAGATGATTCTTTTAAATCAACTGCTCTTTCAAAGTTCCGCAAGTCATATATATTTACTGCTGCTCCAACAGCTACCATCAAATCAAACCCAGAGACAGAGATGGACTCAATTTCTGCATCTAGATTTCTGAAGAGTGTAAGAGGATTTGGCAAGCGGACATCCCAAGACATTACCTTCTTGTCCAAACCAGCTGAAATCACTTGACCTATAACAGTTGAATAGAAAAGAATCATCAGAAACTCTGTCAGCAATGGGGCAGCAAGGAAATAGCATATCCACAAGCAAATAGTGTGTGTGTGGGGGGGGGAGGATGGACTCTTGGTATGTCTTAGCGCCCATCTTCTACAACCATTACAACCATATATGTTGCATTGCCAATCATACATATCATAATGTTACAAATTATGATGCAAAGAACAGAAACCCTAACCTTTAAAAAGAAATCAAAAGGATGGAATGCAAGATCTCTAGATTCTACAAGGTGGATGGATGGTAAAATCCCCAACGAAAATGCACGCAGAGGCCTTATTTTTGAGGCCTTATTTTTGGTTGCTTCGACTAGGTTTTCTTTGATATTCACCCTATTTGTTTATAGTTCCAACATGCTAACTAGATATATGACTGATCATATTCTGCAAACAGTTGACGGGATTTAATAGTGCTCTGTAGAAATATAAAGATCTCCAATGAAAAAAATATAATGTTAGGCTTAGGGCGCATATCTCGTCATCTTGCAGAAAATTACCAAAAAAGAAAGCAATATGTGTCATATTCAAAGTTAAATTCGTGTGAGCATGGTACAGGTAGCTTACATGTTTCAATAGAATATCCCACACATGCTGCTATATCCTGATGATTTCCAATAGCATCATTAGTTCCTGAATGCAAGTCATACCTAGAAAAATTTGTCCCGAAAAGAGTCAAGATATAATGCATGAAAACCATGGCATACCACCTCAAACTATAAAAATAAGTAAAACCACGATTACAATCCAAAGATTTTCTCTCTAATAAAACCATGGTAATCAAAAGCATAATCAAGCAAATTAGCCCAATTGCAAAAATAACCAAAATCACTACACGAAAAAACGCCAGTAATGTGTACCAAAAGTTAAAAGAAACCTTTCAAAAACGTAGGCTACTGAAATGCCAAGCAAGTTATGATCATTGTATTGGAACCAATTATTCAGTCGGAGTTAATAATGACACAAATTGATCCATATTAGAATAAAGAAGGATAAAAATGTACTGAAGCTGGGTTTTACTTTTAGAGTTCAAGTTGTTTTAACATCAACAAACCTTAAAATGGAACCGTCAGAGGCAGCTGTAAAAGCCACAGACTCAGTCTGGAAACAACAATCGAGAAGCGCAGCTTGTGAGGGAGCAGGGGCTTCTAATCTGAGCAGAGAGCTATCCACATCGTATAATCGAAGTTTCTGCACAATTAAATCACATATACATAAATGAAGCAATTTTGAAGGGGAGTAATAAATAAATAAATAAAATAAGCGGGTACTGACGGAATCCCAAGAAGAAACGAGGAGATTATTGGATTGAGGGGCGAACTGGACCCTGGAAAGTGCATCTCCGATCTGGTTTTCAAAATTTAAACACTCGCCGTTCATTTGGGTATGTGTGTGTGTGTGTAAAGGAGGTGTTCGAAAATCAAAAGAAACAAGAGGGAGAAAGGGAAACCTGTGTGTGGTTGGTTATTGTGATGTGTTGAAGATAACAGAAGCAACTGTGCTTTTAGTCTTAAATTAATTAATTTCCCTAATAAAGGAAACCATAGGATGTAAGGAGGGGGAGTGGAGAAGAAGAAAAATGTTTATCCAAGGGAAGTACACAACCACTGGAATTGTCTTGTTTTTACACTTGGTGTCTCAGATGTCAACTGAAATTGTTATAATTACAATAATTTGTTTCCTAACACGTGCATTATTGGCGCTGGAATTCGGGCATACTTTTAATGGACAAGCACACCAACCACCTTCAATGTTTCCGATCCATCAACCTCCATTTTGTGAACCTGAAGCAAAAGCTGTCCTCTCCCATGCCTAGAGGAAAGAGGATCCGAGGAGATGGCAGCAATATATCTTTCAGTATGTGGAATGGCCTGGACAATCTCATTGGGATCCCCCGAGATTTCTCTAAATCTCAGATGGCGACTAACCATTTTCAAGTTAAACCAGACCCAAAGAGAGACTTCAAATTCAACAAATCTCACAAACACATTAAAAAGATATAATAAGATAGATGGAAGAAAAACATAATAAAGGGATATGCGAGTTGGTTTGTGTTGTCGTGTAAACTGATTCATTGGCAAAGGACTAGAAATTTAATCAACATCACAAACAGTCATCAAATCATTTCCATTGCTCAAATCACCAACCAGCACACCACAGGCTACCTTCTGATGACAGTGAAACATACAAGTACAGATGCACACACAGTAAAATGATTCTAAGATGCCAATTCACATGCTCCAGTGTCATTAAGCCAAACATCCAAATCGAAGAGAGTTCAAAATGATCAAAATCTTCAACCACTCAAAAGTAGTTTCATATATACAGAGTGAGATTATCTTTGCGGCTAAAGATCCAAATATGAAAAAGAAAAACGTTTGATACTAGCCAAATCCTCCTTTGTTTTCCTCTTAATCTTAGAACCATGTTCTTTCATCTGGGAGGTAGAAATCAAAGCGAACATCAACGGAACCAGAATTTTCTCCAGTATCTTTGTACTCAATGTTTGTTATTGATCCACTCTCTTCTTCCTGATATCCTGGCTTCACCCGTCGTACAGGCACCGTCACAGAGTACACAGTCCCAAGATCTGTATCAGTTGTGACGCTCAGCTGAACTTTATCCTGTGATTCTATCTCCACAAATTCTGATAGAGCATGCACAATGTTGTTGACAATTTTCCGCTTTGCCTCATCACTAACTGCACATCTGTCAGAGAAGAGAATCATCTTCAAACGCTGTTTGGCAATCCTTGCATTTGAGCTCTTTCTTTGTGTTGGTGAAGGGAATATTATCCTCCAAGCCAAGTTTAAACGCTCAAAGAAGCTCATGTTTATGGCACTTAAAAGCAACCTTTCAGCTTCTTGATCAATAGCAGTTGAGGACAGTTGATATTCTTCAGCAATTCCAGCAGATCGTTTAAAGTGACCATGCATTTTACGGCTGTCAAACACACCACCAGGCCACTTGAGCATGTTCCGAGAAGGGCCACATCCTCCATTGAGGAAACCAAGGAACTCAACCTATACATTAGAGAACAAAAGACCTAACTGCAGTGAGACACACAAAAATACAGATGCCAAATTCTGCTGCCCAAAATATTTCAATGCTAAAAATACATAGGTGTGAAAACACAGAGCAAAAGATTTTCTTCTAACTAAAGTAGATTCCACAAACAAATATCATAACAACTATCTGCATAGCATTTGGTCATCCTGGATCCATGCTGTTTCATTTTACTGAATGTGGCATGGTTGAGTGCGCACGCAGGCACGCACACACCAAGTCTTTGTTTTTCTCCCAAGTAAATGCAGAATTAGCATATACATCCTCAGCTTTAAACAAACTAGCACTCCAAATTTATTTTTTTCTCACTGCTGGGTCTCAACTCGTCAAAATCAACCAATAAGTCTTTCATCATATTCCTATTAACAAGGTGTTCAAGCAACGCCATCTGCTGCCATGCATCCACATCAACCAAATTAAAAGCACAAAACACCACATAATCTAGTTATATATATAGAGTGAGATTGAAATACACAGAAAATAATTGTGATAGAGGCAAAGCAAATTTTATCCCTCGAAGCCCGTTTAATTTTATTATTGTTTTCTCTATTTCTAAAAGTTTGTGATATCGGGCCACTCCCATTGCTGAGAAATTTGCAGTTTAAATGCCTCTCAACTCTGCAGTCCAAGAAATTACGTGTGGAAAGATCAAAAGTGAACACAATTCAACGTATCCACAGCATTGGACAAATGTTTCTTAAAGTTTAAAACAAGAAATGCTCAACCTTAGAGCATTCAAATCTAAAGCCAGGATATGAAACCTGTATAAGAACTCGTGCCAACAATTTCACTTCACTACAATCCGGTTTCAGAATACATCAGTGTGCCAAATACATTGCGGCAAGCAACTTTCTTAACCATCGATATTGTAAAAGATTATTTTCTCCTACTTTAATGTTAACCACTGCACAAAGATTTAAAACATTTCAGATAATATGTAGATATGACACATGATCTCATATGCACTGAACTCTATAGGCCAGATAACTATGAACCCAGATCACCAAATGAATCAATTAATGATAACCCATGACTTACCATTCATAGCCAATTAAAAATAACATTTGCATGCCCGCGTTTTAGTAACAAAAAGCCAGTCTTCCGTAAAAAATAACCCAAAACCCCAATTCTACCCATTTCATTTCCCTTCGTGTTTCTCAAATTCCTTAACCAAACAAATAAATTGGCATAGTATAGGAAGAAAAACAGAAAACACACAAGAAAATAGAGATAATTTAACAAGGTAACAGGGTAGAGGAGTGGAGACCTTGGAATTTGAGGGAGGCAAAGAACATCGAGGAGGGTGTTTAGAGTAAGAGGCCAGTGTTGCCGAGACCCTCAGATCTCCTGATATCGCCATTTTCAATTGTTGCAACCTCTCTTTCTCTCTCTCGCTCAGGCGCTCACACGCGTACACTCTCACTGCTCTTTTTCTGCTGGCGGAGTGGCAATCCTGATTCTCACTCTGCCTCCTACAGAAGCAGTCCTGGAGTGATATTTGGCCTCTTCCAACGACGGCGTTTTTGTTTGGTTTGGCTTGCAATTATTTCGTTGTTGATGACCCAAAAGCTACTTTTTTGTCATTACAATTTAAAAAAAAATAAAAATAATAGCTGCTGGTTGAATTAAAATTATAGTGAAAAATATCCGTGAATAGAAAGAAGTTTAACAGCGTTTGTTTAAAATCACTGTAGATAATATAATAACTAAAAAGAATATAAAGTAATTTCACAGCTTCAAAATTATAAGAAATATATGATTATTAATATATAAAAAAATATAGCAAAATAATATCAAGTTGCTAGTTTAACAAAAAAAAAATAAAAATACTAATAATAAATGTATAAATTACAAAGTTGGTAAGTAAGAATATAAGCATTGTTATTATCCATCCATTTTATAGAGTATAAATTAGTTTTCTAAAATACATTTAATAAAATACATGTTATTAAAAAATACTAATAATACTAATACATGTTTAATTAAAATTATAGTTTACTTTTCATTCTCACCAAATTTGACCCCTTTTTCTTTCAAACTCATTCCATCCAATGTCCATTGACAAAATAAATTGCAAACCTTTTCCTTTTTATTTAAATACAAAAAGACGAGATAAAGTTCGTAAAAATTATAAATTAGAAAATAAAAATCCACAACGTTTCGTCCCTCTCCCTGTCCACAATCCTCTCCACCGTCGTCCTTGTCAATATAATCCATCGCGATTGGAAAAATTAAACAAAGCCCGGCAAGCAACGTGCACAGCATCTTCATTTGTTCACCTCTCCTTTTTCACTCCTCCCCCCGGCCTCCACACGACACCTCTCCGGCACACAACTATACGGCGAAATGCGTTTGCAGAGGTAATTTTTATCTCAGGAGAAGCTATGATTTTCAGCTTGGCACAAACTGAGGTTCAAAACTCAGTTTCAGCTGGGCCCAATGCAAAACCATATAGCGAGATGCGTTTCTCCGGATATTGATTTTTTTAATTAATTTTGTTTATCTTTTTATACTATCTTGGTATATTAATTCCGAACACAGATGATCATAAAAATATTGACGGTCAGCTTGACAAACGGTGATCTAAACTTCCATTCCATTATATGATAAAACAGTTAAAAAAACACGCAAAAAGAAGAAGAAGCTAAAACAAAACACAAATTATAGACACTTGTTGTTGTTGTTGCCTATTCGTCATTGAAATATATTTACAGTTTTGGTCTCTCAAAAAAAAATAAAAGTATTTTAGTATCGGAAATATTTTATTATTTTTATATGACTTATTGGTTATTTTTTATTTTTTAAAACATGGTAAGATAATAAAATTACCTTCAAATCAAAGCTTCAAGACCAGCACCTAGTGATATCTGTATTTTTTAAAAAAATTATAATAAAATAACAAGATCACCATTTAAATAAAAAAATCAAACCTTGCATTCAAAAGCCTTTCCACTCCGTCTTTTTATCTTGGTATTACTACTTTCAGCTGGCAATGCGATCTTTCAATGATAGCTAATTAAATTTTAAACGGGAAAAGTTTCAAAAGCGTGAAGAGTGTCCGTACATTTTTTGAGAGTATATGGTGTGTCTCGGTGACAAAAGAAACATCCTTTCATGATATCATTGAAAGCTTCTTCATGTTCTATTTTTATTTTTATTAGTGCAATGGATGTTGATGACAACAAAATAGTTTATTATTGGTAATATTTTTTTTATTTTCTCTCTCTTCTCGTTAAAATTAGACTTTTATTCTCTTTGTTATTAATAATTTAATTTCAGTTGTTGTTATTATTATTGATATTTTTTATAAAATTTTTGTTTATTTTAAATCTCATAATCCAACCACACAATTTGTTACACCTTATTTTTTTTCAATTTAATCTTTAAGAATTTTACTGTTTTTTAATTTTATTATTTTATTCAAAATTATGATATATTTTTTTAATTTAATCTTTATTATTTTGAGTTTTTTTTATCATTTTATTAAATTTTTATTTCAATTTCACCATTCTATTAAAAATTTGTGACTATCTTCTAATTTATTTTTAACTTTTATCCTTCTTTTTTAATTGTTATTTTTTTTCAATTTTGGATCTTAACATAGATTAACTCATAATTTATTATTTAAGTTATATATTTATTATACTAACTAGGCTTGACCCAAATTAATTATTGTTTATTTAACTTCATTGTTTTATATTTAATCAATTGAAAATCTAACAACATCTTTTTTCTTCTAAGTTATCGTACTTTTTTTAATTTTTGCTTGTTTATCGTGTTGTCCATTTTTTTTACAAATAATCCAAATAAAACTAGCTTTTTTTAACCCATCGCGGCTGTAATGTGAACCGCAGTTTTTTTGTTACCATGTATATAGTATGTTAAAAAAAGCGCAATAACTGTTGACAAACAAGAGAAGTGGAGAAGTGGTGGCGTAGCCACAGCCAAGAAACGGGGAAGACAAGAAGAGGGCATGGATCGCGTCATGTAGTCTTCAACTTCCCAAGCTGAAAAAAAAAAAAAAAGGAAACTGCTAGCCCTAAACAAGCTTTCCTTTCCAAAGGGAATGGGCAGCAGGTGGAGAGCTACTGCTTCTCTTCTCCTCAACCACATAACCACAAAAGCTTTTAAATTTCTTTCACCTAATCTTCCCAGACCTATCTCACACCCTTTAACCCAAACTGTTCGTGGCTTCAAATTCAGGTCATTTTCTGCAATCCCTTCTCGCGTTCCGGTTTACAGTAATGAAATTGAATCCGGGTCTCGTGATTTGGCTATTAATTATGATCTGGGACCTAAAGAAGATGAAGAATCTGGAAAGATCCCTGTTAAAGCATACTTCCTTTGTACCAGGTCCGCCACTTCAATTTTTTTTTTGGCTTTTCTATTCCTTAATGGGTTTCGTTTGTTCTGTGTTTGTAGAAACGTGTATTTTTGCTGAAGGGTTTTGTGCGTATTTAATTAATTGTTTTTTGGGTGGTTTTCTATTGACTCAAATTGGTGGGTTACTGTGTTTGCATGCAAAATTTGAGCATCTTCTTTTGAAGGATTTTCTTTTCTCCTGCTGAGTGACCTTTTTGACGCTAGTAACATGTTGTCGAGATAGAAACAGTGTCTGTTGTATTGGCTCTTTGCTCATTAAAAGTTGACGATTTTAATTATTTACGTTTACTTTTGCTGGCATTTATTCTTTTAATGCAAGAGTCTTTCTTCGGTTCGTTACGTGCTGTCTTCTCCATGCTCTGTGTTTTCCTTTTTCTACCTTTGTAGTTCTGTTTTTTTCCCCTTGATGGTTTGGTTTTATCAGATTCATGGTTTTGGCAGTATTAATTTGAAGAGCATGCAAGCAGAGAATTTAAGCTATGTTGTTCCTCCTACCTCTCGCTCAACGAATTATGTTGTCCTCAAATTTTTCGATTTCTCTTCAGATATTAGTGTAAGATGATTGAAAACAATTTCTTTTTTTTTTGTGACATTTTCCTACTTTGTTTGTGATTTTTTGAGCTTCGTAATTGTTCTAAACATCCTACCTCCTTGCGCATATGGATAAAATTCGTGGGGATCATGCATACTTAAGATCAGATCCTGATTCCAGCAAAAATAAACTTTCATTTTTGTAGTTTTCAAGGTGATTGGTTTGACTGTCATCTTATAACATGTGACTTTTAATTCAGGCACTTGGAATAAGAGAGTATATCAGCTGCCGCTACATGGTTGTATTCCAATATGGATCTGCTGTTCTATTTAATATTGAGGATCCTGAAGTTGAAAGGTACCTGGAAATGGTAAGGAGGCATACTTCTGGATTGCTCTCCGAGATGAGGAAAGATGGTATATTTTTTTGAGAAGATCCTATATCTTGTTTTATTCGAACAGGGGTTCATTTGTCTTGTCTTGTCTTGTCTTGTAGATATATGTAACATCTTGTGATTTTGAGCAAACGTTATTTTTTTGTGCTTTAATGATTGAGATGAGGATTGCATTTAGGACAGTTACCATAATCTATATAACCAATGCCACCTTGTTTTGGGCTGGGTTGGTTGAGTTGAGTTGAACTCTCATGGTTTTATTTTTCTCTCAGTTTTTCCAAATTTGAGTCGGCCCCATAATTTGTTCTTTAACCACTTGAACTTGATAAGTTTTGAATACGTGAATGATATTCTTGTTTTGACCTTGATTTCGCCTTTTATTAGATTATGCCATAAAGGAGAAACCACTTCTGGATGAGGATATGCAGGGAGGCCTCGATTACATTGTCCTCAAAACTTTAGACACTGACAGTATTCGCATTATTGGAAGTGTGCTTGGGCAAAGTATTGCTTTGGACTATTTTGTTTCACAGGTAATGTCATGTTCAAATACTTTTTTAATGGTGCAATATTGAAACCTATGTTTGAGAAGAAGGCATTAAATTGTCATTGAATCATAATACACTTCGGCAGATATCAAATATTGAAGCTTTAATCATTTTGATGTCAGGATTCAACTTCTGTCACATTTTTATTTATTATCGAAAAATGACTAGCACAATATGAAATAGAGGATGCCATTTTTTTGGAAGTTTAAATGGAATGTGAACTGTTAATCTCTCTCTCTCTCTCTCTCTCTAAGGTTGATGGAATGGTTGAAGAGTTTGCTGGCATAAACCGTGCAATGGAGAAAACTGGAACTTTCTCAATGGATAGGAAAAAGCTCCTTCAACTTGTTGGGAAGGCTAATTCAAATCTAGCTGATGTGATTCTTAAAGTTGGTCTTTTTGAGAGGTAATCCAGTTTTACTGTTTCTTGTTTAATTTCTCTTTGCATATGATAGATTCACATGGTCTCTTTATCGTATTCTATGATCGAATTTCCATGTTAGATGTAAAACCGTGTGCTTTTAGGAAATTTCAGTAAGATCATATCGTTAAGCATGCAGTGAAGAACCTTTTAGGTCTTAATGACATTTCTCTACCTTTGTCAGTCTATAAGAAGCTCATGGCAATAAGCCAACCGATTGAAGCATGAAAAACTTAATGAGCAGGAAACATTTTAAAAAAAGAATCTTCTTATTCTTGGGCAGGGTTGTCGCAAATTTTTGGAAATGCACCCTGCATCTGAATAAATCTGCTTATCTTAGAGGATTTCTGCATGGGATCCATTGGGTGTTGCTTCAGACAATGCTGATTCCATGGAGCATATAAACTATCGATGTTCTTTAGTTCTGTTCCATAAGTTGGCCTTGACTTCTTTCCTTGTCAGACTAGTCTGGTATTATGAGAGAGATTGTGCACATGCTTCAGCCTTGCTTGATTCCATGGAGCATATAAACTATTGATGTTCTTTAGTTCTGTTCAATAAGTTGGCCTTAACTTCCTTGGCAAACTAGTCTGTTATTATGAGAGTGATTGGGTGTTTGATTCAGCCTTGTTAGATATTTAAGTTCCTCACAGAATCTCATTATAGCTTATTAAAAGTGTAGGCTCCTTTTTCTAAGAAGAAATGTTAAGGTAAGCCTCACTTAGAAAAGAAAGCAATTACAGGTCAACAAGAATGAAATTGTAAAATTGAAAAGTTCAATATATGCTGTAATCTTTTAATGTGCATTTTGCAGCCTTAACCAACTCTGTTTTTTCACTGTCCAGATCTGAAATTGCTTGGAGGGATGCAAAATATGCTCAAATATATGAGTACCTCAGGGAGGAGTATGAAGTTACTCAACGCTTTGGAAATTTGGATTTCAAATTAAAATTTGTAGAGGTATGTGTCTGCCTTTGTTGGACCTATAAATGAATATAATGGCTTTTGGTTATTACTGAATTTCACAGTTACTTGTATGGTTAATGTAGTGATAATGTTCATAGAGATTTAGGCTTGAAAGAGCTGATTATCTGTGGTCCTCGCTGGAGGAAGCACTTGCATGAATTAGAGGATGCTTGAAATATTTTGAAAATGTAGAAATTTAAACAAGCAGACATCTTTAGAGAGAGTGGACGGTTGATTGATTTGTAGTGTGTTTCAGGACTTTTTCAGGTTTCGTCCAAAATATTAGAGGTCCAAAATATTAGAGTTCAACTGGAAGTAGTAGATCAGAGACTTCATTTTCAATTGCTTGATAATCTCCAAGAGCACAACTCCCACATTTCACTTTTCAAAATCTGTTGTGATAGTTATTGTGATATATTTATCTGGAGCTGCTCTCTCACCCTTTTCTCTCCTCTTGCAGCACAACATTCATTTCCTTCAAGAAGTTATCCAAAACAGACGATCTGATCTTTTGGAATGGTGCATTATATTCCTGCTGAGCATAGAGAACATTATATCAATATATGAGATAGTTCAAGGATGAAGTGCAGATACATCACTGATTTGATAGACCCTAGGCATACGAGAAAAGTTCGGATCACCAGATGGAGTGACAAGTTAACAATTCAATCTTTTATAGACAAGATCAATTCTTCAATATTTTTCTGTGATCCATGATATTATTTTTGCAGTATAGCATGAGAATTCCTGGTGTCCATTTTGTACGATCACTTTTACCAATAGAAAATTCCGAAGCCAAAGGCAACCTTTCCAACTGTTGGCATGTCTCTGTGTTAACAGTTTATGTGCATAACATGTTTGAATGCTTAGCGTTTCCCTTTCCAAGATGAAAGGTCAATACAGAAGCAGGTTCGTTGTATCGAAAGTTCAGCATTGTATTTTTATGATTGCAGCAGGTGGCAATGCTTCGCATAGAACTTCAGACCGCGAATGGAGGCCGGTTGTGCATGTGTAAGCCCACACCAACCGTCCTGATATCCTCAAAAGCAAATGTCTGCCTTTTGCTATGACAGCACTGCTTTTCTGCCATGTTGAAACTGTTTCATTTTTAATTTTTTTGACACTAGCTCTGAGAATGTATTCAATGATGAATTGTGGGATATCTGTTTTCTTTTTGTGGATTATATATGTCAACTGAAACGACGTGGTGACATTTGTTAGTAGTTTTGAAGAGTTGCCAGCACGATAGAATCTCAATTTGTCCGTGGAGAAGCAGGACTTTGTTTCTTTTGCGGTTTCCATACATGGATGGCTCTCAACGATCCTCCTCCCACCAAATACACGAACGCAAAAGCGCTGATAATGGTGAGTGCAAAACCTCAAACTCATTGAATTGCGTAATATAGAGGCAATTTGATTTCGAGAATTACATCCATGGCAAGAGATTTTTCTATTGTGACTACAAAGCACGCTATTCTTAATGTGCTAAAAAATTACTAAAAGACGAACATTCACCATTGATGAAGATGATAACATTCCATATCCCCGGTTCAAAATTCCTCTACCCTGATAGCAGTCTGTGGCACATCATAAGCAATTTTAGGCCTAGACTTCTTGACACCAGCTGTAAACCACACCTTATCAGACTTGAAGCCCTCCACTGCCACGCTTGTAACCTTAACCCATACTAGCACCTTTGTCTTCATTCCCTCTATAACCGTGAGCTTTCCCCTCACAAGTAATGCCTTTACTCGAGTTGCATACCTCATTACAGAAGAGTCACTGAAGCTGATCTCACATACAGAAGGTAAGTACACAATCAGCTTGGCCTTTGTTTCATCGAATTCATAACATGTTATATTCCGGGGGAAGAGACCTGGTGGCAAGTTGTATTCTCGGAGGAGATCAGGCAAGCTTTTTAGTGGCTTTCCTACAGAAAGAAGCAGCATGCATGTAAACATCTGGTATAATGGACATGGCTTCGAAAATGAAAGAATCTTTCAAAAAATGTTGTCTTTGTTAACAAACCCAAATTAATTAATCTCAAGTAAATTGAAGAAATGAAGTCCTGAATTACTTTTAAATAGTTTCAGAAGCCCAATTCTAGGATCAAAATGGAAATATCCATAGGAATAACACATTAAAGATGAGAAAGAGGTGGCAAAACATTCACTAAGGTGTGTGATGTGTACAGCAATTTAGTACAAAAGCAACGGGTCAAAAGAATTCGAACAGGGAAAACAATATGGGCATCAGAATGAGGAAAATGTATCATTCTTGACCCAATCTCTTGGTTATTTATAAAACTTTCTTTGAAAAAGCAAAACAACAATCACCAAATTGAGCCAGTGGCATACAAATGATGAAAGATTCCGCCTTCAGAACATTATTACAGAGTTCCAATCTACACATGACAGCATGTTATCATCTCAATTGCATCGCAACAGTAGTGCAGATAAATGAATGCAATACCTTGTATGTAATGAAATCAGGGATGTGGAAGAAAACGAATATCAAAGACGTTGAAAGAAAAATCCAGTGGCATATTAAACATCATTGTTGCACAAATGCAGACATGGTGCATAATCAATCATTTCCTTAGATAACCAAAGTAGATAACACATAATCTCTACCTTTCAGCTTGTTGAAAACCCATTTTGCCTTCTCTTCAACAGTAGTTGAGAAAGTCTGCAACCACAAGCAAGCGTGAATTTACTCTACGTACAAAACGTAGTTCACAGCAAAGCAAAATTACCCTATATGTAAAAGAAACTTCAATTGACAAGACAAGAGTTATATGTGAAATCCTAAAATTCCTTTCTAACAGGTAAGTTTCAACCTCCATTGATTCAAACACAATAATTTCAAACAAGAAACTCAAACTGTGTCTCCTTCAATTCATATCTTCTCCTATTCTTTTCTTCAAGTAAATCCCAGAAAAAAGAAACTTAAAGCGTAATATTTTAAGTTTTTGAAACCCTTGGATCCAATACAAAGTAAAAAAAAAATATATCATTTCCATTCACACACAATGTTCTCACCACGGCACAATCGTTTACTAATTGAAAAACCCATCTCCGAATGGTCTCCTATTTCCATGAAAATCAACAGATCCATTTAAAATTAGCACAAATCATAACATGGGCATCCTCCGATCAACCGACATTACGCCAAAATCACCCAAAACAGAAGGCACGCTGAATAAGGGTATGGACAAGGCAAGACAAGACAGGAAGAGACAGGAAGCATCATTAAACAAACATAAAGTAAAAGAAGAAGAAGAAGAAGAATAGACTACAGAGTACAGCCATAATTACATTGAGGTCTTCAGTAATGTTAGAGAACTCTTCTTTTGCTTTCTTTGAGATCCATAGGCTCCCAACTTTCAAGCTATTCACTTTTGTTAACGCTTTCTCCATTGCCCTTCTCTCCTTCCCTCTCCCTCTCTCTCCCTCTCTCTCTCTCTCTATACTAAGTAGAAGAATACTCTTTTCGTATCCTCTCTATTACTCAGCACTCACTCTCCCTGTTGTTGAGACTAGAGAATTGTGTGTGAGAGGGAGAGAGAGGGGCGTGAGAAACTGGAAATAGCACAAAGGACAGGAGAGGGATCTCTTTTCTGGCTAAAATCTGAAAGGAAAGGGACAGACCAAGAAAATAAAGGCAGCTTCACCGTTGTAAAAAAGCGGCGCCTCACAGTTCTCGAGGCATCTTATTTTCAATTTTAATTGAGGGTGTTTCTGTAAATTTGAGGAAAGGGGTGAGGTTCTGCTCTCCCTGTTTTTCTGTATTTTTTTTTTTGGTTATGTGCGTGCTTGTGTGTTTGCATGAATACGAACACATCAAATTAAATATCTTTCAAGCTCCACGAGCTATTCTTTTTATTTAGATTTTTCAAAGATAGATTTCCTAACGCTAAAACTCAGATGTAGATTTTGAAGTCATTTACAGGAGGCATCAAAACTTGTCAGTGTGTAATTTCGATTTCAATAGCGCATTGGATTTCAAAGCGTACAGTTCATAATTTACAACGACAGATACAGCATGCCAGAAAATACATAGAAGTTGCAATTGAATCTTTCTTCCATGCAAAGTCAGGCAAAATGTTTGAAAGCAAAAGATCAGCCAATTTTTGGTATGGTTCTAAAACAAAGCTGACAATAAAAGGAAGAATCACTGAATTTGCCATAAAGAGCTCGGTAAAATGCAGATAACAAGGGCCCTGATACTATGAAGGAAACTGCCTACTAAACTGTTAGAAATGACGTAGAGTGATACCCTGCAGCAAATAATGATGAAAATCCTTCAAATTTTTATCTCTCATCGGCTGCTTCATGTCCACGCATCTGTTTATACCAGACAATTTAAAAAAGCAATGGAACATGGTGGGCCTAAACCCACGATTTTTCCAGCTCACAAGTCGACAATGACAACTTTCTTTTCCGCAAAATCATTCCAATGAGAGATGATGCCATGCAGCTTACCTCCTGCGGGGTCACCAGGCAGACTGCTTCATCAGTGGCATTGTCCTTGTTGTTTAAGAGCTAGCGAAGAAAACTTATAGCTACGAAAGATGGACGCTAACATATAACAAATTATTAGAAATTTATAATTATCCAAAGCTGTCTGCAAATGAAATCTTGAAAAGGAAGAAGCATACATGACCTGGCATTAGTCCAGCCTTCTCAACAAATATTCAACCTGAACTTTTTTCGTTAGAGGCATAATCCAATCCTTGTGCAGATTGACAACTAAATTTGGCTCCACTTTATATATGAGATCGATTACTTCGTCCTACCGGTGACACTTACCTCTTGACCATATTTTCTTGTTTTTATCTTTACTCGCTTCTTTACGGCTGCTTCCACAGCTTCATATGTGAGCAACTTCGGGAGCCCAGCCCGATCCTGCAAGAATCACAGCCACTGGGAAAGGATGACAATGTGAGAAGTTGATCTCCACGCCAAAAATATAGTCAGACCAAAGATACAAAAAAAAAAANACCAAAAAAAAAAAAAAAAAAAAAAAAAAAACGTCACTTCGATGAAATGTCTATTCCTCTATAAAAATGCAAGATTATAGACAAATTTTGAAATGTCTATTCGATGAAATGTCTATTCCTCGATGAAATGTCACTTCGATGAAATGTCTATTCACTTCGATGGCAGCCTCGTGATCAACAGGGGATCCCTGAAATTTAGCCTCCACAACAAATTTTCCATGGTGAATTCTTCATTACAGAGCCTGCAAAAAGAGTCAAATAGTAGAAACAAATACAAGATTATAGACTGACCCGTCTTTCAGAAGTCATCCAGTTTTAATTTACCAGTAAATTGTAGAGCATCCACATAGCACAAAACTGTCAGTTCAAATACTTAATGTTACTTGGCTCAGCAGGCAGTTAGAGAAGTTTAGAAAACCATGGGAAATTTTCACTGTGGCATACCATACCAAACCTCAGTTCAGAGGCAAGACCCACATTTGTTGGATTCCACAGTAAATTTTCATTCTCGATCACCACACACGCAAGAAGGAAATATAATCATCCTGATCATCAATGAAATGTCTATTCCTCTATAAGAAAGGAAATAAAGGAAAGAGTGCAGTGAATCTCTTAAGCATCCATAAGGGTCTGCTGGGCACATTCAAGGCAGTGAAGAGGACGATTTTCAACCTCCACAAAACTGGATAGTTCTTATGGAGAGCATCTTGACACCATTAAATGTCATCATAATGGGCTTGCCTCATGGCGTACAAATCAACCAGAGGCTACTTGCAATATAGTAAAAGGATCAATTCAATGGCATACCTGCAAGCAGACACTGTCACAAACCAACCAGAGGCTACTTGCAATATAGTAAAAGGATCAATTCAATGGCATACCTGCAAGCAGACACTGTCACAAACCACAGTTGCCGTCATCCCCAGCTTTCACCAACCTAGGAAGAAGATCCTTGAAGTACATATTCCATAACTTTTTATTTATATTGATTGACTCAGCACATGGATGCAGAACCTAATATCACATAAGTAAAGAGGCCATATCAGTCAGCAGAGAAGTCACTCAGCACAAAAGTCCTATTTTAGAAAGAGTTTCAACTCATTCATTCTAGAAGTAGAAGGCACAAGCAAGTGTCACTTGAAATTTACGTTGTTTGGTAATTGCGTTACCAAACATGGATGTAGTAGATCAAGTCTTTATCGATTAAAAGAAAGTTTAGAGAGAGATAAAATTGCCGAGCAAGCGTTAGTATTGCTTCGCAAAGCAATTGATTTTTGGTGCCTATGATGCCAAGTATTGTAGCTATCCCAAGAGATGGGGTTTTAAGGCTATGTTGAGTTCAGAATGAATTTGTTGACGATGGCCAAACTTATCTAAATTGTCTAAAGAAAAGGTTTATTCATGTCAAAAGGTAAGCACAAGGATATAAATTTATTCTCTCTGAAATTGTAAATCGGTCATCATCATTCATCATAAATTAGGGCCATCACAGCATATAAATAGAGAATCTTTCTCACCGTTGGTTACTGCAAAGGTCGTAGTACCGGGTCAGGTGAAGTTTTTGCTGGGAATACGATAAAAGTTTCACTAGTTGAAAATAAAAAAGATCATAAATGTACAAGGATAAACAAATATTTTTATTGATATGAGATTTTTTAGGTATAGCCCAAGAGTAAATCCATGAGGATTTAGATCTAAATTAAACAATATCATATTAATATAAAGATAAATGGTGTCTACAATCCTTTCAAGTGATATCTGAGCTATGCTCCAAAATTAGTCATGATAGATAAATTCTCGAAATGCCGAATAAAAAGTGATAGGTCCTAATTAGATCATGATCATGGATCAGCTCTATTGGATAGACAGTGTGCTCCATATACTTCATGGATGTGTCTTGAACCCAACACAGTGAAGAGGTGATGACCTAAAAAGAGCAAACTATTAAGTCAAGTAGTGCTCTCCGGATGCTTCATGGATGTGTTCTAATCCCAACACGATGAAGTAAAGAAAAATAGAGAATGAAAAATTCTGGTTGGTAAAAAATGGGCAGATGAATGATGATTGTTTGAGGAGAGGCTCAGTGGTTCTTTGTTTGAAGGAAGAATTGTTGAGTATGTGATCAAAGTTCTATATTAGTTAGAAATGGGAAAGATTATGGGTATATAAGGATAGACAAATATTTCTATTGATATGAGACCTTTTGAGTATAGTCCACGAGCAAATCCTGAAGGGTTTAAGGCCAAATTAAACAATATTATATTAATATGGAGATAAGTAGTGTTCATAATCTTTACCGATTCTGAAAAAAAGGGATGTCGCTCAACCTAATTTAAAAGGAGATCTTAAAATTTATGAAATCATGATTGCTTCAGAGTAGTTATTTTATTTTCCCTTAAAAAAAGCACCTTAGCATGGAGCCTCTCTGTTTCTTTTACAAATATAACTGTGAACAGAAAGCTTCTGGTTTATGACCGAAACAAGTTCTGTAAGACAAAGTCTTGACCAACACATAAACTAGAAATACACACACAGAGAGTTAAAATGTCTATGAATTGCAATTATACAAAATTTAACGATTCAACAAAAAGATGACACAGGAATAGATTATTCCGAAATATCCTTACAAAATGCATCCTAATGTTTCAGGATTTAGCATCAGAGTATCCTTACTAGGTTCAGTAGTGATCAAATCTTAACTTTGAAACCACCCAGGCTGCTCGAATCAGCGCCTGCTTTATTTCTCTATTCTCTCCAGGTCTTCAATGTGTATAGGCAGCTTAAAGCTGCTCCAGTCACTCACAAATAATATAGCTTGCCTGCCTTTCAATCCAAAGTAAAGGCGGTGCAGATGAACTGATCTGCCCAACGGTCGCCCATAAACTTCTTTAAATTGCCCTATGGAGCAAAGGCACATCAATAATAGCAACATCCTTGATATGCCAAAACATACTATTTGTCATCTTGATTCATAATTACACCAAGCATCATACCACCTTTTTTATATACATTTATGGTTCGGAATGAATGTCCTCAAGTTTGGTCCTGAGTCATGACATGAATATTTAAAGCTCAAGCATGAAACATAATCTCTACTGAGCATCCATATTTACTTCTACAAGAAATGCCAGTCATATTTTGAATGGTAACCAAATCTGTAAATTATGGTCATCAAGCTCTCTGATCTACGTGACATCTTTATTGAATCTTGAACTTTTATCAACAGAAAAGGTATTTGATTGTTTGTTTCTCTTCTCTTGGAATTTTGGCGTTATCTTCTATCTTTCCTTCCTTTGTTTTCTTTTTAGATGCAAATGGATTTCAAACATGTTCATATCTGGTTCATAAGGTTTAAAATTCAAATTGATGTTATTGCTGCGATAATGAACTACGACCTGAGATCGCTACTTAAAAACATCAAATCGAGCAAACCCTAAGCAAATTACAGAAAATGTATAGGAGAGAAAAAGAAAAATACGAGACTCACTTACAGATATACATAGAAATCAACAAGATACACATTCCAAACTTCAAAGAAACCAAGAAGCACCCTAATTAGATTACCCCCAGACAAAACCCGTGAATCAAAGAAACTAACTTGCATTGAGAATTGCAGAGAACAGAGTCTTGAAGAGGAAACAAAGAGTCACTGAAAGCACAAAAAGCCACGTTATTTGAACAAAATATCACGAAGGTTTGTAAGTAATAAACATCTTAACACATACAGAACTAAACCAAACACCAATATAAAGAATATCCATGCACAACATGCCACAAATCTTGCCCAGTTCATGCATCAGCAGCATTTGTACAATTAAATGTGTACAAAACACATCAGTAAAGAATTTAATTACTTAAGAAAAAGATGACAAAGAATAAAATATATTGACTGGTTGACATAGCCTTGCTGAAACCTAGTCTTTAAAAATGGACATGATAGGTTGAGCAGTAATAAAATATTCAACTTTATAAACCAGCCAAACTGCCTGAACCAGTTTTTGCTGTTTGTATACTAACTTTCTGAGTGTTTACAAGAAACCTAATATGCTGAAGGAATGAGTGTGTTTAGAAAGCATTTTTGTCTCCAGAATAACAGAAGGAAAAAGGAAACCATTGCCAAAATTCAAAGAGAAGAGAAACATATAATCGATACTACTTTTTATATTATGTTTAAAAAAATTTCACAAGAGGTGTCATGAAAGAGTTCGATGGCCTTTACAGATTCCATAACCATTCATAACATTACTGGAATATCTTGTTATAGTAAACTTTGTATAGTCATACTGGACAACCATTCTTGTTTGATTATTTCATCACCAGAAGTTCTGTATATGTTGCACCTTGACATGAAGAGGACATGCTAGAAATATCAACATCGTGAAACAACAAACACGCATGGCCTCGGATTAGTCAAGCCTTCTCAACAAGTATTCAACCTCAACTTCTTTTGTCAAGGGCATAATCCAATCCTCGTAAAGTTGGGCAACTAAATGTGGCTCTACTTTATATATGGGATCGGCTGCGTCTTCCTGCTGGGTGATTCTTCCCTCTTGGCCATATTTTCTTGTTTTCATTTCTACTCTCTTCTTAACAGCTGCTTCCACAGTTTCATAAGTCAACAACTTCATGAGTCTAGCCCTATCCTACAATAACCACAATGCATAAGGACAGGATGATAACGTGAGAAGTTCATCTTTATATCAACGAATCACTGGGTGCATCCAGAGGAATAAATCAGGACAGAAGTATATATGCAGCTTTACCTGCACTTTGATTGCAGCCTCGTATTTGGCAGTGGATTCCTGAAATTTAGCCTCGGCCACAAATTTTCCATAGTGAATTCTCCGTGACAGAGCCTGCATTAAGTGTCCAGTATATGGTAGAAACAAATATGAGATTTCACACCTGTACTTTCTTGCAGAAACCAACCGGTTGTTATCTACTAGCAAATAGTTGAGTATAAATCCACATGGCACATAGCAGAAAAGCACCAATGCAAGCACTTGCATGTTGCTTGGCTCAGCCACAGAAGTTTAGCAAATCATGGTCAAGGTTCGTTATAGCATGTCGTACCAATCATCAGTTCAGAGCCAAGAATCCAAACTTGATGGATTCTACAAGGGATTTTGAATGCTTGGTTGCCAAAAAGAAAAGTGAAACCAAAACTTCCTGCTCTTTTCATGAATGATTTTTCAATTCCTCCGTAAAAAAATAAAAGAAAATTAAGAAACAGTGCAGTTATCTCTCGAGCATTCATAAGGGTCAGCTAGGTACACTCGTGGCAGTGAAGGGGATCGTTTACGGAGATCCAATGGATAGCATCTTAACACCATTGAATAGTATGATAGTACCATTCAATTAGGAGCTATCTGTAATGAAGTAAGAGTATCAGTCCAAATGGCACACCTGCAAGCAAACTGTGTCGCAAACAGCAGCAGATCCACAATTGTCATCATCTCCAGCTTTGGCCAATTTTGGAAGAAGATCCGTAAAATACATATTCCATACCTTTTTGTTGATATTAATTGAGTAAGCACAAGGATGCAAAACCTAATGTCACATCAGTAGGCATCCCAAATCAGTCGATAGAAAAGTAACTCAGCATCCTATTTTAGAAAGAAATTGCAACTTACTGAATTCAACTAGACAAAACTAGAAGCCACAGGCAATTGTCACTTGAGATACTGTAGACTCTATTAAAGAAAGTTGTGAGGAAAGGATAAAATGTGCCGATCAAGCCTATCCCAGGGATAATCCAGGTTTACGCATATAAATTTAAAACGGTGAATGTCAATCAGTCATGTCAGAATTTTGAAGCTATAATTCTCATATCAGCTGCATAATCCTAGGTTCAAGATGAAGCATTATAATACATTACCGTGTCAGGTAATCTGTTAAGAAAGTGCATATATTATCACAACACTAAATTAATAATTGGATAATTTCAATACTATGCAGAAAACAGTTTCAGAGCAAAATTTTACCTTTGGCACCCAAATTAATATGTACTTCTCATTTCTCTTGAAATGCCTAATTGTTTAACTTGTAAGTTTTACAGCTGATCCTAATGCCACTTGGAAATGATGGTGAAATCAGCAGGGGGGCCAAACTGAGGGAATTTGTGTCAAACAACCAACTTTCATCCTACAAATTTGAATCACAAAGTGCCAATGGTGACAAATATAGCTAAAGTTATTGGTTCTAAGGCTACGTTGAGTTTTTTAATAAATAAGCAGACAGATGGTAAAATTTATCATAACAGACTAAATAAAAGGTTATTCAATCTCACAGGTCATTAGTAAGCACAAGCACATAAATCTACGAATTCTGAAGTTGTAAAACTTCACCTTCAGCATAAATTAGGCTTATAAGACCTGAACCGGAGGTCAACCTGGCCTGAGATTTGGATCGCGGGTCGGGGATTGACAAACCTTCAACTATTTTTTTCCCGAAAAAGAGCTGGGAACAATGTTATTTTGGTAAAAACAGGTTTTTTTCACGGAAATAGCCCCGACCTGGCCTCAAATTGACAAGTCACTAGTTAACCCGCTAGGACACGTCTTATAACTAAGGTTACAACCTCACAACAAGGATCAGTGCAAAAAATTTAAGCAACAGGATATTTCTGACCTTTGGATACTGCGACGGAAGCGGCATTGAGTGAGGTAAATTTTCTGGGAAGAACGGGTGCTCATCTGGACTTCTATACCGCCCCGCCTAATGTAAGAGGAGAGGCATATAAAATCTGAGGATTCAGGATTCTTATAGTATTTTCTCTTATAAATATACCTGAGCATGGAGCCTTTCGGTTTCTTTTACAATGAACTTGACCAAAGACCCATGGAAACTTCCAATACATAGAGCACCATCGTTATAAGTGTTTGGATTGTAAGCATACTGCGCTCTGAGCAAAAGGTTTAAAATTATACTGTCTTCTTGCAAAATTAATGACTTCCTTATCGCATCCAGAGTCAAGGTCTGGCTGCTGTCCACCCTTTCTGTAGCATATCTACATGGCAAGGAAATAGTAACAACAGTTTAAAATCACATATGCCATAACTGGAGCGTTCTTGGCTTTCTAACAAATTAATCATGTTGAACTCAATTTTATGTGATTTCTCCGCAACTAATCAATTATTTAGTAAAATCCCCCAATATATACTAGAGCATCCAAGGAAGTCAAGAAATAGCAAACTGGCATAATCACAGAGCCTATCCCGATGAGTATCAGCAGTCCCATATCTTCATATTCTAGGCCATCACATATCATTGCTTCGCTACAATGTCCGTTGTCCTCGATAAGGATATGCTCAAGCAGTCCGCAAACAGATTTTTAAGGCACGACAAAGCTTTTTCTTGAGACGCTCATAACTCTTTGAAGCTAATTAAGTCATGAATAGATTGTAACCTCTAGAAGATCCTTCTCCAAGTAGTTAACTTAAAAGTAAAAGCAATGTGAAAGGACGCTTTGACTTTGAACAGGCATCATTTTTTACTGCTGTAAAACCAGATGGGCATTGTATTACCAGCATCCATAACAAAGAAATCTACAACGTTAAATATGTATACATGAAGCATTTATATTTTGCTGGTTACCTTGTGCGAAAAGATGAAGAGGCATGAAGAGGATGATGCCCATTAGCTCCAGATTTTGACTGGAGAATAGATTTGAGGGTGTTTGGTTGATGATGGGCGAGATACGAATGAGGTGGTAGAGAACTTGGGGTCTTGAGGCTTGAAAAAGCAACATTTAGTAGCTTGCACTCCATTGATGACGAATGAGGAGAGACCAATTAACGATTAGCAAGATGTTTGAGAGTGCTAACTCAATGTTCAAGAGTTTCTTACCTTAAAGGAGAATAGACAACAAATAAATACTGAAAAAACAGACAAGAAAGGGAGAAATGTAATTGCGAAAAGCAAAAGAGAAACAAGTTGTTTGCGTTACACAAAAGGAAGCTTCGCAAAGAAAGGGAAATGAAAAGGCATCTTGAAAATGTAAACAAGAGGTTTTAAGACGTAAAAACGCGTAATTTTTTGGCAACACACCCCCCATAAACCAGAAGAGATGGTTCCTGGCAGCTTTTTTGCTAGGCACAATTTCGTTGTTTTGAAGCAGAAGATACTCGAAATTCTCTGGATAATTTTAATTGGATGGCAAAGTTCCTTTTAATGCATATGATACCTTCCAAAAGAACGCAAAATCATATGAAAATGGATTTTGAGCTGTATCAAATATATATTATTAGCAATGAAATATAAAATTGCAAAAATAACCATGGATGAACATGCATGCTTCTGGTTTACATCCAAAGCAAGTGCACAAACCCTGACCACCACTCGAATTGAAAATACACTAGTTACAAACCCTCGAATTGCTTCGAGGATTGGTCACTAATCGAGTGAATTTCTATCTTTTAAATTATGAATATATATATATAGTCTAATTTCTCATATATACAGCGTAAACTTCTTTACAAGAGGAAATAATTTAATAGAGAAAAGAGATTGCTCACTTGACCAATTATTATTTATATAGTGGGGGGGGGGAACAAAAATTGCAATTATTAATGTTCAATAGTTTGTATTGCATTCTCCAAAAAAAGAAAAGGAAAAGGAAAATTTATACATATTGAAAAAAGTTTATTATATAATGTTCAATAGTCTGTATTGCATTCTCTATCAATTATTAATTTAAGAAGTTTGTCTCTTTATAATAGATCCATGAAAAAGAAAAAAGGAAAAGGAGCAGATCTTCTGGTATCATATAAATCATCATATATGATCGCCTGCATACAACTTTACACTAAAAAAAAATACTTAAACAAAAAACGGAGTTTGTAGCTAAATCTTTATTATATTGAAAAATCAAATTTGAAACCAAGTTTTTCTGCAATTTTCACCTTGTCTTTTTTCATTTATTATGAATATTATTAAGAAAAAAACTCATGCTTAATCTTCAAATAAGTTTCTTATTATATTTTTTAAAAATAAAAAATTGTTAGCTCTATCCATAATGTTATTTTTAATCACGTCTGGATGTTGATTTTTTATTTTTTAACATTGCTCGGATATTTTAAAAATATTTAAGAATAGAAGTTCTTCACAAAATCTTCATAGAATCATGCAAATTTGCAACTAGAAATATCATATGTTTTATAACGTGTCTTCTATATATAAGAATTATAAAAAGCATATACAATATAATTATTCGTAAAAGTCTAATAAATCATCAACATGCCAATCCTATTCGATCATAAACTCAATATTTTTCATTAATAAACCATCTGTCGAGCAACCACAGCTCTAAATCCTGCCATACTATAATGTCAATTGTCAATCATACAGAAAACACTCAATAATCTTCATTGTATGCAATAGATCTTCATTGTATAAATTACATTTATACAGAATGATCCACCAACTCAACAAGAAGACGGCATAAGAGTATAATACATTAACATCTATATCCATATTAGGTGCTGTCGTAGTTGTAAAAGGGAGTAAAATGTATAGCTTTAGAACAGCGCCTGCTTCCTTTTTTCTTTTTTCTTTTTTTTTTAATTATTTGTAGTTGTTTAACGTTAATGTGTGCTTTTCGTTGCTGGTTGACTCGCTAACTAATGGAGAAAATAATAGTTTATCTGGATCCCTTCTGTCCACCGGAAAGGTTGCGTAAAGGATTCACGTGCCAAGGTGTCCATAAACGTCCTCTCTCTCTCTCGCACAGAAAAGTAAAATGAGGGCCCTGTTAACTCAAATTCGCACGATTCATTTATGATCGAAGCTTACGTTAAAGATGAAAAGGAGGAGACTTGAAGAAAGAGGGACCTAGTTGCTCAAAAGTTCAATCGGAGAAATTAGAGGGTTATTTGGTGATGATTGACACACACAAAAAATCTTCAAAACCCAGTTCATATTTGGTATTACATCATTAAATGAAAAGGGGGTTTTGGAGATATTTCAGATTGGGAGCAAATGCATATCTTAATTTATTTATTTTTCCAATTCATTCTAAATTCTTTTACAAAGGATGAATTAATGAAATCCAATCTCGAAATTGTTGAACTTGCAATCTTTTCTTCAGAAGAACAATGTGGCTGTCATGGACGTAGTTGTGTTCTCATGTATTGAATTCATAATTTAACTAGTTCAATAAAATATAATAATGTCTTATTTATGAGATTTAAGAATATGTTTCTCTGCATTATTTCTGTTTTCACTATCTATTCATGCAGCCGAGGATTTAATTGTTCATGGCAGTAAGCTTTGGTGATCATGTAATTGGAACCAACCCACTTATCGATGGGCTAAACCTCCAAGATTTGTACTTGTATTATTATCAGTGGGATAAACGGGCAAAAGTTTTGCTTTTGTTGTTAGATTAATTAGAACTCATTAATATCTTAAAAGAAGATTTACTTGCTTCTTTATCTTTTTATATTTGAATTTTGAGATGCTATTTCTTAAATACACCAAATTAATTTAGAATTTATCTTTAAATCTTAATTTGAGATTAAAAAAAAATAGTCTTAATTTATACATAAACGACATTCAATAACGACCAATGCTTACCGCTGCACTAATTTTGGTAATGTAAAAAGGAAATAATTTGGTTAGATTTGAAATACAAAGCTAAAATTAATTTTACAAGAGAAAATCATCTAATAAGATATTAACCCTTCACTTAATTTAAGGAATATAACATCATTTTAGCACTAATTTGGAGAGAGTTCATTGCATAAGGACTGACATCGTGTTCTAGTAAATTAGAATTTATTGACAATTAAATTGTATTTAAAAGAATTTAAATGGAAATTTTTGTGTGTGTTTGTGTGTATGAAGTCATTATGAAGGCTCATAATTAAGAAGGTTATAAAATGAAATAAAAAAATAAATTAAATATAATTACAATTTTATAGTACATAATGTTATATATCCATAAAATAATATATTATTTGTACGATTGATTTGTCTGTAATCCAAAGGGTCTGCTATTTTTTTGAGAAAGAAAATACCACGCAAACCATCTAGGTGGTAATCAAGTGGTAAGGACTTGGGATCAAGAGATTTACTTCCTTTGTGATCTCAGGTTTGAGTACTTGATTGCTCATATGATGGCTACTGGAGGTTTATATGGTTATTAACTTCAGGGCTTATAGAATTAGTCGTGATGCATGCAAGCTGTCCGGACATTAATTAAAAAAAAAATACCACGCAACGAAAAGAAAATCATTTCCGGCTATATATATATATATATCAAAGCTTTCATTCTAAAAGCCTCGGTGCACACCATACATATCCAGAATATGGTCACGAGCTACCCCCCCTTTTTCCATGAACTCTTTGGCCTTCTTATATGCTTCCTTCAGATATTCCCTAAACCGAATCAAATCTATTTTTACATTTTGTTCCTTCAAATATATGTCCATTATTGCACTCGACCAATTTTGTCCTCGGAAAGTCGCCGGATCCTTTATCAGTAAGCTATTCTTACCGTACTTGTCTGTCAAACTACTCTCCTCCGATCCAATCCGGTACTCCAAGTACTCCAATCCCATAGCCCTGGCTGAATTTGCGAAGCACACCTCTGCCAGCCATTCAGCTCCTATAGGCACCACTTGCATGAATACCACCCCCGGCCGAAGAAACAATGAATGCGTAAGTCCGGCACCGTGTACCCCAACCATTGCATGACTTGAGTTTATCAGTGCGTAAGCTTGTTGCAACGGGGTTTGAGGTGTAGGCTCAAAGATAATCACATCAAAACCAATTTCTTCGGCTAAATGTTGTACTTCGTTTTGGTTTGAAATCACACGCCCAACACCTCCGTTTCGAGTCGCCAGCACCAGTCGTGCCCTCGGTTTTGGTGGATTGGAATTCCAGGGATGATTTTGGCCATGGTTATAGGCTTTATCTAAGAAGGCACGAAAATGGGTTAACGCTTGTGAATTTGGCATTAATTTAGGGTCTATGGTCATAAATCCATGTGATATGAGGCCTAAAGTGGCAGAAGGGAAACAATGGGTGGAGGTCTCGTTTTCAGGGATTATAACAGGGTGCTTGCTATAAGTGTGTAGCAAATCTCCATACTTGCTAATCCACCAATTCTGAGCATGTGATATCACGAGGATGAAATCTTGATTGTCGGGGAAAACCGAATTAACAGTGACGAAGAGGGGGATGAACCCATCGTTGAAATCATGGAAGAAGTTTCCAGTGTAACCCTCCGCACTGAATACGATAGCCGGAAGGTTGTGCTGTGCTTGACATAATTGGCTTTTTGAGTTTGAAATTAGAGTGAACTCTTGTATTCCTGCCATTATCCGCTTTTCCCACTTCCTTGGGTAAGGCCTAATCTTCTCCACGGTTGTTGAGTTTGCGGGGGCCGAGAGGTAGAGTGTGGAGTTTACAGGGTCCAGAACGGTTGGGCCGTTGATTGTGCAAAGATCGTAGAATCGGTGAGATCGGCCGCAGTTGATTTGTTGAGGTCGAGGAAGCGGTGGTGGCGGGGACGGAGGTGTTGGGTCTTTCTGGAAAACGTTATTCCGGTTGAAGACTTCAATTCCTGCAAGCACAACTCAAGAAATTACAGGGATGTCCCAAACAATGCGTGGATTGACCTGCACTTGTTTGCCCAAATTAAACAGCATGAAAATTAAGAATTTATCTAATACTATTTAAAAAATTATTTATAGAGATGGTTAACAGTACAAGGATTGCAGGATTTATTAAAATTTACTTTTCATACAGATTAGCATAAATTTAAACACCGATGACTATAATTAGAGAGCACATACCCTTGGCCATCTCGCCGATAGTTTCTCATACATATTCAGTTCAGAATTTAGGTGGTTGTCCATAACCTTTTTAAGTGACGATGAGTTTAAAGATTAAAATAATTTTTTTTAAAAAAAAAACTAAAATAACTAGAGGTTTTACCATCTTGTTATTATCTTACATGAGCACTGTGGATTGGCATAGTGCATTCAAGAGATGTAAAATGTTCGGTTTAGTCTTTGAATTTCTTTTTTTTACATCTTTGATCCCTGTAGTTTTTAATTTTAACATTTTAATCTTAAAACTTTATTTTGTTTTTAATTTCAATCCATGTGTGTGGAGAGAAAAATTTCAATCAACCACATTCCGATTATCAAACAAAATCAATTTTGATATTAATGAATTCATCTTGAATACAAAAATTCAATAAGGTAATTCAGATTTTTAATTATATCAAAAAAACAAATTAAAATCTATAAAATTTATTTAAATTTAGTTTGATTTTGAATTTTAAAATTAATTTAAGAGTCTTTTGAAATTATTAATGGGGTAAAAGTTGTTGAAATTTATTGTAGTGGGTGACATATTGTTTTTTTTATATAGACGGTCAGCGTGTTGTCTATACATATTTATGTAAAAAAAAAAAATCAAACCAGACAGGGTGTTGTCCACTTGGGTTGGGAAAATTACATTCATGCATGCCCTGGGCTTTTTCTTTTCAAGGCCTAGCATGCGGGCTAGCTGTCTAAGCAAGTCCAAATACATAATTTTTTTATATTATCTTTGTCAGTGTCAAAAGAGCTTTTTGAAAATATTCAAAAAAAAAAAAAAACCTATTCGCCTGATAACATTTGTCGTCTCGATAGTTTCTTGAAGTGGAAAAAAACCTTCATGTCAGGGATGCTTTGATCTCTATTATGATATGAAAATAATTTGATTTACATGTATTGTGATGAAACTTTCTATATACATTAAGGAAATTGGTGCACCCGCATGCGATATTCTTTTTAATACAAAATTTAATAATTGAATAATATTATTCATTTATTAAAATAAAAAATTTGTAACGTAATACGGGTAGTTAAACTAGTTTATTCCTAAGTGACAATGTATGAAAATAAATTAAAGTGGTGGATTTCCTAGGTAAAGTTTGTGTCATTTCTGTCAGATATATCATGTAATATGTGTCGTATAATATAATCTAAAAATTAGCTCTCATCACTGGAATGGTGGGTTAATTTGCAGGTCAGCCAATCAGTATTACTATTTTTCATCATAACAATATTATTTTGATTTTTAAATTTTTTCTGGTATTAATCAGTTGAGTTTAGACTAAATTTAATTTAAAGATGATCGAATTAACATAGATGAATTATTTTTTATTTAAATACTATTATTTAATGTTTTATTGTTGATTTGGATTGGATTTAACCAAGTTAATTATTTCATGATTCTACCTGCCAAATCAATTAAGTTTAGTTATATTAATATTTTTTTAATTGAAACTTAATCTTAGTTAAACTCTAAATCATGAATTTTTTTAATTAACTTCAAGTGGATAATATTTAATAGCTATGATTTACAATTATGGCATGACTTAATTATTTGTATTTCTTTTAAAATGAAGGATATCTTCAACTTATGCAGCAATCCAGATCACCTTTTTTTACGATCCTGAGAGTGTGATTTGTACATCAGTTTGATACATTCAGAGAGATTTAAAAATTATTCTAGTAATAGTCTCAAGATTTCAAATTAAAAATCCACGATTAGAGTAAACCTTCTGAACCACAGAAACATAACAGCTATTAAAAATATTCCAAGTTTTATTCAATGCGTACCTGGAAAATCCTTGGACAAACAAGGCACATTTGATCTTGAGTGAATGGCATGTAATATAAAGAAGTACACGAAGAATGCGAGGCACAGTACTGTTGCAATCTTTGAATTTCTTTTATTCATGATCTGCATTGAGGCTCCACGGATTATTAATATGTTTATGAGTGCAAGGAGCTTCTTGGCTACAAGCGTGTGCTCAGGACAACAAGTTTGGCCTTAAGAAATCAAAATCTGCCCTCTCGCCATTCCCTGTCTTGAGGGGAAAAGAGAAAAATACGGATTGGGAGTTAATATTATAAGGGGAGAGTTCAGAAAATGCTTCATTTCTAGCAAGCTGCCTGGACCATTTTCTAAACCACTCCTATATCAACTGCTACGTGGTCTAAGCATATACAATTAATTGAGATGAGATCAAACAGACTAATACGTACCTGACTTGAGATTTTGCTGCTAACGCAACCCTATGGATTTCTTGATTGAAACAGTCTACTGTAGTGACTGGAGGAAGAATCTTGTTGATGAAAGGAGGTGGTCAGTGCTGAAGGCTGATAGTAGGATTGGTGGTCTGACCATGATGGAGAATAACTCGAATCCATGCATGAAAGGAAAGTTTGAGGGTCGGATTTGACAGAATAGGACAGTCAATCATAATGATGAGATTGTGCACTAAATTCACCATCCAAGTAATGTGTTTCACTTGAAAACGGCACCTCGCCTGTCTTATATCTGAAGAAGGGAACAAATTTAATGTTGGAACGCAGGGACAGCGTAAGCATGAGTACATGCAATGTCACAGATGAATTGGCTCCAACCAAGCATAGAAGCGTGCCATGTTGGTGGGTTTGAAAGTCCTCTTCATTCTTATCTGGTACTCCTCCAAAAATTAGTACTGGCTTAATATATGGGTTTGAAATGGAGAAAAAATTGTGTAAAATGGGAAAAAATAGCTAGTAAGCACTCAAAACAATTGTGTATTTGATGACTTTCTTCTTTCAGTAATTTCAAATATTAACAACTTCAATTTGCTCTATTACTATATAATGAGAATGGTTTTCTTTATTACGTGATTCATAGTTTTATAGCGTCCGATTAGGGAAAAAAAATTGAAAAGAAAATTATATTCCTAAGCATAGGAAAATTGATAGCTGATGAATTGACAATTGATGGCTGATGAATTGTTTCGGAGGTCATACTCTAATAAAATGAAGTGACCTCCCGTCCACCGCAGGGAAACGCCGGGCCTTGAGGATTCTACCAGGCCTTCAGCTCTGTTGGGTATTTTATATGGTTCGAAGAAAGAGTGAGAAGAGTGTTAATGCCGATCATTAGAATGGAGGTCGAGGTAAATGCACTGGGCTAACAAAAACAAACAAACAGAGAGCGCTGATCTATTTTGGTGCACACCTCGAATCACTGCTTGTGAAGTCCAGTGTTTAAATCCAACTCTTCTTAGAAGATCTCGGGCTAAACTGGCCTGCTGGACAATGGACCTGGACAGTCTGGCCCGTAATACATATTTTGGTCCCCTGTCCAAAACAAACATCGTTCTTTCTTTTTATCTCTTCTACTTAATTTTTAGAATGCTCTACCAAACGACAAACTGGGAATGCTGACAGGGATTCTTTAACCAAGTCAAGAAAGGAAACTTCTCTCAGTTTTGTTTTGAGTGGACCGAGCTGCAAGTGGCTTTTTCTTAGCAATCATTGAGTTTATTTAATGGCTAGAGAGGAACGGTCTCGATCACAACGGGTAAGTATCACCAAACTAGCTACAAATCATACATGAGAGGTTGTCTCCAACCCACAGATATTATTAAAGGTGATCGATGCTAAGTAAGCTATATAATATGTTCAGGACTGAATACTGGTATTGATTAATTAGAGACAAAATTCGGTGTCGCCAGCTAACAGGGGAGAGGGGAAGCGATGAAGATCGATCTTTTAAAGAATTGTGGGATAGATAATTGTATATACAATGTTAATGACAACATCAACATTCATTTGACGAAGAAACTTATCAGTATCAACATGCCTGCGCTAGTTGATGCTGCTAGTCGACAGCTAGCCTTCCTTGTCCATGAATCTTTTGGCTTTCACAAAAACCTCCTTTAAGTATTTCCGAAACCTAACCATATCAAGCTTCACATTTTGGTTCTTCATATATACCTTTGCTTTTGGCCAATCTCCGTTAACAAAAGCTGGAGGGTTCTTTAGCACCAAATCGTTAGCCCCGTACTTTTCTGCCAGGCTACTTTCATTGACTTCAATCTTATATTTCATGTACTCTAATCCCAAAACTCTAGCCGGCTTCTCGTAAAATGTCTTAGCAAGCCAATCTGTTCCGATTGGCACTATTTCACCTAGCACCATTCCTACTCTGAGAAACAACAAATGTGTCATTGCAGCACCGTGTACCGCTAGCATTGCATGGCTTCCATGGAGTAGCCTGTATGTGTCACCCACTGCACCATTTCGTTTCGGCTCAAACACAATTGCTTTAAATCCCACCTCTTCGATTGCCTTGAGAGCTTCTTTTAAATTCAGGATCTCACGACCAACACCATTTTTTCTATTCACCAAAACAAGTTGTGGCCTAGCTCCCTTTGATTTACCAGGCTTTGAAGCATATTTACCTCGTGGATTGTATGTACTTTCTAGGAGTGCATGGAAATCAAGGAGTGTTTTATTCTGGGTTAGCGTGGGATCCACAGCCAAGGGACCGTGCGTCATTAGCCCTACGATTGCTGATGGGAAGCAATGTGTCCTGGTCTGATTGTCCATGTTGATGATGGGGTGCTCGGTGAATCGATGCAGGAGATGAGCATATTTCTGGGCCCACCAATCACTCCAATTGGTTACCGTTAGGATGACATCTCGACTGAGAGAGAGAGAGTTGATGGTGATGTAGAGAGCAAGGAGCCCATCATTGAACTGATGGTAGAAGTTTCCTGTGTACCCGCCCGTGCTGAATACTATGGCTGGACTAGAATGTGTGACTCCACAGGAGGATCTTGGTGGAGCTGAGGTGATTGTCAGTTCGTTGACTTTAGACTTGGCCCTTTCATCCGTCTTCCTAGGGTAAGGACGAAATTTTACTGCGAAGTCTGGTGATGCGGAGATAGTGGGGCCCGTTGTGAAGAATGTTGAAGTGGAGGGATCCAATAGCGTAGGACCGTTGATAAACCACAAATCATAGTCATTGTGAGAGCAATCGCATGTGATTGGTCTCTTGACCTCCGAGAGTGAATAGGGAGGTGACCGTGCTGACCTGTCTTCTCGTGTTTTGCTTAGAATACCTGTAAAACAAATACACAATGCTGACTGTTGACAATCATTTGTGATAATTAGTATTCTATTTCTTACTCGCATTTTCTTTCTATCTACTATTTTAATTAATTACAAAACCTACTTGATCCCATTTAGATATTTCGAATGATGCGTGAATTAACTAACTTCTCGATCAAACTGAAGTTAATTAGTTCTTTGGCACTGTGTTTTAAATTTCCTTTTATAAAAAATTTATTTTTTTATTTAAAATATTTTTGTTTAATATTTTTAAAAAATTTTATATATTTTAAAATAAAAAATACTTTAAACAACAATAATATAAAGCCTGAGCCCCTCTTAAGTTGGTAAGCTCATTATAACTAGAAGTGGAGTCTAAATTTTGTCCATGGCCTGTGCCAGTAAATTTTCTTATAACTTAGTGTTGACCTACTTTTTCTCTATAATAAGGAAACAAATAAATCGTTTTGGTTTAAAGATGACCATTTTTATTTACTTTTAAGAGGGAGATTGCAATGAATTGAGCTAGATTTTTTAAAAAATCAAATCGAACTGAATAGATTGTACATGTTGGATCTCGGATTATGCGGTTTGAGTTCATATATTTATGTTTGGAAAGCATAATAAATGGATTCTAAAAAAAAATCAATCCTTCCACGTTGTTTTGGTTTCCCGGAAATCAAAACAGGCTGGTACAAATGAACAATTATTTAAAACGAACCAAGACCAAACTTATCGCGTTGAATGCACGGAATCAAACAAGTTTGGTTTTGAAATTCAATTTAGACCGATTAAGTTTTACTGATTCTAACACATACCTGAATGGGTGGATGAACTTGCTGGTTTTTCTTCCCGTTTATCGCCCACAAGTAGTCCTGTAAAACAAATACAATATACTTTTAAATTGGGAACAATTTGCACCGCTATTCTATTTTGACTCACTCGTGCTTGCATCTCCTATTTTCCACTATAATAACCATCTGATCTCGCTAATTACTTGTTAAATTATTAGAAAATGATAGATGAATTACACTCTTTATGACTTTACTCACGTTAATTATTTTGAATTGATCTTTTTTAAGAGCTGAGGCTATATGAAATTGAATCAGCTGAAAATCCATTTGGATCACAAGTTATATATTCAGTTTTTGATCTATTCCTTTATCAGAGATGACTCACGTTAGCAGTTGTTTCAGCCTGGTTATGTTTTTATTCGGGGGACTGAAATACCAACGAATTAACTACAACTATGTGTGTGTGTGAAATCTTCGCAAGTAATACAAAGCTATACAAAGATGAAAAAATCAAAAAACTGCATTGACACACATCCATAAATATGAAATTAAAACTAGACAAAATCAAAAACAAGAAATCGTTCCAAACTAGCTAGGTTGCAAAGTATTGCAGGAGGTCAACTCTTGAACCTGGCCAGCGTGATACTTGATTTCTGAGTTTGTAATTGAGAAGAAAAATCATAACACGCACGACTTAATTAGTCATGAACAACTAGTGTTTCTTATTAACTGAAGGATCGAGTAACTCATACCTGGTCTACTCTTGGGTATTGAAGAAGCCTCGGATACATTTGATCTTGAGAGCAATGAGAGGTTTATCTGGGAAGTGAAGAAGAATACCATCAACACAAGGAACACAACTGTAGTTTTTGAAATTCCCTTCTTCAACATGGTTTTGTTGCATAGGTGAAGCCTGCCTGTAAGAAGATTGTAGTTTAGTGCGAGCGAGATAGAGACTTTGTCAAGAAGCTATTATCAGTTGTTAGGGCTACCTTAATATTAACATGCTGTATGGTCTGCTGAAAATGGTGGTCATGAGAGGACGTGGAAAGAATTTGGGTGCGAATAATTGGAAATTAGGAATATGACAGCGAGGCATGCCAATTAAGTCATGCGGGAAACTACCCACCAGATCAATTTTTTATGGGTTTGTCATCGATGTCAAATGTTGATTGTATGCATAATGCATCACGGATCTATTTGTATATTGATCTTGAAAGCGACCCCTCAATGTCTCAAGTTGAATTATTCAAGAAGAGAATAAATTAGAAACAAATAGATGCTAGATAAGGGGAAAAGAAAACAAATTAATAACAGTGGAGTGTAGACAGTTGCGTCACAAAATGAGCAAGTATATGTAGCAAAAATAATGACCATGAAATTCCTCGATCGGACTTGTCCTCTTCTCGTCTAAGGCAAGACATGAGTGGGCTATGCATACAGGAGGTCTGTAATCCGATAAGACTGAGGTCATATGCTAATAATAATCATAGGTGTAAGAAGTTGAATCGCTGTTCTATTTGGTTGAAATGGATAATACCAAGAATTAGAAGGGAGATGTAGAGAAGATAGTGCTGGTTGTCTTCATGATTAAAAGGCTGGTTTGAGTTGGGTAGATTGGAGGCAAATCTCATATTTGATTGCATGCAGGTCACTAATTCATAGTACTATGCCAGTTAAAGTTGTTTCCTAGCAACCGTGCAGATGATAATCATATGACTTGGCCATGCATCCATGTCATCAAGTCTAATAAAGCTATGAAGTTTCATGCCCCGATATACCTGGGCAGTATATGTATTTCTTTAATCTAAAAGGGAAGGCAATGTGAGAATTATTCACTGAGTAAAGGGAAAAAAATAGATCCTTTATAGAAAATCAATACTGTAAGATGTTTATCAGGTTCGGCTGGTATCTCGGCAGGGTGGGGTATGATCTGGGCTGCTTCAGGCTGGAACTGTTAGGAGATCCAAACATTCAAACACACACAAATTTACGTGGTTCGGCAACTTGCCTACTCCACGGAGCTACTGGTTTGTATTAATCAAGCTCAAAAGCAATACAAACAAGAAAACAAGGAGGAGGAGAAAACTTCTCAACTCAACTCAACTCTCACCCTTAGCTCTCTCTCTGTGTTTCTCTCTATTTCGTGCTCTATCTCAGCTATCAATGCACATCTATTTATAGCTGATGAGGGAGATGATTGTTCAACAATGGTGGGCAAGTTAGGCACCTACCATTTGACTATGACTTCAACCATGGCTGCCACCAACCATGGCTGCCACCAACCATGGCTGCCACCGTCCATTTGTGTCCACACACATAACAATCTCCCACTTGGACACAAATGGTGTTAGGTCTGTCTTTTAATCTTCAAGACCCACTGAAGCTTTACACAGCTTCAGTTTATCGAGAGTAACTCCTTTGGTTAACATGTCGGCTGGATTCTTGCTTCCACAGATCTTTTCAAGTAACAGTTGTTCATCGTCGAGCAATTGCCTGATGAAGTGATATTTGATCTGTATGTGCTTTGTTCTGGAGTGAAATGCTGGATTCTTGGCAAGGAAGATTGCACTCTGACTGTCACTATACAAAGTACCTTTTTCATGCATCTTGCCTAATTCTTGCAGGAAACTCTGTAGCCATACTATCTCTTTTGCAGATTCTGAAACTGCAACATATTCTGCTTCTGTCGTTGAAAGAGCAACTATCTTTTGCAAGGTAGAACTCCAAGAAACAGCAGTGCCTCCTAGAGTGTATATGTAACCTGTAGTACTCTTTCTGCTATCAACATCTCCTGCTAGATCAGCATCTACAAAGCCTTCAAGTTTCAATCCGTCAGCTGTGAAAATAAGACATGTCTCCGATGAGCCTTTTAAATACCTCATGATCCATTTCACTGCCTCCCAATGTTGCTTTCCAGGATTGCTCATATATCGGCTTACAACTCCCACTGCATGGGCAATATCTGGTCTAGTACAGACCATGGCATACATCAAAGAGCCGATAGCTGAGGCGTATGGAATCTGGTCCATGTATCCACGTTCTAGCTCAGTTTTTGGTGACTGGTCTTTACTGAGCTTGAAATGATTCCCCAAAGGTGTACATACTGGCTTAGCATTATCCATACTAAACCTGCTAAGAACCTTCTTGACATACTCTGCCTGTGAAAGCTTTAGTATGCCTTTGTCTTTGTCTCTGATGATTCTCATGCCAAGTATTTGCTTAGCAGCTCCCAGATCCTTCATTTCAAACTGTTTTGACAATTGTTGCTTTAGCTTGTCAATCTCTTCCATGCTGGATCCTGCAATCAACATATCATCTACATATAGCAGTAGAATGATATAAGAGTTGTCAAAATGTTTGACATAGCAACAATGATCAGCCTGACATTTTGTGTATCCCGTACTACACATGAAGTTGTCAAACTTCTTGTACCACTGTCTTGGAGCTTGTTTCAGACCATATAGGCTCTTCTTCAGCTTGCAAACTTGACTCTCCTTTCCTGGTATTGCAAACCCCTCTGGTTGTTGCATGTAAATGTCTTCCTCCAATTCTCCATGAAGAAATGCTGTTTTTACATCTAATTGTTCAAGATGTAAATTTTCTGCAGCTACTATCCCCAGGACAACTCTGATTGTTGTAAGCTTCACAACTGGAGAAAATATCTCAGAATAGTCGATCCCTTTCTTTTGCTGAAACCCTTTTACAACAAGTCTTGCCTTGAAGCGTTTGCTTCCATCATGCTCGGTCTTTACTCTGTAAACCCACTTGTTTTGCAAGGCCTTCTTTCCTTCAGGCAGTTTGGTTAACTCCCAAGTCTTGTTCTTCAGCAATGACTCCATCTCGTCCTTCATGGCTAACTCCCACTTGCTCGAGTTTCCATCTTGTAAGGATTCTTCATAGGTTAATGGTTCACCACCATCTGTCAACAAGATATAATTCAGTAGAAGTGTGAACCGTTGTGGAGGCTTTATAGTCCTTGAAGACCTGCGAACAGCTGGTTCACTTGGCTCTGCACTATCTTGTGAAGAAGTGGTGGGTACTGAAGTGTTTGCACTGTCTTGGATGGACTCTTGAGTGGTAATATCAGGAAGCCCTTCTAATTGTATGAATTCAGATTTCTGTGGACTCGTATCTGAATCAGTTATCTCTAGTTCTGTACTTGATCTGTCTTTGTACAAAACTTTCTCGTTGAAGATCACGTTCCTGCTTCTGATAATCTTCCTGTTTTGATCATCCCAAAACCGAAATCCAAATTCTTCATCTCCATAGCCAATAAAGAAACATTTCTTTGATTTGGCATCCAGCTTGTTGCGAGCATCAGAGTCTACATGCACATAGGAAACACACCCAAAGATTTTTAGATGAGCAAGTTGTACTTCTTTACCTCTCCAAACTTCCTCGGGCAGTCTGAACTCCAAAGGTACTGATGGTCCACGGTTGATCAAGTAAACTGCAGTATGAACTGCATCAGCCCAGAATGTTTGAGGTAGCCCAGAATGCAACCTCATGCTTCTAGCTCGTTCATTGATGGTCCGGTTCATCCGTTCAGCAATACCATTCTGTTGTGGTGTGCCTGGAACTGTCTTTTCCATTCTGATACCGTTGACAGCGCAATACTCCTTGAAACCTCCATCAATGTATTCTCCTCCATTATCAGATCGTAAGCATTTCAGCTTCAAACCTGATTCAGTCTCAACCATAGCCTTCCATTTCTTGAATGTGTCAAACACATCAGATTTATTTTTTAGAAAGTAGACCCATACCTTTCTGCTAAAGTCATCAATAAAAGTGACATAGTACCGAGAACCGCCAAGAGATGCTACTGGAGCTGGTCCCCATAAATCTGTGTGCACCAGTTCTAGTTTTCTTGGTCTTAAGGTCCTGCCAACCTTTAAGAAACTGAGCTTCTTCTGTTTTCCGAGAACACAACTTTCACAAATGTCTAGATCAACATTTTTTAACTCTGGCAGCTTTCCCTTTGACTGAAGTATCTTCATTCCCTTTTGACTCATATGGCCGAGTCTACAATGCCATAGCTGCGCTTGATTTTCTGCTTCAGTAGAGGCAATTATATCTGCTGATCTTGTGGTCATATACAGAGTGCCAGTTTTCTTTCCACGAGCCAAAACCATTGCTCCCTTTGATACCTTCCACATTCCTCCAGAGAAAAGGATTGAATGGCCACTATCATCAAGTTGTCCGACCGAGATCAACTTCTTCTTTAGTTCAGGAACATGCCTCACATTTTGCAAGTTCCATATAGATCCATTCATTGTCTTGATTTGCACATCTCCTATACCCACAATATTCAATGGTTGTCCATCGGCCAGATAGACTACCCCATAATTTCCAGCAGTATAATTTTGCATCATTTCATGGTGTGGAGTACAGTGAAATGAAGCTCCAGAATCAAGAACCCAATCATCAATAGGACTATGTACTGCAAGGATCAAAGCATCCTGTACCTCGTCTGTAGCGGCATTTGCAGAGTCAGCTTCAGGTTTCTTTGGTTTTGTGCAACTCCTCATGAAATGGCCAGGTTTGCCACAATTCCAACATTCAACCTGCTTCCTAGGTCCAAACTTGCTTTTGCTTCTGTACCTTGATTTTGATCTGCCTCTGCATAAGCCTTTGTCTTGTCTCCTTACTTGAGTGTTGATGTTGAAAGCTGAACCTGAACTTGAACTTTCACCCGAGTCTTTCCTTCGTACTTCTTCTGCTAAAATCAGGTCTCGAATGTCATCATATTTTAATTTGGATTTTCCGGCTGAGTTGCTTACAGCTGTTCTCATACCTTCCCAACTGCTTGGAAGTGAAGCTAGCAAAATAAGTGCTCGGATCTCATCATCAAACTCAATTTCAACAGATGACAATTGATTTGTGATGGTATTGAAATTATTAAGATGCTGTGTAACAGAGGTGCTTTCCGTCATCTTCAGGTTGAACAGCTTCTTCATCAAGTGCACTTTGTTATTTGCTGATGGCTTCTCATACATCCCAGACAAGGCTTCCATCAATCTTGCTGTGGATTTCTCTTTTGTAACATTATGAGCAACTCTTCTTGATAATGATAGCCGGATAATGCCCAAGACTTGTCTATCAAGAATCTGCCAATCTTCTTCTGACATGTTTTCTGGCTTGCTCCCCAACAGAGGAAGATGAAGTTTCTTCCCATATAGATAATCTTCAATTTGCATTTTCCAATATCCAAAATCAGTTCCATCAAATTTTTCAATACCTGCAGCCTTTATTTCATCAGCCATTTTTACTCCTTCTTGGATTTGAATCTCAAAAATCTGACTTTACAGATGTGTCCGGAATGGCCAAAAATGCTGGAAACGACACTGAGATCACTCAAATCGGACTTCGGATGGCTCCGATTAAAGCAATCAAAGTTTGGGATAACTGGACGCTGCAGATGAAGCCACGTGGCAGGCGGAATAGTCGCTGCGCCACACCGGATCAAACCCAGTTATGATGACGTGACAGGCTGACGTGTCAGACACGTCGGCAGTGCGGGGTCCACCAAATCTGACGCGTCAGATCCACGGAGATTTTCGTCTGACGTGGCAGTGGTGATGTGGCAGATGACGTGTCAGTGATGACGTGGCTGTTGACCGTGTCAAACCACTGATGTGGCAGGTGACGTGGCTGATGACTGTGTCGATCAGCTGACGTGTCTGATGACGTGGCAGAGTCGAGTTGCAGGAAACGGTGAGGAAAACGCGTGACGCGCGTTCGGCGCGTCTGTGCGCGTGGACAGTATTGGTGGTGGCGCGTGCGGGCATGCAGGACGTTGGATTTTCGTCGGGTTTTCACCAGTGGATTCCTCTCGTCGTCCTCGTCACGGTGGTATCTTTAAAAACACGTTTTGATAACTTTGATGTTTGAGTTTGGATCAAACACCCTCTTTTTCAAGAACTTTCAAGAACAAGCTCTGATACCAATTGTTAGGAGATCCAAACATTCAAACACACACAAATTTACGTGGTTCGGCAACTTGCCTACTCCACGGAGCTACTGGTTTGTATTAATCAAGCTCAAAAGCAATACAAACAAGAAAACAAGGAGGAGGAGAAAACTTCTCAACTCAACTCAACTCTCACCCTTAGCTCTCTCTCTGTGTTTCTCTCTATTTCGTGCTCTATCTCAGCTATCAATGCACATCTATTTATAGCTGATGAGGGAGATGATTGTTCAACAATGGTGGGCAAGTTAGGCACCTACCTTTTGACTATGACTTCAACCATGGCTGCCACCAAACATGGCTGCCACCAACCATGGCTGCCACCGTCCATTTGTGTCCACACACATAACAGGAACCACCATCCGGAAGGTTATATTGGTTAATTCTCATCCAACCCACACCCCGAACCTCTTCTTGTATGAGAACAAAGTGAATGGTTGATTTTTTTATGTGTCTGTTAATAGAACGCTTAAACAGATGTTAGAGGATTTTTTTCCAGAGAATTAGAACTTCCAGACATGAGTTCACTGCCACTATATCTATGTTCTGATGTAATAACACATGCATGTATGATGAAAGCAGAAGGTATCTCTGTCTATCTTCCCACGGTAATGAAAAGAATGAAACAGAACATTGAAACATACTTTCTGGTTCCTTTGAACATGGTGAATGAAACCGTTGAAAATGCCCAGAAGCAAACCTCCATATGGAGGTCAAAATAATATATCCCAATTCCCATAGCAGTTGCTTTGATCAATCTCAATCCTTGGAGATTCTCGAAGTGCCCTCTAATTGGCCGACTCTCTCTCTTGATGAAGTAAATCCTTCCCAGTGACGGTACGTTTATGAAGATGTGGGCCTTAGCATGCCTACGCTGTTGTTTTGGCCTCAATCAAGTACTTTATTTAGTTTGGAAAACTTTTTTAAAAAAGCATCCTTATTTCATGTTAATGATACCAATTTACTTTTAGCAAGTTATTGGATTTATGATTTCTCAACTTTTTTAGATTCTGAATCATTTAAGATTTTCTTTTAAAAAAAAGATTTTTATAAATTTTATTAAGAGTTTGTGTATAAAAGAAATATAATAATTACTTTTTAAAATATTTTTTATTCAGAAATGTATTTATTTTTTAAAAAAATATTTTTAATATTAATGCATAAAAAGATGTAAAAAAATATTAATTTAAAATAATATAATATAATTTTTTTAAATATAAAAATAAACAGTAGTACAACTAGCGAACTAATTTGCGGTTTCGTCTTATTTTTTCCATATGAATGCAACGCAAAAGGGACAAAGGCGTCTCTCTAAATATTATTAGTTTTATTGCCTAGGTTTGTCGTATTTAAAATGTCTAAATCACCCTCAATATAATAGAATTTATTATCTCACGAATATCATCATCTCTTTCGTCTTGCTCTTGAAAGGATAAAAAGAAAGTGGATGCTTGATATGTTTTGTAGCTTGTAAGGATTTTTTTTACACGTAAGTCCCTTTTTTTTTAATAAAGGTATATTTAAATCAATTTAAAATTACGGTTTTTTTTAATGTGCTCTAATACGGCGCCTGCTGCAACGAGACAATAATTTTTTCTTTTTCTGTTTTTTTACTGTGGTTAGGGCCTGTATCGTACTCCAGGGTGGGATAAGGGATCAGTCCTTGCTGTCAACCACTAATGATCAGGATATTCTATTTATTTTTATGATTTAAAAATAATTTTTTATTTTTTAAAAAAATTAATATTTTTAAATTTTTTAATGTGTTCATATTAAAAATAATTTTTAAAAAGTAAAAAAATTATTTTAATATATTTTTAAATAAAAATACTTTGAAAAATAACTCAGAAAACACGTTTAAGAAAAACAACAAAACGCGAAACGTGTGGGATGGAAACCTTGCGCGTGTAGGGGACCGACCACACCGACTTTTCACTAGCTATTGCTCCTAACGTTAAATGGGCACGTTCGCAGCTGATTCTGAATCCCAAGAGGGTCGTAGATTGAGTGGGTCCTACTGCGCAATATATTTTTTGCAGTTCAGTTGTATGGCCTTTTTGTTTCTCCAATTAGGAAAGAACACACACACACACACGTATCTATATTGACAAGACAGTGGCCCCGGATAGCGGTTGACGTGTAACTGTCTAAAGGTACAAGGTTTTTGTACTTGAGATTTTTCTGCTGATGTCAAAATGACTAATAACCACGTTCAACTCGATCGTTGCTCCCAGCCAGCCTGCACCACATGCCTGGGTGCCCCTCCATTACTTGCGTGTTCTGCATTGTCGGTGGCTTTTGTACTTCGGTTCGAAGTAAAACTGTGGAGTGTGGGGGTTAATTAAATAGGAATACGTGGATTAATTAAATATTTTTATATCGGTGATCGTAGTAAAATGTATATTATATTATATATAGCATCGTAAAAATATGTGGATCCAGCGTTTTTTTTCAGTCAGCAAAAATCTACTGATTTTTCACTGTACGGTCACTGTTAACTCGCAGTGAAAACACGATATGCTATAGTACTGATTTTATCTCCTTCTTTTTTCCTTCTTCTTGATTGATTATAAAACTTATTTTTTGATTTCATCTTTATATGCTGCGTTAATTAAATACAAAGCTTGATTATTTTTTATGATTTTCTTTCTATAAAGTTTTTGAGGTTTAAAAAATCATCGAGGAACAACTGATTTTATTGTTTGCAATAAATTATAAATGAGAAGATAAAAATTGAAAATGAACAGTATGGTAAACTCTTCATTGTAAAAAAAATAAAGTAGGCATGGCACGTGGGGGATGCCTCATTCTTCATTGGCCAGGCATGCAAGACCACCTGGGCACATTGGCGCACGTTCATGGCTTTTTTTGTTCTTTAATTTTTTCATTTTCAATTTTTTCTAAATTGTTATTCCAGTCCGTCAAAATAGATCAGTAGAAAATTAATCTTAGAATTTTTTTATTAAATATCATTGAATTTTAATTTTTTTACTAAAATTATAGTTTTTTATTATATAATAAATTCTTTTTTTCTTACAACTCTTCATAATATTGTACATGGCCAGTTAGGATTTAACTCAAGATATTGTATTTGTATCAAATTAGCAAATTGAACCCAGCACACAGAACTTTATGAATTTACTCTACATTCTTTAAATTTTAAAAATACATTCATGAAGCCTCGATTGTTAGCAAACATCTACTTGCTCCATTAAAACCTGTTGGGATGAAAAATATTAACCACGTAAAACACAATTTTGAGTGCGATGCTTAACCCTCAGATTAAAAAAAACACTTTAAATTTTTTCTTAAAAAACACAGTGGAAGCCACATGGCTCTCTCGCAAAAAGTCCAAGATCATAGACACGAGGGGGAAAGTAGAAATTATTTACATCGGTTCTTTATCTAGGGTAAATTTACAAAATTATCTGCATCGATTTTTTTATTTTGTACAAACATATGGTTTTTTATTAATGATTTGACTGGTAAAATATTTATGTATTCCGTTGCAGAAAGAATAGAACCTCTACATCTTCAGCACACTTTCTTTGGCAATATATATATATATATATATATATATGTGTGTGTGTGTGTGTGTGTGTGTGTGTGTGTACCATCAACAATACATGTTAACCGATCACGCTTCTCTCTAATCACAAACATAGCTGCCTTTAAGCTACACACAAAAATGACTCAACAACTGTACGTGTCGTCTTTTTCCTAAAGTTTTTTTTAAAAAAAAAACGATAAAGCATGGTGGAGTGTTTGGAAATACTTTTTTAAAAATTAATTTTTTTACTAAAAAATAATATTTTTTATATGTTTTGAATCATTTTATTACACTAATCTCAAGAATAATTTTAAAAAATAAAAAAAATATTATTTTAATATAAAAAATACTTTAAAAAACATTTACAATCACATTTTCAAACATAACCTTCTAACATGTATGGGTGTAACTCCATAGTTTTTGCACTGCAAGCCCACCTTAAAGAGATACAGGGAGTTTTGCCCATGTTTCCAATTTTATGGACCTCGTCGTGGCTGACTGGACCTTGTTGTTTTTATTTTGGGTGGTTATTGGCACATGGTGAAGTAAACTCGATAAGAAAGGTTCAATTCCCTTGACTCGCTATTTGCTCTTTTATATTTTTCTGTTGAAGTAAATTCTACTTCTTGCGAGTATTTTCTTCGAGTAAATCCTTGTCGCTCGGTTTCTATTTAATTCTTCTTCCGAGTCTCTCGCAAAAAACTTGTAGGAAAAAAAAAAAAAACACAAACTCTGAATAGGTGGTTTAATCTATGAGCACTATAGTCGTTGGCTTTTCATGCATTGCTGGTTCTAATGGAATCATTTGTAATATTTTTAGAGGATTAAAATACAGTTGAAGTTAGTTGACGACATGTATGGTACGTACAAAACGTAAGTATATTGTTGTCTTAAAAAGATTGAAGTCCTCGCCATTTTAAGTCTAGAAACAATCTATCTCTTGTCTTTTATGGGGTACAGTAGCTCCCTCTTGTATCGCTTGGCGCTCTACTGCATTTCTTTATAAATGAGAGAGCCCAAGCCCCGCCATTAAAATATCCTTCTTGAGCTTGTAAAGTTTCAAGACATTGGATACTTTAATTGTAGTTTTTATTGTAATTTTTTCCTCTGTTTGACAACTGTAATTTTGTTAACTATTTGCAGGTGATTATATTCATATAATCCACGAGTTAATTAATTTTTATATTGATATAATGTAAGTTAACATAGTTAATTATCTTTCTTATCTCTCATTTTATTTAAAATCATCTTTGATATTAAAATATAACAGCACGTCTATCATATTTTCTGGTAAACCAAATACTTGGCTGAATAAAATTAAAAATCAGAATCTCAATTATACGAACTCGAAAATATGCTATCCCTTTTTAATTTATATCAAGTCTTCGCGCACATTTACACAGTATTTAGATTATTCTTGCATGTAATGTAGCTTCTTCCTTTTTTCACTTGGTAGGGCCTCGATCTAGCCTCCATGCATCCAATTCCTGTTTATCGAGAAATCAACAGAAATAGAGCACAAATTCGCTGAAAACTCCACAGAGCAAAGATGTCATAAATTGCTTTTGCTGCGATATTCTATCGATTTTTTAATTATAGTTATCCGAAGGAGTTTATATCTATTTCAATTATTTTTTAAAAATTTTAATATAAATAACCATATAAAATTTTAATAATCTTAAATTTTTAATATTCAAATAAATAATTTAAAAAAAAAACTTAAAATTAAACTATATTTCTTACAGCTATATCATAATTTTAAAATCTGATTTAGTTTGATTAATCAACTGGAAACTAAAATTAAAATAAGTTGGAAAAAAAATTTAGTATAATTTAATTGACCAAGCAATATGATAGATCTAATAAAATTTATATAAAAACTTAGTTATAATTTATTAATTTTTTTATTAAAATTATATTATATATATTTTTAAATAATCTATATAATATCATTATCATGTTAAAACTCAAAATTCAAAACCTGAATCAGTTAGGCTCTTAAAACTATGGTGCTGTGGAGTGTAATTTTATTCAGAAAGCTGAAAAAAAAAGAAGCTCTCTCAATTCACATCTCGAGGCATCTCTTTTCATGTGCATGCGATTTGTTAATCTCTGCTCATACATGAATCGAGCATCCCTGACCTTCTTGGTTAGGCACGTGAATTATCTTTTCCCGGTGACCATTCAATTAAAATTTGCATTCCTAACCAACAAGAAATTATACAGCGAGGAGAATGAATAAAAAGAATACTCTTAAACGAGCAGACATGACCATTCAACTCCTTGCTATCAGTCTGAAAATACGGGGGCCATAGTTTGACACAACAGATGATGGCCAATGACCATGCCTAGTTGCATCGAGAACCACTTTACTCTGGATGAGGTCACTCGCACAGTATAAAAGCTCCGAAATTTACCTTAAAGAGACAAATATGGTGAATGTAGAGGTGGAGGGGCACGGTTCCTGGGGTCTTTCTCGAAAAAACAGGGAGAAAGCAGGATGCTCTCTAGCCTCACGAATTCCGATGCTTATTTGCCTCGTCAGGAACAAAAAAAGAAAGGAGGAGAGATTTGATGGCATTTCTGTTATTTTTCTAAATATAAGGGATGGTCGCTTCGAGGCTCGAAGCCCAAGGGTTCGTGGATGAAGATCGACACAGGGATTCGAGAGGTTGCTTCTTTTTCGTAGTGTTTTAAAATAAAAAACAGATTGGATCAATGTAGAGAATTTTCGCCGCAAGGGCCTTTCGTTGTGTTTACGTAAAAGATACTTGTACGGGCACTCTATGGAATCGTAGCCTTTTCATCTAGACATACAGGTTAGCAGTGTAATTTAGGGACCAGCTGAGTAATTTTGGGAAACACCCATTTTGTCCTCAATCATAGCGTTGAGGCATAGCCCGTTGAGTTTTTGCTAATGTGTGCCTCTTGGATCTTCACCAGAGTAGAGAGAGAGGAAATAGAAGGATGAGAAAAGAGTGCAGAAAGAAAAATAATTAATATCCAATGTTATGATTTTGTGGATAGTTTATATGGTAGCTAGATTATTTATATAACACTGTCTATCGCCTCTCTTTTCTTCATGGATTTATCAAGATTTTTCATGTCGTGGTCGTGATTGTTCTCATTTGTGTGAACTATTTCTACTCTGTGTGTGTGTGGATATGATAGTGCTTGACAGCTCTCTAAGGATTCCTACAGGATTTTTCTCACTTGAAGAGTGGGAAACCCTGTTCGCATGCAGTGAGTTTTCCATGATTTCCCTGTTAACATCATTTGCTGTGATTTTTCAACTGGAAATTAATTATCTAATTAAAAACTTAGCTGGATTGGAATTTCAAGTCATCAGATAAAGGCCCCTGCATCCAAGAAGCTATACCTGAAATCCACGGTGAGTGATTGACAGGTCATGCTGCAGGACACAAGCTTTTGCTCGCAGCCCTGGAACATGCAAGTAATCTGACGGTTTGAATCATTTATAGATAATTAACTGATGAGAAGGTGGAGGGGTTTTTTATATTTTTTATTTTTTGTAACTGGAAATGTCGGACGTATTGTCAGAAGAGCACAGGTTTCTTCCACGCACTGTCACGCGCATTGTACATTTTTTATTGCTTTTTATTTTTAAATTGTATTTTATATTTATATAAATACTGCATTGTCTTTTAGTCAATTTGATTATAATAATAAAATTAATATGATAAAATAAAACAAAAACCTTAGATGCCAAATTGAAAGTTTTTGCTTTGAATGGTATTTGGTCATTTTAATGTGCTTTTCAAACATGAAAATACTAGTTTATCTCTAATTAATTTAATAATAAATAATGAACTTTGTATAGATACCTCTTCCCCCTCGAAGTCAAGTAAGTTCAATTATTTTTTATATGAAGGACAAGAATGTTATTGAAATGATAATTCTAAGCTTGGACGAACAATATTTTACAAAAGAGAATTGATTTATTCTAATGACCTAACATTAGCATCCATGAACCCTAACAAAACTTTGAAAAATCTTAAGGTGCAGAGGGTGTAATTAGTGGCATCTTAACAATTATTTACTGGGATTTATTTTGAATAAGAAAAAACAAACAAGAGAATAGAATTGCGTGACGCAAAAAAAAAATAACAGTGGTATTTTTATTTAAAATTTACTTCTCATACTTGTATTTTTTTTCTTCAAAATAGATCATAGTAAATAATTAATAAAACTTCACTAATTACTATTTAAAAATTATAAAAATATTCACAATATTTAAAATATTTGTTGTTCTACATTACAAATAATCATCGATTCTTCGTTGTAATCTATAATTATTCAATGTTATATTAGCCCACTAGATCAATTAATAAAACTTGCAATCTAAAACCTTATATATGCCATGTTTTAATTTGAAAAATAAAAATTATTAACCCAATTAAATTTAATTCACAATAAGTTAACTTATAACTCAGTTGAGTTGGCTAATTCAAGCCAAACCTCAGGACTGCATCAAGGAATTAGAAAATATTCAAATAATATTATTTTAATAAAAAAATAACATAAATTGAACTATTAACCAACGTGTTAAGTGTTAACTATGTAAATATAAAAATCTAATACCTTTTTAAACCAAATCAATAATTATATTGAAAACCATCGAAACACAGTATCTGTGTTGAAAACCATCAAGACAGCATGACAAATTTCATCTCGAACTCCTAAAAAATCTTGTATTTTTTTTTCAAGTTAATTTTGATGTTTTTTATTATTTTGATATCAAAAATATTTTTTAAAAAATAAAAAATAGTAATTTGATATATATTTTAAACAAAATATACTTCAAAGACAAATAACTGCAAAAAAAAACAAAATTAAAAAATCAAAGACAATAAAACAGTACACTAGACTGCCAAATGCCTTTCCTGCTACAATCAAATCATGCCTCGTTGTTTCTCTCTTAATCTGTAAACAATTAAAATACACAGTTATGAACATGTTGCTTTTCAGCTCATAGACACGGCTAGAAACCTTTTGTCTTGAAACCGTATATCTCTTCGAAAATAATCGAGAACTAAAGCGTTCGCCACTGTAAAGTTGAGGGATTGCTTTCATCTCTTAATAACACGTACACAAACAAGATATGCATAGCTGGGAGAGAAAACAATCTGCACCTTGAACGAGAGATAGCCTGCAACGAGCCAGGGGCGTCCAAAACAATGGAAACGTACCTGAGTTTGAATCGTGATTTAACTCGAGAAAGTTCCCTGGAGGCACTGGCGCCACCTCCTAATATATTTAATTAGCGGTTGTTGCCCGTAAACCTGTAGGCTGCATTTGTTTTCCCCTAGTTTCTGGGCTTGCCATGAAATGAATATAATAAAATATTTGATAACAAATCAAATTATGTTTTATGCTACCGAGTCAACTAAAAATTTGTGTTTGAATGATTTTTTTATATATTTTTAACTGAGTGTATTTGAGATGACAGTAGTAGTAATGATTTAAAGTGTTTGTTATTGAAAAATATAATAAAATAATATTATTTTATTTTTTAAAATAAATTTTGAAATAGGGTATCAAAAATATCTAAAAATATAAGAAAAGTCATTTTATACAACAAAATTTTTGTGTTTTTAAATTATTTTAATTTACTGATATCAAAAATATTTTTTAAAAATAAAAAAATATTATTTTATTATATTTCAAAGTAAATGTTTTTGGTAAATTAATAGCTAAATATTTTATATATGTTTTTTTTACTAAACATAAATTTTAACAATAATTTTTATTATATACATATCTAAATTTAACTAACTGTAATTAACCATACTTTAAAAAAAAATTCAAACTATAATCTATCTATCTATATATATATATATATATAATACTCTTAACGTTTAAACATCACCAAGATATATATAATCAATAAAGGAGTATATTGCCGGCCCAGTTTGAAGATTTGCGTAGCCTTACCCCCGCAATGAACCCACCATAAGAAAGTTTGTATTCCGTGACTTTTCTTGAACCGGAGAAAGGAAAATAGATGTTCGTTTCAAGAGGCTGAAAAGAATTGTATGAATTAGTAACCCAAATTATATCGCTAATTGGACCGTTCAAATTATCGATCCATTTAACTCCGATTTACTTTACTCGATTCAGTTCAAAGACCAAAAAAAAAAAAAACGAACGTTGTCGTTTAATTAAACTCAAACTCCAATGACACTTTTTACCGTCAAGTCATTCTCTACTAACTACTTCTCTCGTTCATCCTCCGGGGTCGTTGCTTTAGTTAGCAACTTGGCATCTCTTTTCAAGGAAGTTTTGCTTTTCTTATTGTTGGAATTCGCTCCGCTACACAAAGGAAGCAAGACTCAGTAGCTAAGGACCTCGGGCAACTGACAGGTAGGACAACATGCTTGACTTTGAGACACGAAGGGCGATTTCTCTGTTAATATAAAGGATACTTGAGAGTTAGGTGGTCATTTTTTAAAATTTTTTATTTAAAAATATATTAAGATAATATTTATATTTTTAGAAAATATTTTTGAAGCGACTATATAAAATAATAAAAAATAAATTTATGTAAAACATCATTTGGACTCGCTTCCAAACCGTGTCTTAATTTTAACAACAACTGCCAAAATTTTCTTGATGATTCTGCTCCATTAGAAGCAAAATAAGTTTATTTAAGGGTTTAAAGATTGAGATGAGTGCTGTTTTTTAAATTATTATTTTTAAATATATTAAAATAATATTTTTTTAAAATTTATTTTTAATATTAATTTATCAAGATCAATAATAATATTTTTTTATAATGACTTCCGATTTTATTTTATTTTTATTTCGCTTCCAAAATACATGTCCATGTTTATTCTTGATCAGCCAGAACAGCTCTCTTTTTCAGCCCCTCCCACTAGTTTTATTTTGTAATTTACAAGAGCCGGCAAAGAGAGTCTAATCTGTCTCCCTGAATATTCACTAGTTGTTGTCTTCGCGGCTGTGTGCATTGAAAAATACTGGAACCAGGAGAGAGATCGACCACTCGACTGTGTTCGATCCCGCATAATTCATGGGGTTGACTCAGAGACTCGAGGGTTGAGTCGATAACCCAGCGACGCTAAACCTTCGCCAAGTGTGGTTGGTGGGCCGGGCATCGCAATTATGGTGAAAAGGCTGAAGAACGGATGGAAGATTAAATTAAATATTTATGATAGTTGAAAAGTCAAACACACGCCACAGAGATCTCGTATTTTCGGTTTTATACTTTTATTTCTAAATTGATCCACGCTCCTTCACACATTTGCTTATTTTTCTCAATTTCAAAATTCAAAGAAAACACCTCCATCAAAGAAAATCAATAAGGAGCTGTATAAGAAAAGAGACATTACTTTTTGGCACACTGATAACTTATTTTAAAAAAAAAAATAAAATTGATAGCCCTACTTTAAGAACCAAACAGTACATGGATTAAGGATAATAATATATCTAAAATGAAAGGGAAATAAAAAAACGAGATCGATCGAATTCAATTTCTGAATATTGGTTGAATTTGATGTTTGAAACCCCAAGTACGTAGTTATAATTGTATTTTTTAAAATTTAAATTTTTTAATCAAAAATTATTTTTTAAATGTTTTATGTTGTTTTAATATCCTGATTTTAATAATAATTTTTAAAATATAAAAAATATTTTTAAAAACAACTTAAATTACCTCACGTTACAGTAATAGCTGCTGAGAGCTTGACCCCACGTTGCTAAATCGTTACCTCTTATCCAAGCTAGTTGTTACGTGGGAAATAAAATCATTACACGGTGACCGAAAACCAAACCATCGCATAGCAACCAATCCAAGCCTCACGGGACGTGGGTCATCACGATCCCTGAGGTGGGGCCCACAGGAGTTTAGTCAGCCAAATCTTTCTTTGCCTTAGTTTGGAACTTACAGAAAGCTTCACGTATTTTTCCATGACGGCGACAACGACAACGGAAGGATATCAGCATGGGACCACGTTAATTAGCTCTCACGCTCGAGGATTTACGAATAAAAATATCTCATTCGAGTCTTCAGTGGAAACTTATCGGATCGGCAACCCCACGGTAACAGTTCAACGTAATCCTGAGGAACTCGTTTGTTTTTTTTTTTAAAAAAAATATTTTTATTTCTTTTTATATTATTTTAATATGTTAATATTAAAAATATTTTTTAAAAAATATTCTAACATATAAAAAAACAGTTTAAAAAACAATTACTATCTCGTTAACAAGCGAGCTCGAGTCGGCCAATAAACAAATAATCCTCTTGCCAGTAATATCAAGTGGGTATGAATTTTAGCCGACCTCCGGTTCAAACTCGCTTCACCACATATTATCCCCCGTGCTGTGATCTTTCAACTGTGCCATGACCTGCGGGACTAGCCCTCCTTAATATTTTCACAAATTCTTTCCGATTAACAATGCTTTGGATCTTGACATCCTGTATTTTCTAGATTTCGATCTTTATTCTCTATGATGAAATAGCTTTAGGCCACGTATAACATAACATATGTTCATAAGAAAAAAAAAGGGGAAAGTAGTGTTGTCTTTAAAAGCACCTCACTTTTGCACGAAGCTGCTTTTGCTCAATCAACAAACACCTGAGGCTTCCTTCGGGGCTGCTTGTGTTTGCACTACAATAGAGTTTAGTAAATTTTGAATTTTGTTTGTTTGCATTTTTCTACGTATATATTTTTATATTATTTTGATGAGCTAATATCATTTTATATATATATATATATTTTTAATATTTTTTTAAATTAAAAACATTTTAAAAAGCAATTTTGTCACTTGATTTCCTTGTTTGGCGTTGCATTTTTTTATCAAAAATTGAATTTTTTGTTTTAAATTATTTTTTAATATTTTTTATTGTCTTATTATTTTCATATATATAAAAAATAATATCTAAATATTACTCGTAACCAAATTGAATGAACCTGTGGTCCTGGTTGGAATAGTATCCCACCAAAATGTTGAACTTTGTCCTTGTGAACGTATATCATCCTGTTATTTCTGTCCAATCAGAAGCCCGTTCCGAGTTTCTATACACAATACAAATATACGGCAATTAAAATTCCAGTTGGCGAGTGTTATGGCGTAGTAAGTCAAATACCAGTGGTGGAAAAGCAAGAATTTCTTCCGATTTACATTCAAAATTTCATAATTATTAAGCTATGCAGACAGCCTGTGTAAGTAATATACATGAATGGTTTCGCTGGTGGCCGCTAGCTTAACTCAGTTGGAAAATTTATTTGAAACTCTCCGCAGCGGCTTGAGTTGAATTACCTTCATGCCTCGGATGAACTACACCATGATTGAAGGAAAAGAAAAGGTGAGAGAGAATTACACCAATGGTTAAAAAAAAAAACCCTTTATTCTAACTAATATTTTCACGACATGACTGCTTGTTTGTTCGATTAATTACTGGGTTCAGCCTGAAATCATAGGATTTCTACGGGTTTGATACTGGATTTCCTCGTTCCAAAAATAATTAATGTTTTCTGGCGTCGAATGAAATATTTCAGGCCGTAGTTATTTCCAAGAATATAAGGGTTTAAGTTACAAAGAATAATTTTCCATACTTCTCCATTTACGGGGAATGGAGAAAATGTGTTTATTTTTTTTACGTAGTTGAGTCCGTGCCCTAAGTTATTTTTTGTATTTCTTTTAAACACACCTGTATCGCACGAATGCATTCTTTTAACCGATAAAATAAAAATAAAAATGTACTGGGCAGCAAGTCTACATGTTGTACTGTGTATGATTTTCCTCATAGATGCAACTTTATACAGAAAGCAACATAAATACAAACGCTATTGCAACATTCTTTGCCGCTCTCTCTCTCTCTCTCTTTTTTATCGCGATAACTATGGCTGCTGCTGAACAGCGAATTTGGACATAATTACAGCCGAGTTATATTCCCTTATCTCCAAGAAAAATACAAATAAAACAAAACAAAATAAAATAGATTCCATTAAAATCTTATTATCGTTTATTAAATGATCGGTGAAGGGACTGGATTCGCATAAACCATAGACGACAGTACTTTTCGGCGTAAATTTTCTTGCCTTGTCATGCATTAATTGCATCCCCTGAATCCTTGTCAATTGCCTGGACTCTGGATGCTTTTCTTCGGCAGGGATCTCTTGCTGCTTGCTATGTGCTCCTTCAACAACGTTTGTCGAGGTGCCGTGTACATGGATTTTGCTTCCCTTGTTGTTTATGCGATCTGGGTTATGTATTGATGATATCTTCCCTTTCATCTCTGAAGAGAGAGCTAAAGAATGCTTGCCTGGAACCTCCTCGAGAAAAATCTGAAGGGTAAATAACTGGGATATTCTTTTGAGAAGCCCATCCTTCATATTAAAATCCCGTGGATTTTTAATTTGTTGTGGATATTTCTTATTCAAATCCATCCTTCAATCTTTTATAATATATGGGGTTTTAATTTTTTTTGACTGATGAAAAAAATTATTTATTTTTTTAATATTTTTAAATTATTGATGTATTGATATCAAAAATAAATTTTTAAAAATATTAAAAATATTTTTAAAAATATAAAACATCGACTAAAAACACGCCAGACGTGAACGTGCAATGTAATGGTGCATTTGCAACCATTCAATACTGCCAGTGTACACGTGGAAGAATCTGCATTTCATGTATCCTTTTCCAAAATGGAAGAGGAAATGGGGGATTGGCCCATAGCCCAGATTTTTACTGTGACCACGTATTAAACACGATCCCTTGAATTTTCATTAGAAGGTGGACAGAAGAGTAGGTTTTAACAGGAATGCTCAAGACAAAAAAGAAAGAAAGACTGTCATCTGCAAAATCTAACATGACAGATGTGTCCCGTTCTATTGCCTGCGCCTAACTTGCATCCAGGCTGAGACCTAAGGCGTTGGTCCTCCTCTTTACATCATGGATGAAGATCAAGTCCCAGGCCTCAAATAGGTGCTAGTGCATGTGTACGTGGCATATGCTCATATGATATGATCTGGTGCATACTAATTCTGTACCCGTGCTCCGTGTCAGAGTGGTTTTTTTTCAAGAAATAAAAATTAGATAAATGCTCTTCTAATAAATTCTTGGATATTAGTTTTTTTTTGAATCACGGGATCAAAATATTTATATGTATATTTAATTTAATTAATAAATAATTAAAATTTAGATATTTAATTTCACAGTACAAATAATATATTTAATTATATTTAACAACTATATTTTTTAGAATATTAATTTCATTTAGGAGAATATATTTTTTATATTTTAATTACACCATGATAAAACTCATGAAATTTTTTTTGTATGGAATACATCTTTAAAAAGTAAAAAAACATGGTATACTGGGATAACAAGGGAATGTTATTGACAAAAAAATAAGAAATAAAAAAGTGAGATTGCATTCTTTTAGCCTCTAGTTCAATAAGAAATATATATATCGTTGATAATAAATTAAATAATTGTATGTGAAAAAATAATTAAGTGATAAGAAAAGTATTGAAAAAATAAATAATAACTATAATATTATAACTATTGGTTATCTTGTTAGATTTATAACCTGGTTAATAAATTAAATAAAATTTAATTATTAATTTTATTAATTTTTTTAAAAACTAAAAATAAAATAGAAAAACAAAATAAAAGGAAAGAAGCCTAGCACGTGGGTCTCGACACTCAAAACAAAATAATTAAGGTCATTACTACTTGTTTGGATATTTTTCTTCTTTGCATTTTGCATAAGATGATAATTTTGAATAATTTACATAGCTTTTTTTAATACAAATTTTGAATCCGAGCACTTCAACTCCCTGAACATTAATTTAGTGCCCTAACCATTTTAAAATTGAATCATTTTAGGTCTCCGGGCAGACCCTGGACTGAATTAAAGCTGCGGGTATGATAATTTTATCACCCTCTTCAATTTCTACAAAAACCAATAAAAAAATATAATATAATAATTAATCACTCCTTCCATTGAAAAACAAAAGAACCAACCCCCTAATCCTGTATTCATGTGTTCAACACAACTTTTGATGACAAAAATCTGGGTGCCGTGTACAAAGACAAAAAATTAGCTCTCTCTCTCTTCTTTCCTTCACTTTCTTTCTGTTTTTCCTTTTCTTCTAGGGTTCTCCCTTGCATTATTTATTATGGTATATTTGGCATTAAGTTTTAATTTATTCAATAACAAAATACTATTCTAATATATTAAAAAAACAAACAATTATAAAAGCAAAATACACTCTTCTCTTCTACTTTCAGAACCCGCCCTGAGCTCATCACCTGTAGGAAAATCATTACAGTGCTCAGTAACTTTTCTCAGTAGTAATAAAAGTGTGTATATTTTTTTTTAATCCACTAAACATTCTATGAATTGACTTGAGCGCCCGCTGTATGCAATCTTTGATGCCGTTGCAAGAAGACGCCACGTGCTACGGTGTCCTTTGCCTTTTAATTTATTTATTTTCGGGTTTAACGAGGTACAGTAATCCCATAAATTTGTTGTGGCCTTTCTTTTTCTCCACCTGTCTTTGGGATGTTGAAGCAGAAAGGATCAGCCAATAAGAAGGAAGCAGCAGAGCATCAAACATTCAATCTTGTAAATATACCCCACAGCTAAGGGTACTTATTATCTGACCCAAAATCTCAAGAAACCCAATCCTGCTCAAGTATCAACGGGACCCACTCTATTTTTTTTCTTGCCTGCTGTATCAGCCAATTAATTGATGCTTTATATGGAAATAAGTACAGGTATTAGCCAATTGATTCCTCCTGGTCTTAATTAAGCAGTAAACAAAGTTTAAGCTTATAGAGATAGAGCATGGTGGGATACAGGGAGGGACACCCAAGGTTGTTTTTGTCAAGTTGGTTGTGTTCGTTGGTAAGGAAAGCCAATGCACGCTTTTGTCCATATATATATATATTTATATTATTACCTGTCTAATGTGATAATATTTTGCAATATCTGTCCCGAAAGCAAAGCAAGGAAGGTGGAGAGAATCTAGAAATGCTCTTCATTTCTCTTAATTGCTTTCCTTAAAAACCCATAAAATTACTGAAAAAAACGAAACAGGAAGTACTTCTTACTGGTGGTATATTATTATTATAAATGGAAAATAATAGAAATTTTTAGTGAGAGGGAGAAAGCGGTAGAGAAAAAGCAGAGAATAAAACGAGACCGGATGTTGACAAATTTCATGTCACTGTTCTTAGAAGGTCGTTTGTTTGTGTAAAGATTTCTTATCTGGGATCTCTCTCTCTCTCTCCCCTCCCCTCCCCCTCTCTCTACCTTTCTCTCTATAGCATAAATAAAAATACAATTCTCTCTCACTAAAAATAAAAACTCAATTCTTTTCTTTTCTTTTTTGTTTTAGTTGTTGAGAGAGAGAGTGGCCCAGTAGATCGAAATCTTCTATCTTTTTTCAGTTTGGAGAAGATCTAAGCTTCTTTAATGGAGTTGCAATAATACCCACTTTCTTATTTGTCGTGTTATTGTGACTTTTTATTTCTTTTTTATTTTTAAGCTTATTCTTTTGGGTATGTGTTGATAGTGTCAGTCTTCTGGACTCTTTGAATTTTGTCTATGATGTGGAGGTAACCGTTGAATGATTGAATCCAAGGGGGTTTTTGAACAGATGAAAAAATAGGATGTGGGTCTGAGGTAATTTTTTTTTTCATTTTTTTCAGTATAATTTGATTTATGGGTTTTTCTTCTTCAGTGATTTGGTTAACTGGGTTTTAATTCATTTCATGATTTAGTTTATAAGTAGTTTTGATTTTGATAAGTTCGGATTATGACTTTCGTAATTTGTTTTTCCATTTGCTTTATTGTGTCTGTGTTTGTATGTTTCTCTGAATTTTGGGTTTAATAATTTATTTTGAGTTTCTAGTGTTTCTGGATTGCTTTGATGGGTTAGTTTAGAATTTCGTATGATGGATTCTGTTGCTGTTATTTGCTAATATGCAATGTTAGTTTAGGTTGTATTAGTGAGGGATCTGGTGTATTACTTTTTGTCATTATTACTGTATACCTAGGCCATCTCTACTGATCCTTGAATCGAAATGAATCTGACCCTAGAATTTGCCTAACTGGTATCCTCTTCCTGGGGATTTAAGCATGTGAGCAATTTAATCAGTCACGGGCAACCATTGCATATCCATTGATATAGTACAATTTCAGTTAAATACTGTTGTTTTGTGGTTTGTTAGAAATTTTTCCTCTATTTTTTTCCTTATCTAAGCAGTCTCTTAATTTATTTTTATTTGCCTTTTATATGAAAGTTTGGAATTGGGGGGGTGATATTAATTTTCTAGAGATTGTAAGCCGTAAAAGTTTTATTCTGTCAAATACTATTTAGAAATTCATCTGTAGTTTCTACTGCATCTTAGTAAATGTGGTCACCCATTTTCTTATGTTAAATATGTTTATGGTCATTTGAGACAAATATTCCTCCTTTTAGGAATTAACTTTCTCGATAGCTGTAGTATGCAGACCTTTTGAACTCATCGCCCTTCCTTGACTGCAGTTTTTGATGCCTAATAACTGGCATAGCTTACTGCTTTTTGAAAAGAACCTTGGTTTTCTTTCTCATTGCTGATCAGAACAAGATTTAACTTGATTGAGCAGTGTGGTTATTGATCTATGCCTTTCTGTCCAGATATGTTGATGTCACAGTATTTAAATTAACGGTGCAATGACAATGGATGTGAAATGCCTGTATTTGTGAATGAGCCAAGCATGTAACTGCATGTTGCGTATATGAATCTTTTAATTTTTGGATTGGTTGTGACGTTACTGTTGAATTTGTGAAACCTTGTCATTATTCACTATGATTGTCAAAGGTTGACCCTTTTACAATGAAAAACATTTGTTTTGCTACCATGAAATTTTTTTAGAGAACCTGTGATTATATCTGCTGCTAAACTCAATAATAGTTCTTCTTGATGGTTATGTATCTCACATTTGCTACATATCTTTGACCGATTGCCAGGAATGGGAACAAAAGTGCAGTGTGAAAGTTACTTCCCACGATATTTGTCAATGAGGGATCTTAATGAGGATTCTAACAGTTGTTGCTGGCCTCTCTTTTATGGAGATAAAACCTTTACAAATGGGCAATATTACAATGATTACTTGCCAAGGGTGGTTGCAGATGCCTATCCAGCGAATGATAAGGATGTAGTAAAGCAGACAATGCTTAAGCATGAGGCCATATTTAGGAAACAGGTGCGTCTCATTTTAAGTCAGTGATGTGTACAGTATCTATTTGTTTGCTACAAACCTGATTGTTTCTTTATTTCTTCTGTTATCCAGCTCCAAGAACTTCACCGTCTATACAGAATACAAAGGGACCTAATGGATGAAATTAAAAGGAAAGAACTACATAAAAATCGGATACCTGTTGAGACATCATTTTCATCAAGCCCCTTAGCTTCTCAGGTTACATCTGAAGATGCTTGGAAATGGCATATCCCTAGTTTCCCATTGGCAAATTCAATATGTGCTAGACCATCTGCGTTGGGTGTTGAAGACATTCATTCTCCTTTGAGCTCTATGAAAGGAAGCAGTGCACAAGCAAGTCCCTTGCCTTCCCAAAATGGTGGTGCTTCAAAAGATGTGGAGATTCTCGAGTCCAGGCCATCACAGGTGAGAAGAAGAATGTTTGATCTTCAGCTTCCAGCTGATGAGTACATAGACACAGAAGAAGGGGAAAAATTAAGGGATGAAAATTCAAGTTATCTGCCCAGCATGAATCATAAAATTGCACCTCAGAATGAAATAGTTCCTTTTCTTGGCAATGGTGGGAAGAATAATTCACAAGTAGATGCATCAAGATCCGAATCATGTTTAAGGAGCCCGATTAATGTGGGTGACCTGAACAAGCCTGTTGAGGTTGAAGAGGCAAATGCTTCTGCACATGTTGATCCTCTAGGCTGCGCCTCCTCCCAAGCAGGGAGCCAAGGGCATGAAGTGGCTTCCAAGCCAAAACAAGAGCTTCTAGGTTTCCCCAAGGAAATTTCAGCAAATTTCCATTACAGGGGTGACAATGAGACTCTCAATATCCCACATATGCAAAATAATGCCAATGGAAAATGCTGGTTTCCTTGTGCACTCGACTCAGGTGAGGTTTCCTTGTAAAATTACAATTTAGTTCTTCGGTTTCATTCAAAATTTTCACCACAATAACTTTTATTATTGTAATTAGTTTTTATTTGTTTATGGCGGAGCTCGTGAATCTCATGCACAGATATTTAGTAAGTTTTTGCTGTTTTTTTGCCTGGAAAGTTTGCTTGTACCAAATAAAAAGGTGGTATGATGATAGAGAACTTAGATTTAGTTCTAGTGACTGAAGGATTTTTTTCTTAGTGTGGAATGTATAATTGAATAAGCACAGAGCAGCAAAGAAAGCATGTCATACTTTCATGAATTAATGTGCCATGTGAAAAATGGTTTTACTCATTGGCAAGTTGATATGGCGCACTATAAGCTTGCTGGGGTTTATTTTCTTTTAAAATTTAGCATTTTTGGCACGTTCTTGCAGTTGTTCCCTTTGGTTCTATTGATTTCAGTGCCACTGTCTCCTATTGCAGGACATAGCAAAAACAACTTGAAGTCTGTTTCTCCAGATCTTCAACCAGAAAAACCTATCTCTTCACAGCCAATACAAGTTATATTCAGTAAAACTCGCAAACCTCCAACCTTCTTTCTAGCTGACCAAGGCAAGATTGATCAGTTGAGAGAGAGAACAACTTGCAGTTCAGAACTCTCTGAAAGAAATCATGAGATTGCCAATATTAGCTATTCAGAGTCAGTTATTGCTTCTCATAGACCGAGTCCATATCCAATTGGTCCTCCCTCTGATGTGGGCAAGCCTTGGTGTCAGTCTGTTTCCTCTTGGGAAATGCCTGCTGTTAGCTTAAGCCAGAAATCAATGTCAGGTCAAATGCACCCATATTTGAATTCATCAGCAACTTTGAGTCGGAGCTCGCTGTCATCATCTCAGAGCCATGGGTTTTTTGGAGGCCACTGGAATTATAACAGCAATTCTACATCTAACCCAAGCTTTGTGAGTGAAATGCCCAACCGAAATGGATTCTATCATGGGTCCTCATCAGGGTCCAAGGAACCATCAGTTCATCTTCCTTCGGGAAACTATGACTATTTGAACTGTGCAAGTTCTAATAATGGAGCATCTGAGCACTTCATCAATCACAGTTCAGCAAAGTTCAATAAGAGTCCAAATTGTAATGACTTGAAGTCTGCTAGAAATGTGAACTTGAATGCATTGGACAGCTCATCTAACAAGGTGGGCATTGAGGTCATAGTTTTAGATAGAAAGCATGAGGATCATCTGGCAGCATTGCCTTGGCTTAAAGCTAAGCCTGCTTGTAAGTATGAGTGCACTGCAGGGATGGATTTGAATTCAGGGGAATCGACTTTCTTACAATCTTCACTGAATCAGTTATCAGATAAAAGTGAAATCGGAAAGGGTCCTAATCAAATAGCATCTCAGAACATGAAATCGACTAAATGTTCTAATGTTGTTGAGACCAGTAGTATCCAGGGTAGTGACACAAGTTGCAGAAAAATTCTTGGCTTTCCAATTTTTGAAAAGCCTCGTATTCCTAAGAATGACTTTTCTTCCTTCCCCTCTTCTTCCTTAGCCCTTCCTCAGTTATTGGAAGAAGTGGAAGATAGCAAGAAAAATATGGTGCTCGATATAAACTTACCTTGTGATCCAGCTGTACCTGACTGGGCTCAACAGACTGCAGAAGAAGTTGCTGTTTTTGCAAAAGAAGCAGATACAAAAGTTGCCAATTTCAGATTTCATATTGATTTGAACTCTTGTATCAGTGATGATGAAACTTCTAGGCTGTCTTCTGTTCCAGGCTCCAGTGCAAAGGTGGTTGCAGGAATAGATTTGGAAGCCCCTGCAGTACCCGAGAGTGAGGAGAATACCTTTTCCAGAGAAGAAAAGGCACACGAACTGCCTTTACAGCCAACAGAGCACAAAGCTGATGGCTTGACGGATGAACTTATCAGAATAGCAGCCAATGCGATAGTGGCCATTTCATCATCAGGTTACCAGAATCATTTGGATGATGCCACTTGCAACCCACCTGAAGTTTCTGTGACAGATCCTCTTCATTGGTTTGTGGAGATAGTTTCATCTTGTGGAGATGATCTAGAGAGCAAATTTGATGCAGTTTTGAGAGCCAAAGATGGTGAAGATAATATGGAGACATCATGGGAATTTATTGATTACTTTGAGTCGATGACTTTGAGATTGATAGAGACCAAGGAAGAAGATTACATGCCCAAGCCTTTGGTTCCAGAAAACCTGAAACTGGAAGATACAGGAACCACCACTGTACCGACACGAAGCCGAAGGGGGCAGGGAAGAAGAGGAAGGCAGCGGAGGGACTTCCAGAGGGACATTCTTCCTGGCCTTGGTTCACTATCAAGACATGAGGTAACAGAAGATCTTCAAACATTTGGAGGGATGATGAGAGCAACGGGTCATCCATGGCATTCAGGATTGACAAGAAGGAACTCCACTAGAAATGGTTGTGCAAGGGGGAGACGGCGCACGCAGGTTAGCCCCTTGCCTCTGGTGGCAGCAAACCCACCTTGCACTCCACTAGTTCAGCAGCTTCATAGTATTGAAGTGGGACTGGAGGATAGAAACCTAACAGGGTGGGGGAAGACAACCAGACGCCCCCGCAGGCAGAGATGCCCTGCAGGGAATCCCCCATCTCACCCTTTAACCTAATTATGGGAAGAGGCTTCCATTTGTCAATTCAGAGTTTATATAGGGAAGAAGGGAGTTTGTTTCTATGGCACCGGGATGGAGTTGTGATCCACTGGGGGTTCCTTGTACATTTAGCCCATAATCTGGGTCCCCTTGATTCTGCCTTTGGGTGGCAACCAACTTTGTATTATTCATAAATAATGTTGCATGATTTCTTCCAGGATATATACCAAGCATTGCTTCAGTTGTGTATGCGCATTGACTTATTGGACAGTACTTGGACTCTAGAAGTGAATAATCATTAGGATCCTGTTTAGGTTGTTAAGCTTTTAGCTGCTTCAAATTGGCCTTGGTTCAAGGGGCATCCTTCCACATATAACATATTGGCCGTTGACTTCTGCTTTTTCAGATGCCAACGACAGGTTTAAGTTTTGCGGTTCTTAGGATGAGATAAATCAAATTAATGAAAAATAGTAGTATATAATCCAGTTCGCATTAGAAAGCTTTTATGGAATTGGAAGAAAAAAAATATATAGAAAAAGGGCACCGATTAAACTTGAGCGAACGTAGCCATGAAATTATAAACAGCCTCGGGAATGTTCAAATTCTTGGAAATACCTCGAAGTAGTTGCTTCCACGTAATTGGAGGCGAAGGCTATCCTTTTAAGAGAGGTTTTCGTCCGTGAAGGGATACAATTTCTCAAAAACTATGCTTCTATGTGCCCTTATTGGTTAAGCAGCTAGCACCACACCTACAACAGTACAAATTGCAACAACCCGTAATGAATCGAGAACGCAGAGAGACTTTCAGGCCAGTGCCATACTGAATTGAGTGGCCTGGATTTATTAATGGCGGTGGGGTGCATGTCTTAATAGTTAGGACTTATGCCCCTAAGGCCGTGCACGAATAGGTAACAAAAGGGCAAAAGCATCCTTAGATCTTGGGTTGTTGGCTTGTCTGTAAAGAATTTATCTCATCTGGGCTGATATTCTGGTCCAAAGAAAAAACAGTGGAAGTGAAAAACTGGGTATTTTCTCTTAGGAAACTCTTGCAAGGCCCTTCATCATCAAATCATGGTGACCTTTTCAGTTCTTATTTATTTGCTTTTCGACTTTATTGAGAGGAATAACGATGCTTTGCTTATCTTCTTCAATCGCAAGTAATCCCAATCTTCGTCGTTTTCTTTTTTGGGTTTTGATAGGGGAGAAAATCTACTTCATCGTACAAACCAAGTCTATAAAAATTATATCAAGCTTTTACAAATGAGAAAAATAAAATAAAAAATGAAAAGATCCTTTGGGAGGAGTATTTGACATGGCATTTTGATTTCATGAATTCCAAGGATTATTTATTATTATTATTATTACCCGGGTCAGATCCCCTTGAAACTATTGAAAACATTTTCATTATTATTAATTTAAGTACTCAGAAGAGAGATATTCATAATAAATCTTATATTAAAAAAAGCAACTCCTAACATATCTAATAATTTATTAAAACAAATAGGTTCGGGGTTACTAAATAATTGCCCACCACCCCAGTAGCGCCCGGTACAAGGAAGAGTTAGAGAGAAAATAGACGCGCAAGGGATACGCGCGTGGGGGACATAGTGGGAGGGAGAAAGAGAAGATCTAAGCAGCAGCAGGTTGTTTGTTGATAACATGATGTCGGTGTTGTCCGAAGGGAGTGATAATCTGTTTACGGGGAAAAAAAATCTTTGTGGTGTGGTCATAGTCGAAGTTACTTGAATTTATGAGATTAGATACTCTCTTCACCAATCATATTCCACCAAAACTCCCTCTCTCCTCTTCTATCTACCTTTTATTTATTTATATGCAAATAATAATATAATACTATATTATTCGCCAGACGACTGATCTTCCCAGCCACCATGCAAAAAAGCAACACCTTTTTAAATATTGCCTCGCTGCAACTCATCTGTCCTATCCCTTTCCCTTTTACATATATATATATATATATTCACTTTGTTTTATTTTACGAGAGAGAGACTCGCTGCGAGTCGCTTGTTGCATTCATGCCCCTTGTGCTTTTGCTTTTCCTATTCTTTGCTCCCCATTTCTTCCTCTTATCTATTCATGGAGTTCCATGCAATGAAATTCTATGCACTCGTGTCCTTTTTTTATTGAAATTACGATTCCATTTCCCCTTTATCATCGCCCCCCTTTCCTTTCACTAGTACAGGCACGGGAACATCTGGACAATTTAAATTTGATCCATGTTGATCTTGGTCTTTTGAGCATCTACTACCAATTTCATTTTTTGACCATATATTTCCCCATCTTCATCTCAAAATTCACAATAATTTTGTTGTTTTTATATATATAAAATGTTGGGGCCTTCCTGGGAGTATGAGTGCAGATGGGATTTTCTAAAAGTTACAGGCATCACCTGAAGTATAATAAAACTCCTAGTTGAGCAAGCAATCTCATGAGAAAAAATAATTAGTGAGATTCTATACTTATTTTTAAAAATTATTAATTTAAATTTTATAAATATTAAAATTATTAAAAATTTATATAATTATTAATTTAAATATCATAAAATTAGTAAAAATATTGTAAATTGATCCAAACAACCACATTAATTGAAAAAAAAGAAGCAGTGTCATGCACACCTGCATGAAACCTTGTAGTGTGAGGTTTTTTAACAGCAATAGCTTCCTCAGACAAGGACTCTGCATCGCCTTCAATGGTAGTTCTGGAAAAGTGATCAATTTTCAAGGCAGATTGAATTGCATCGCTTTTTTTTTAAGCATCATACTTAAGGGGATAGAAACCATTATTGCTCAAACCTTCAATGGTAGTACTCACCTTCTTAAAAAGGGATCCAAACATCTACATTGAAGAATAAAATGATCCGGGTCCATCAAATAATTATAAAATATATTAAAAATATCACGTGGAATAATGTAGAAATCTACAATGACTATTTCTTTCCTACTTTCATCCTTAATTTTTTTTCCCAACTATATCTTTAGATGCCAACTTTAACGTCAAATTTATCAAATTTTGTTGAGAATAAAAAAAAATCATTTATAAAGAATCAAATCATGAAACATGGAGAAAATTACTTGAAAATAACAAGGAGATAAAAGGTTCTTGGTTTCAACTTCTTTAATGATGAAACTCTTTATTTCTACCGTTAATAGTTCATGTTTGATGAAAAAAGTTCATTTATAGTTGTTTTTCTCTCAAAAACATGCATCATATTTTGATTTTTTTAGATTTATTTTTAGATGATTTTTAAATGTTTCGAGGTCATTGTGTTGTCAATGAAGATTTTTGTGGTATTCCAGAGGTGTGGCTAGATTTTAAGTTTCAACAGACAGCATATTGTTTGCTATATTTTTCTTATTTTGAAAAAGTTTGTTTTCTAAAAATATCGACGTGAATGATTCACAAATTAGAATGGTTTGGTTCTAACAATGAACACTTTATTTTTTTTTTAATTTCATGGTTCACTCCTTTTTAGTTTTTTTGATAGACTTTATGTGGACCGTCATTTCTTTTATTTTTTCAATATTTGTTAAAGAGTCCAAGATATTTTCATATAATTTTAAGTTCATTAAATGATACCTCCACCCACTTTTAGTTTTTTATTCTATTTTTTTTTAATTTTTTACTTGAAGAATATTATGTTATCATACAATTTAATAATAAGAGAGTTTATAGTTACATGTGCATTTGTTTTTCATGTTATTTTTTCCAATCTCATCTTTAAAGTTTGGGTTTTTATTTTTTTTTAAAAAATATCCTGATTTTTTTAATTAATATCCTGACTTATTTCAAAATAAAGATTATTATGATATTAAATAAAATTTCAATATTTTGTCAGCATCTCATTTTACAAGCATTTAGTTTTATTATTATATAATTAGATATATTTTTTTTAAATAAAATTATTAAATTGAACTGAATTTATAACCTGAGTTATGAATTAATCTGGATTAGTCTGAGATGATGTAATAAATTACTGTATTAATTTTTTTTAAAATGTCATATAGGTTGTTTAGGTGGCATTTTTACTTGTGCTTTTATATTTGTTTTTGCTATTTTTTTTGAATTTTTTTAAATATATCAAATTGAATGGATTATTTTAAAATAATTTATATATATATATATATTTTTTTTTTCAACGTAGCGATTAGAGTAACCTGGTTTAACCTAATTCGGTTTGTAAATTTATGAAGCTCAAAACCGTTTACACTTAACAAATTGCCAGCTTAATAACAAACCCAACCTCATGGTGGCTACTCTGATCGAACACGAGTTTTGCCTAACTACGGTTTGGGCTTATCCACTCTAACATCTAATCCATGATTTAGGCAGTCCTCTGCTTAAAACAAACAAGACATCCAATCGGGTCAAAACCTCAAATGGTGCAGCCACAATTGCTTAGTATTTCACATTGTTATTGATCGGTCCCTTTCAGTTAGCTGGCGAAGCCGACAAACCGCAAGACAGCCCAAACCTAATGCCCGTGTTCAGTTCTTACTATACTAACCAGGGACTTGGTCAGCTTCGGCCAGGCCCAATCCAAACTCATAGCAGTAATCGTTAGCCCAGTTTCATTCACTGATTTGACTGACAATACAAGGCAAAAGAAATGAATAAAAATGGCGGGGAACAACGACCTCAACTTATATTATATTTATGTATACAAAAAGATGGTAAAACTAATCTCTCAATTACACAAAAACATCTGCAAAAAGCCTTTCTACTTTGGATGGATAAATCACTGCTGTGCAAACCATCAACTGCCTTTAGACTACCCGCCTCGGGCTCATGTACACCACCAAAACATGCCTTTGCCCCCAATACTCCACAACTTTTTCTACAGCCTCTGCGACAACATCAATACTCTCATGGAAATGCACGCTTACCTCGTTGTTCAGGGCCTCACTCGTGATCTTTCATGCAGCACCAAATTGGTTAGCTTGTATGGTTCTTTTGGCCGTCTTGATCTTGCACGCTTGGTGTTTGATACAATACCTCACCCGGACTTTCTTTCGTGGAAAGTGATCATCAGATGGTATTTTTTGAACGGTGAGTTTCGAGATATTGTTGGGTTTTATAATCGTATGCGAGTGTGCTTAAAAGAGTGTGATAATGTTGTTTTCTCCCATGTTTTAAAGGCATGTAGTGAATCGCGAAATTTTGATGAAGGGAGGAAAGTGCACTGTCAAATTGTCAAGTTTGGGAATCCTGATAGTTTTGTGTTCACTGGTCTTGTGGATATGTATGCCAAGTGTGGGGAAATTGAGTGTTCTCGTTCTGTGTTTGATGAAAATCTTGATAGGAATGTGTTTTCTTGGAGCTCCATGATTGCTGGGTATGTACAGAATAATCTTGCTCAAGATGGGTTAGTTTTGTTTAATAGAATGAGAGAGGAGTTGATCGAGGCTAATCAAATTACACTAGGGATCTTAGTTCATGCATGTACAAAGCTCGGAGCTTTGCATCAAGGGAAGTGGCTTCATGGATACTTGATTAAATGTGGTATTGAACTTGGTTCTTACTTGGTGACAGCTCTTCTAGACTTGTATGCAAAGTGTGGAGTCGTTAGAGATGCTAGGTCTGTATTTGATGAGCTGCATGATATTGATATTGTCTCGTGGACTGCTATGATCGTTGGGTACACCCAGAATGGCTGTCCTGAGAAGGCATTGAAGTTGTTCTTGCAGAAGGAACAGGTTGCTGTCTTGCCTAATGACGTTACCATCGCAAGTGTGTTTTCAGCATGTTCACAGCTGCTGAACTTGAATCTAGGAAGATCAATTCATGGTCTGAGCATTAAGCTCGGGTCACGGGATCCTATTGTCACAAACTCTTTGGTGGATTTTTATGCTAAATGCCAAATGAATAGAGATGCTCGTTATGTATTTGAGACAATTTCAGATAGAGATGTGGTTGCCTGGAATTCCATTATTTCGGGGTTTTCTCAGAATGGTTCTGCATATGAAGCCCTTGAATTGTTTCACCAAATGAGAATGGGATCCATCTTGCCTGATGCAGTCACCTTAGTGAGTGTCCTGTCAGCTTGTGCTTCCCTTAATGCTCTCCGAGACGGTTCTTCTTTTCATGCTTACACGGTAAAGAGAGGTCTTTTATCCTCTAATGTCTATGTTGGCACTGCGCTTTTGACCTTTTATGCCAAATGTGGGGATGCTGAATCTGCTCGTGTTATTTTTGATGGTATGGACCAGAAGAGCACTGTCACATGGAGTGCAATGATTAGTGGCTATGGAATTCAGGGTAATGGTCATGGGTCCCTCTCAATTTTTGGTGATATGTTGAAGGCAGAATTGAAACCCAATGAAGAGATCTTCACATCCATTTTATCTGCCTGTAGCCATACAGGGATGATTGGGGAAGGGTGGAGGCTTTTCACTATGATTTGTCAGGGCTACAACCTAGTGCCTTCAACGAAGCATTATACATGTATGGTTGACCTATTAGCTCGTGCTGGAAGGCTTAAGGAGGCCTTGGACTTCATTCAGAAAATGCCAGTTCAACCAGATGTTAGCTTGTTTGGTGCATTTCTCCACGGTTGCGGACTCCATTCAAGGTTTGATCTTGGAGAGTTGGCAATCAAGAGGATGCTAGAGCTCCATCCTGGTGAAGCTTGTTACTATGTGCTAATGTGCAATCTGTATGCTTCGGATGCAAGATGGAGCAAGGTTAAGCAGGTAAGAGAGTTGATGAAACAGAGAGGGTTGATGAAAACTCCAGGTTGTAGCCTGATGGAGATGGATGTTGATCATGACTTCTCTTTTTCTAGAGCTGCCTCTCTTGCATAGTTCATGCATCGATGCCATGATGTACTTGGAATTGCACAGAAAAAAAGTAGAGCTTTGTCCTCGTAAAGGTGATTGAAGTTGGTCATCATGGATGTGCTTGACGATGAGATCTATGTTGATGGTTTCTTGTATCTTGAGCAATGAGCTGGAACTGCATGATGGATGTGGATACAAACATATGATGCAATCACAGAAAAGCTTTCTGTGGTCTAGTCGTTTTATTGATGTGATGTTTTACTTCTTCTAGTTCTTCAAACAAGGCCATTGACAATCTTGTTCGGCTATCTTTTCTGTAAGATACACGAGAGGAAACAAATAGACAACAACCAAACTGAGGGGCCGAGTCTCCTTGGATGTGCCTGACATGTTTGGTAAGAGCTTCGCAATTTAAATTACACAGATTTTCTTTTGATGAACGTAATCAAAATTTTATAAACACAGTTTTATTATATAGCTGGTTTTCTTGGTCAATCATTGGTTGCTGTGCTTATTTCTTACCTTGATCCACAATATTAAGATCATCTTTTACAGCATGGCCCACATTTGACTAGTACAATTTATTTATTTCTTGTGGGAGGTCACCATGGAAGTGAGGTGATTAGTTATTGAGTGTGATTTACCAAGCCCATTTAATTCCTGCAAGAGCAATTTATTATTGTGATCATATTTTTTAACTCAATTTATTTCTTGCACAATTTCACAATTTGTTTCGATTATATTTCAATGCATTGCCAGAAAGGCAATAAAATTCTGCAAGTGAGAAACAAATAAAGGTCGTGACTAAGAGGCTGTACTAAATGCTTATAAAATTGATTCTGTTTTCATTTTATTTATCTTTTGCAATTCAGAAGTATTATAGAGAGAAGTAAATTGCAAAACGCATGTGCAGAGATTTTTCAAGAGTACATTTTTACATTTTCATAATCTTACTAGTGTTGTAATCATAGAAGATACTCTTTCGGGGTGACTTTCATCTCAGGGAAAATAAAATTTACTGCAGGTATAGGGAGATCAAATTCAAACCATTCCTATGTATTAAGATACTCGTGGAGACTGGAGGTTATATTATTATGATTGCCATCTTCTACATTTGGATGAAAGACCGTCTGCCAGATTACATGGTGACTTGAGACCACTTTCTAGTTAAACCTGTTCGTGGGGAACAAAAGATTCCATGGTTAGTTCTTAATGATTGTTTCTGATTACTCTCTGGGACTTTTTCCCCCCCCTCAAGGGCATCGATGATCAATACCAACTAGTTCAGGCTGTCACTCTGTGATCTAGATAGAAACTTCTGGAAACTAAAGTAACAGTAAGTCCAATGTGTAAATGCATCGTATTTCAGGACATTTGTTGTTAAATTTCACCATTTGAAATAAAATTTCCTCTGGAGAATACACTAATATATCATTCGCAAGTTAATTTCTGTCATATCCTGACTTGTGCTCCAGGGTGAATCTAAAAATTACATATATTTCCAATGATGTCGATATCTGGATTCTCCAGTTAGGTTAAATTGCTTTGTATCCAGGAACCTTCTTCAGGTCTAAACGCTCCATAATTCCTCTGGTTTTCTCACGGCAGCCCAGTTTCCAATTTCTGCGTGGATATTAGATAACAAGGTGTCATGCCCACCCGGTGTTTCATGCTCTCATCTTCAAGAGATGCTTTTTAATTCTTGGGATCGGGTCCATCCTCTGGTGAATTCGACACCCATTCAGCAACTTACCCAAACACTAGAATCTGCAGGGAATGGCATTGAGCTGATTATTCTTTAGCTCCACTGATATCACGAGGGTGACTCAAAAGGTCAACAGTGCAGGCAAACTGTTCTGAGTCGGGTTCAATGCCAAAGTCCTTCATTAAGTCATGATAGAACTTTCCTTGCTCCACATATCCTGAATGACAACATGCTGATAGGATATTCATGAAGGTAATATGATTTGATTTTATTCCCAATTCTACCACTTGATTGAAGATGCTGATTGCAGCATCAATACAACCATGCATTTCATGTGCAGAAATCATGGTGCTCCATGAAACAAAGCTCTTTTCTGACATGCTACGAAAAACTCCTTCCGCAGTTTGAAGATCTCCACTTTTTGCGTGCATACCAGTGAGAGCAGTTTCAATATAAAGATCCTTCTCTACACCATGCATAATGAGTTTGTGGTGAAGCCATTTTCCCTTCTCGAGATGCGCTGTGTCCTCACAAAGCTTGAATTGCACTTAAAGAAGACCATATCAATCATCTCAAGACAATCGAGGTACATTTGATCAACCAGATGAATTGCCTCTGGTGAATTACTGCTCTAAGCAAACCGGAAATCATAGTCCCATGCATCTTAGAGCATTCTTGACAATCATAGAGTAGCTTGAATTGCACTACTCTTTTATTTGATATCAGTAAATATCACTAAATCCGAAGAACCACATCTCGAGTACATGCATATTAGAGCATTCTTGACAAACTCGCCCAAAAAGCACTGCTTGATGGCATAACCATGTATCTGATGCCCAAGCTGTCATAAACCCACATTTCCACAAGCTGACACTGCACTTGAGAGGCTAAAAGTGTCCAGTATTAGTCCTTGCCTCTGCATCTGCACAAATAATACCAATGCCTCCTCAAAAAACTCTTGCCAAGCAAGAGAGAGTTATACGGCATGCATTTCTCTCTCTAATTATGTGAGGAACTTTTTTGCAATGCCCTAGTTTACCACATCCAGCATATAATTCAATCAACACTGGCACTAGACAATTTTCTTGGAATGACATTTCTCTCTTCAGTGCATAATTATGAACGGCTATACCTACCCAAAGCCAATTCAATCCAGCACAAGAATTGGAACACCCATTAGTGCAAACCCCATTCGGCTCCACTTTCAACTCTAGCATCTTCACAAAAATCTCAAACGCTTCCTTAAACCAACCGCTTCGATTATAACAGTAAATCATGGATGTCCATGAGATAAAAGTTCTGCTGGCCATATCTACAAAAATCCTCGCAGCACTTAACCAATCATCACATGAACTATACGTTTCAACCAGGGAGATGCACAACGCCTCACAAGTGTCAATTCTCCTGCCTTATCAACATGGCTAGAAACAATCCAATTCCATGAAACCGAGTATCTTACCGGAATATTATCAAATACCTTCCTTGCATCAGTTATGCAACCTAATTCTCCATATAAACCAAGAAGTGAAGTCTCAATAATAGGATCATTATCAAACCCATATGTAATTATCCTCTCATGAACTTTTGCACCAATAGCCATATCCCCAAAACCAGCTCAAGCTCTCAAAACTGATGGAAATACGAAGTTAGTAATTTGGGCTTCATTGTATAGCATCTTATAATGGTTTGAAATGGCTTCTAAAAAGCTTGAGACCAACATGGCATTTTCTAAGGACACCCGCATTAAAGAATCAGGGTTTTGGTTCAAAGTCAAGTGTTGAGGATTCAATGGAACCCATCTGAGCATAGCACTCAATTAGTTTGGTGGAGGCTTGTGTGGCGTTGAAGAGATTAGTGACTAAAAGGTGGGCACGGAACTTGTATAATTGTGTCTTAAAGTTGTGCAGGACCTGAACAAGGGCCTTTAGCGTGTCATTCTGCTTCTTTGTTAACAAGCAAACAACATTGTGGATTGTGTAATGAAGAAATGCTGAAGTTAAAGCACGCAATAGCAAATAAAGATTGGTTCCATGGGCCAGGACAGAAAGGGCGCCCTCCCTGCTAAGAGTTTAAACGTCCATTAAATCAATGGAAAAAGAGAGCAGAAAAAAGATTGGTTGAGCGAAAAGTAAAATGAGAAACCACGATATTGCACTAATAACTTAGATTCGGGCCATTCAGGGATATCCAAATCCAACCTCCCCAGCTTATGCAAGTTCCGGAAACAGGAAATGCCTGTTCTACCTCGGAGGGAAGCGTCTGAGATTTCATGAATGAAACTATTTTTGTTCAGGAGTTAAGCAGCAGCAAAAGCCAAAGAGTTCAGGCAGACGAAAACTTGATCATAATAAATATTTTGGGAATTAATCTAGCTTGGTCCCTGAAGCTTCAAAAACTAACTAATTACTCTAACTAATTAAATAATCCCGTCCCAGCATAGCATTTGTTTTTTATAGAAGAAATGCCTTGTTTTCCGATGAAAATTTCCCAACTTGGTTTTTTCTTCTTCTCTTTGATTTTTCAAAAAAGAAAACTAATTGAATGCGTTAGCAATGTTATGGAGGGATTCTGTTAGGATTTTTAAAAGTATGGTAATAATTATTTTAAAAAATATATTTTGTTTAAAAATATATTAAAATATTTTTTTATTTTTAAAAAATTATTTTTGATATTAATACATATATATATAATTTTAAATAAAAAAAATTTCTATTTTTTTTAATACCAAACAGGCCAAGTAACAAGATGATTGAAAAATATTAATTAAAAACATAGTTTCTGAAACTATGAGATTAGTTCATTAGTTTATTTAAACTACAAGGACTACGTTATAATTGAATTATTTTGGTTCTGAACAAGCCGAAACATAAATACAACATTGATTCATGTTTCAATGTCTACAGGGAATTGGAACCTCAACGAACAGGAAACGTGCTATGATTTCCAAAGATAGTTGGAAAGTAATTATATTGTGATTTACATGAATGATAGCCATGGACAAAGTTTTTATGCCACGTTGCTAACACATATGATCTAAGGTTGTTTCTTCGGTTTCCTTTAGAATGAAAGTAGCTCCTCCTCCCCTACTACTAATTTTGTTTGATTCGAAAGGGGAACAGCCCACCCCAACTAGTCGAATCAAATGACAACTGTAATTTCCAGAAAAACAAGAGGAAGAAAGCGCCTTCAAATCATACAGACCTGGGATAATTCTACAACCTTTTCAGCTCCAAATTTTTGAGATCTCACGCGGACCAGAAGGCAGCCCTCTCTTGCTTAAGCATCAGCACCACCACCACTATCCTCATCTGGTGGATCCATTGGCACTTCATGCCGAGGCCTATTGTACTTTTCACGCAGCTGTTTGATTGGGATAAAATCCCCTGCTGCATCCATCCCATAGAATAGAAATGATGTATAGGGATGATCAAACCTTCCCTGCACATTGATCATATGCCTAAATACAGTCGAGCCAAAAAAACCAGGGGCATGCTTCATTTTTTCTATAAAAAAAAACTTAACTTACCATATCTGGTTTCTCAGGAGCAACCAAATTTTCCTCGGGAACTGCAGAAAGGAACACCAATCTCATGTTCATGAAGGCATCGACATGGGTGTTAAGAATGACCACATAACATCAAGCAAACAATCTGCGGTAATGCACAAAAAGGAAAGCAAACAAAATGCAGATTACCATATGCCACCAGTAGATTGGGATCCTCATGTACATCAACCAAAACCTGAAAAGCATGTAAGAACTTGATTGTGAATGCTCTGCATTATACCATGGAGGCTAGTGTACCAAAATAGATGCACGGATAAGATGAATACTAATCAAAACCAACTCCTTTTCTTATGACAATCATCTCAAATTGGCCAAGAAAACAAATCATTGTATTATAACAGAGTATGGCTGCAACACCAAGAAACCTAGTATTCAAGATCTATACTGCACAATTATTTTTCAACCAAAGTTAAAAATAAAAAAATATTCTAATTCAATAAAATCAACTAATGTGTCTACTTATCATGTTATGATCTCCAAACATAGCAGCACCGAAGCATTTGAAATGAATTTGGTCCATGGAAACTCCGTTACATAGGCCAACCAAGCCTCTAGGTTCTAACCTCAACTCTTTTGAATCAAAAGAGGATAGATTTCATGGTATGAAGGAGGCTGGGGGGAAACCATGCTCCTTGAAACTTCACTCCAAAAACAAAGTGTTGGATTATCCTCTTCCACATTTTAAAAAAGATGGGCGAGGGGTACAAAGTTAAGCTTAATTAAACCTGATAAAATGGCTGACTAGAACCACGAGCTAACTTTTCAACCTGTGCTGTTTCCATCCATGAACTTGACTCACAGCATATTGGATCCATTCCACAAACCACAGCTTGATAGCCTAAGTTCATAATATACCTTTCAGTAGCAATAAGATAATTTAGATAGGCAAGTGCAAAATGTAAAAGCAACCAGTAGAGTTAGGTTTCTTCCATGAGGAAATTCTGCTGGCACATAGAAAAGGAGAACAATTCCATGGAAATTATAGTTATTTGACCAATATGGAACCACTAAATATTAGAGAAAGAAAAGCCAGCAAGCAGCTTTGGAAGTTTGTTACAGGGCCAAGATCCAGACTGTCTCAAGAGTCATGGAAACACAAACATCAGTTAAGTATGAATTGTTGGCACATCGCAACAGGATAAACAACTCCTAATTTTTAGTACTTGAACTTTAATTCTTCTTATCTACATTTGTTGAGAGACTCTATAAAGCTGTAGAATTCATGGGCTTTTTACAGAGTCCAGAATCATAACATTTGGTTCTTCAGATATGCTCTCATGGCATGAATACATATCAATGGATTCTTTTTCTACATATTTAATTCAACGGCACCTCATACAGGAACTGAAAACAAATGAAAGATTGAAAAGGGCATGCAGAAGCCGAGCTTACATACCAAAAGTTTTATGCTTCACTTTCTGCCCTAAACGAAATGCATACTGTGCATTTTCATATACCAGAGCTTTTGCAGATGCAGCCAAAGACTCTGCCTCCAGTTCTGAAATTTGATCTCGTAATTCAGCTGCCACTACATAATTCTCGTTATCAATTGCATTCTGGAGGTCTGCACTGCAAGTAAAGAAGCAGAAACACTTTACAGCACATTCTAGTTGAGCCAGTAAAATGCAACATAAGAAATCCAAAAAAAAAGGGAAAGAAAAGAAAAGCCTGAAGGAAAATGTTAATCATTAGATATATTACACCTTTTCTAATATTATCTAATATAATTTTTTGTATTTGAGCCCAAGCAGAATAACATGGAAAAAAATGCTGGACTCACCGTAGTCGTATGATACTTATAGCCTTATCTTGAGCTTCACTCTTTGAAGATGATCCTCTCTTCGCTTCCTGCTGCCTAATGACCTCACCTTCAACCTTTCAAGAAGCGAACTCATTCAGCATGCTGCAAATTCATTTGATAACTCTATTTACCAGCTAGCTTATTCTCCATGGACACTAATATTTATTGGTGTTAGGAAAAAGCATGCACAATTTCAGTGTAAGAAAATATAATCCAAAAGTCCCAGCAATGACTGAATAATATAAGATAAAATAAAAGTTGTATGAAACAAGAAGATTTTCAGCGAAAATTAATTAACAACACAATTGAAAATCAATCATAGGCCTGGAGATGGAATGTAACCTCTGTAAGTTTGTTTCTAAGTTGTTGTGCAATGTCATACTGCTCCACATTCAAAGCATACTGCAAATTTCACAACATCCATCCAAAAAAAGCTTGTGAGCATTAACCAAAAAAAAAAAAAAAACCCAAAAACCAGGGGATAGAACAAAATGCTCCACTTTTTTATGAAAAATAAAAAATCTAAACAAAAAGACTGCTAGCAAACCTGAACTCGAGTGGCCAAATCTAACTGGAAAAAGAAAATCAGTATATCTTCATTCGCACTCTCACTACGTTCCGAGCTTGCGTCCAGCTCCTGCTCACCCCCTTTGTTGAACAGCCATCCTGCTTCAACCCTTAAATTTCTTCGTTTTAATGTGTTAGGGTTACCCATAAAGTGTAAACCTTGAAGGCAGTGATGCAAAGGGCATTGGCTATCAAACCCAGAAACGGCATGAGTTTTCCTCAGTAGGTTCGAATGCCTCCTCCACTGCGGTACGCTCAATCCATAAACTCCACCGTTTACTGAAGCTGCTAGACAAGTTAACGACGCACCTTGCACCATTTTTTTGGCCAGGTAAAGAAATCCCTTATAGATCGTAAACTAACCGTCCTCTATTTGCATCTGCGGTTCCAAAATAACCCAATCAACCATTGAACAAAAATAATAACGGTTATGGTTGGAGGAAAAAACTCAACGGAAATACGCAGGGGAAGAAAATGGGCCAGTTTCCGCAGAGACCTGACCTCTCAAAAAATTCAGCAAGTGAAGATAGCGTGTGATCCTCTGCGTCGAGGTATGCAGACGCGTCTAACGCTTGTGGTTGGGGCTTCATGTGTATATAATTAAATATCAGGATTATATTTCATATCTAACGCTTATATATATATAATTTCACGGTTATATATTACTTTGAAAACAATTTAGGCAACACGAATGGTGAAGATTTGTTAATATGTAGAATGGATGGTACTCTTTTCTTTTCTTTTTTTTTGTAAGCGAAAAACAAAATAACAGCACATAAATGAGAAATTTTTTAATACTCTTCCACAAATTTTGCCTTTTCTCACTTCTTGATATTTCGAAACGTGTTTCCATAGTTTTACTGGGAAACGATTCAAGAAGTTCACGCCATTTTACCAACTCGATAAAGGGCCACTCTTGGGTTTTGAAGTTGTGAGGACGAAATGAAGAAGGGTATTTTAGTGTATTTGCTTATTGGGTCCCTCTGGGCGCCTTAAAGCTTGCAACCCACTCCGAAGGGAAGCTTGTGATGTTCGGGTTCGCCAATCCATCAGTAACTTCTGGATTAAAAATCCGAGTTAAGATTATGCTTTGATGAAAAAAAAAATTAAAGACTTTTGACTTCTTTATTCTATTTTATACCCTCATTTCATCAAAATAATAGCAGCAATGATTCAGATCATTCTAATATAATTCAATTTTTCACAAGTTATTTATGAAGAATAGCTTTGAATTCTGGCTTCAAATCTAGTTATTCTTCATAAACCATGCCAAGCATGCTCTACTTTACCTCTGAAAATACAACCACCTTACATTTTATTGATAATCTTCCAAAGACAAGACAGCGCACGAACTATCTTTATTTCCATCTTCAAAAACAATCATTGCTCAACAAATAAAATAAACAAATGTGATGCTATTATACAAGTTTCAACACCAGATGCAACCCCAATTTTTTTTCCTTAAAAAAAAAAAACCCATACAATTTGTACATAGATAGCATCAAATGCACCTTCAAAGGAGTACGACGGGAAGAGAATTGAAGAGCCACAACCTGAATTGCAAAATCACGTGATGAAACTGTATCTATAACACCTACGGTCGATGATACACATATTTTGTTCTAGGGTCCACAATAAGACCCTTTCCTCCATTCACTTCTAAATCATGCCTGCATCCACCACATCATGTAGTCAGGTTATTGTAAGAAACTTCCCTTGTCCATTCCATCCTTGCCACTGTAGACCAAGATGAGGATATACAATGCGGGGACCACAAATAGATGGCAAGGTATTTGATCCTATAACTAACCTTTTCTTAATTAAAATTTAAGGAAACCCTCTAAAGTTATGTTTGCAATTTCTTTGCATTTTGGGGCCAGTAGGTAAGCATCTACAGCACCAAAACGCTAAAAGCTAAAACATAAATAACCAGGTGAGTAGACAAATCTCATTCCGATATATTACCACAACTCCAATTGAAAGTCAAAGATAGATGAACATGAACTGTAATAGAAGCAGAAAACTCAACTGGAAAACAAAGTCGGGGATGGTCAACTGCTCACGAGGAACATATCTGAACAGTTGCAGAAGCCGATCCACGTATACCACTTTCTTCCAGGTCTAGAGGTCAAGTTCAAGCAGTAAACTTACAAAAAAGATTCAAATTTTACTAGAGAAAAACTCAAAAAAAAAAATACATACCACATTATCAACAAATACTTGCAGAGTGAAAATTGTGGTCTTCAGGTGAAAATTCGGGTGAAGAACATATATTGCCTACACATCGGATGAGGAGCTCAAATGTACAAACATAAATATATACATTTATGAAGTTAGATTACGTGTGCATTGCATACATGCAGATTTCGCTGGTGTTTCCGACCAAGTATTTGCTGTAATCTTCGCATCCATCCCATGTCTGGTTGACTGTTGGTCAAAGTGGTAATTATAAAATGAGGAAAGCTGATAAGTTTCAGGAAAATGAACTCCTCGTAAAAATAACAGAAACTCAAATAAAGAACTTGAAAATCCTGATCTTTCCAAATCCCAGGCACATCTACTTGAGTAAAGGGCTGGTAACCAACAGTTACCATCATCCCCTGGAGGGGGGGGGTAATGCTAAAGAATTTAGAACAAATGAGGAGGAAAAAAAAATCAGAATTGAGTAGAAATATGACCGCCAGAAGTTTCATTACTCACAGTTGCAAAGAGGCTGCAGAGTGAAAATACACAATCGTATAAGGCTTCTGTATCAAGGGCTCAAATTCCTGAAATTTAAGGACCAAGATAACATTAGTTCTAAACCAACAACCAGAAAAATGAAACTTATTAAAGGATCAGAACAAGGATATCTGGAGAGTATGATCCAGGATCAAAAAGCTAATAAATGAGAATAATAAGCTATATAGACAAATTACCTTAATCACATGAAGCACAAATCGCTCTAGATCAAGACATCGTAGCAAAAAATGCGCTCCCACAACAACCATCACAGGATGACCCTCGCTATCTACCCCACCACGGTAACTGAAGTAGCAAGAAAATATCTAAACTAAGTCATAGGAAATCCAAGATTATGAGCACCAAGCATTAATGAAAGTGACAAATACTGTACAATGAAGGAAACACAATTTGCACAAAAGTTTACATGGCCAGGTGGACAAATTCATGGTGAGAAGATCTGCAACAATATAATTAATAGACACAACCAATGGACGCTACATCAATTGTGTTGGTTCAAGTGGAATAAATTTATGCAATGGACAATCAGGCTTTTAAACATTGGACCTTCAGAGAAAAGAATTACAATCTAAAGCACATGCAAATAAAGATATATAAATGCTTACACAATTTTCATTTCTGCAATTTCAGAAAGATTAAGAGAATTTGCTTTAGCTAGGTATCTTGAATGAAGAGAATATTCTTCAGCAGCAGACAATGGAGGGCCTCCAAGATTGCCGAATCCAAGCATTTTGGCACAATTCCATCCACTCTGTGCTTGTGCACTCTTTTCCCATTGCTCCTTACGTCTCTGATCTGGATCCTTAATCAAGGACATGAAGGCAGGATCCAAATACGAATCCAAGTACGATGAATTCCTGTAAAATGGAGCACCATTGATCAGATGAGCGTGTTTGTGAGTGACATATTCAAAGAACCACCACATGAGATTACTCTTCATGAATGAGTATATTCGTTTTGAGGGAATCCTGAGAATTAGCCATTATACTTTCATTCCAATTAAACACAGATATTCAAAATTTACAAATAATAAGAAATAAAGTGTAGTGATCTAAACTGAAAAGCGACCATTTTAAACAAGAAAAAGAAGACAACACATACAAGAATGTTTAATTTTGTATTGCAATTAAGTCAACTAACCTTCGTACCAAGCCAACATCACTGACAGGAAGGTCAGCTGGGGGTTGGGGAGGTCTTGAAATATTTTTCTTGGGCAATGGCTTTATTCTGATTTTGCGTTCATCTATTATCGTCTCACCATTCTCGTCCCCAACATCAGCAGGAAGTTTTGAGATGGCCACCTCTTCTTCATGTTTATCTCGAGGAAAGTACAGTGGAAGTAATCTACAATGGAAAAGGGAAAAAGGGAATAATGACCACATCTGATGGAATCCTTACAAAATAGTGGTTGTTGGAATGGAAAAAAATAACTGATGTGAAATGTCATGATTGAGGCATGGTCATTTTGTTTAAAGAAATGACAGAATGTGCATTCTTGCACTAGCTAGTTTGGGCTAAGGCTCATTCAGTTGGACTGGACACTTTTTGCATCTCTAAGCAACAGAATGGAGCTACAATATAGAAGTACCTCTTATATATTTCAGTATCAGTTGATGTGGTAGTACAAAAAACAACAGCTGTAATCTTATCTTTCTGCTTCTCAAGAAAACGCCGGACAGTCCCTGAACAAAACCAAACACAATCAATTAGATGACAGCAAATCACATAAGAAACATTTAGCTATCCAAACACAGACATCATCAGAAATAAAAATTCCTCACTTATAGCCACATGAGCAGCTGGTTCACGTGGATAGTTTTTGGACTCTGTATATATGCACCCCATGGCGATGCTGCATTGTATATCAAGTAAAAATTAGCTCCATGTTTTTGAAAATCAAAGGAGCACAATAAATTAACAAAATACCAGAAAATAATGGAGTAACAACCTTTGAAGCCCATTCTCAATGAGAAGCTCAAGGCAAGAGCGATAGCAGTGACTCAAAGCGTTCTCTGCAGCAGTATGATATTTCACTGCATACTTAGGACCAACAGTATGGATAATTCTCCTAGCATAATATTAAGTAAAACATTAGCTTGAAAAAAAAAATTAAGAATCAAAGCTACCAGAAAGAAAACCTGATGTATTGCAACAAATAACTTGAAAGAAATTGCAACTAGCAAACAAAACATCGAGGACAAAAAAGGGAAAGTAAATTAAGGAAAATATAAGTTGATGTGCAAGGAGTGCAATATGTAAGGTATGCAAGACATGAGTCATTAAGCATGGCTTTTGAAGGATGAACACAAGATTAGACGTGCAAGGAGTGCAATATGTAAGGTATGCAAGACATGAGTCATTAAGCATGGCTTTTGAAGGATGAACACAAGATTAGACGGACAAGAATCAAGTCATCAAGCATGGATTTTTTGTGATATAATGCAAAAACAAATTACTGATTCATTATCAACAAGTAGAACATGCCCGCATACATACCTAACTGGAAGGTCATATCCATTAGTAACTTTTGCCATCCCTGTTCGACATCCACCCTGACACACAAATATGCATATCAAGTTAGTCCCACTCATATTTTCTTATCTCCATAAAAATCACCTAACAATCAAACAAGCTAACTTTAGCAACTATAAAAGCCTTGAACATGTCTAAATTCGTCTTAGAATATGAATAACAGATTTTGTGCAGCGACATTCGCATCACTTTTATCAACTATCTTTGCATGATAAAACAGTACATATATATATGGTCCCTGAATCGTTAAAAATCCCAGTAAATAATGCTAAAAAAATGAAATAAAACCTCCATATCAAAGGAAAATAGTCAAATATTAGCAGCTAGCAAACAATCGATAGCATACCAGTGTCATGCATTCTTCCGCAAGACCAGGTCCAGCTGCTGCATGCAGACCAGGACTGCTGTGTGCCTCATCCAGATTCTATAAACCATCAATTAGAAGCATATTAGAGATAATATAAGTGAGTTGCTGATTCCTTTTATTGGTGTTCATATCCGTGAAAAAGCTTGATGCAATTAAGAAAAAAAGATTTGAAATGCTACAGCAATGCAATTTACTCGTTTGTTTTTACGTTTTAAGAGCACTTTTAAAAAAAAATTATTTTATTTTTTGCTTCAAATTAATATTTTTTTGTGTTTTTATATTATTTTGATGTGCTAATATCAAAAATCATTTAAAAAAAATATATTTTTTGATGTTTTTCCGAGTAAAAAACACTTTAACAAGTAACCACAACTACACTCCCAAACACGCTAAGGATCTTCACATTAGAGCACACGAATTAGCAATGGATGCACCGAGCTGAGATGATCAGTTGGCTTGGTGCTCACTTTGAGTTGAGAGACAACCAACTATTCTTGAAATTGTCAGCAAAACATATAGCTCATATATCAAGTGTGTCCCCAGAGGACAAGGATAAAACAATCATGGTACTTTAGTGTCTCATATTATATCAGGTTCAATAAAATCTTTTTAAGATTTTCAATGGTCTAAAATGGGAAAGGAGAAGTCAGGATATGAGCCCAACAACCCAAGCACAGAACAAAAACTTTCAGATTGCAGGTTCTAAGATTCAGATTTTATTGTAGAATACGTGGAAACCATTGGTTTATACTCATGTTATATTAGGGTTCATCGAAAACCACACTCCACTACCATATAGCTATCCAGACCAGTTGCAAAAGTAGCAAAAGGTTTCTTCAAATGTTTCACTCTCTAACTACAGATGTCAAATCTAGATAACCATAGATCACTAAGGCACAACACGTAAAAAGGCAACAGTCATCAGTTCCAAAGATAGCACTGCTCAAGCAGTTCAACCAGAAAAAAGGGAGTGTGCAACATTCACCTCATTTGTAGAATTCACAACAGCATCCACCTCAAGATTCCAAGGGTGTCCCCTCCATAAATATATCTTCGAGTTGATCTCATGATCAACTGGAAATCTCGATACCATCCCATAACTACTACTTTCCCCCTCAGGATTAGCCGTTAAAGGATCAGGGAAATATGAATTTGTAAATGAAGGGTCCTCATTATCATAACTGAACGAAGATCTACTCTCTGCATCACTCCATCGTGGAACTTGATCCAAAGTCACAACTGAATACCCATTATCAGTAGGCGACCCACCTCGGGTTGTCACAGCTGTAGGCACACGCTGGTACATTTTCTGTAGCTACCAATTAAAATTTCAGCTCCTGAAGTTGTTGGGATGATTAACCCAACAACCACCCACTTGAAATTTTTAACACAAAATCACACTAATCAAATAATTTTCCTGAAACAGAAAAACACCAAATCAAACTCAAAATCCAAATCATCACATGTACAGCTAAATGAAAATAAGATCACAATTCCTATCAAAACTAGCAAAATTTGACCTAACCACATTTGCTTTACGTTCTAACTCCTTAAAATTCCTTGTAAAATTTGCATTAAAAATTGAATAAGAAAATAACCCAACCTAGTGACCCAATTCCACAATTCATGGTAATATTACTCATAGGTAACAAAACAGCAGAAAATCCCCAACCTACTTGGCTTAATTAAGACAATTGATAGCAACAAACAGCATTGAAGCTGAAAGAAAAAACAAAGACATTCAATGTCACCTCCAAGGCAAGTTTTGTGCTTTGAAAACCTAATTTTTAAATTCCGCGACAGAAATTAATCGACTCGTCAAAGAAAATATGAAAGGAAATGAATCCGAGAGAAGATATACTCACGAACCTTTTAGGGTAGGGATTGGAGAAGGTTTTTAATATTTTATTTGTTGGGTTAATTAATCATCTGGTGTGGTGTGGTGTTGTTTTGTTTTATGATTAATTATGATTGCTGGTTCTATCAGCTCTGCAGATGGCTAGCTCATCTGACCATTTGTCTTTTTGTGGGGAGCTTCACGTCAAATTTCAAATGTATCAAAATCACCCCTTCATCTTTCTCTCGTTGACATTTAAGGGTTTCTGTATTAATAATTGTAATTTAAAGTAATTTTTATAAAAAAATATATTATTTTTATTTTATAAAAATCATTTTTAATATTATTTTATCAAAAAATTAATAAGTAAATAAATAAATCAAAACTTTAAAAAACACGGTTCGAATACTATTCATACTGTACTTGGTTTTGCCAATAAAATTTGGCTAAAATGATATAAGAGATAATTGAAAAGTTATGGCCAATAAGATATATAATCTTTCTTTTTTTTTAATAGTGAGAATATTGATGGGCCACATCCAAACTAATATATTTACAGAAAATATGTCGTTTTGGATTTGAAGTGCATGTATATATTTTGGTGGAAAGTGTTTTTTTTTAATATTTTTATATTTAAAAATATATTAAAATATTTTTTAAATTTTTTTAGCTTCAGCATATAAAAAATATTAAAAAATTGTTAATTTAATATTTTTAAAATAAAATTCACTTTTAAAACACATTAAAAAAAACATCAAACTTTCAAACACTTTAAAAATCAAATTTTTTCTTTATATAAGAGTTGAAAATGGGAAAATGCCATTTTATTTAGAAATGAAAAAACATGACCAGAACATTCATTGGTGCAAGTGTTTTCAAAGTTTGGAAGGGCTTTACTGGGTCCACTACGGAAAGAGATAACTCCTGTCTTTTCTTTTCTTTTCTTTTCTTTTTTCTTTTCTTTTATAAAAGATAACATCTGTCTTTAGTAATTTGTAATAAAAGTTCGGAAATTTTCCAAAAGATTTTACAGATGGACGTTTTTCCCCGAAGAAAGTAGCAACGTCAGATCAGGGGGGGGGAGGGGGGGAACCTGCATGCGTGCTCTTTCAAAATTATTTCATCAAATACACTGAAAATATAACATAAAAAGTTACTGTTTTGGGGAAGTAATCCAAAACCTGCTACTATTGACGTTGCAATATGAAAACAGACATCTAACCATACATGCTTGGAAAAATAACTAGAGCAGGACAACAGTCAAGAAAGCATTCACTAGAATTGATGGCTACATCTATTTCATTCCTGCCTTCTGCTTTAGCATAGCGATGAAGTTTTCTCTATCCTCCGGTGACATGCCTTCTGCTGAGCAATCTCCCACGCCCCATTCTGCCCCACGTATGCAATACTTGTCTTCAATTTCTTGCCGGTTTCTGAACATTACATAACATAATAACATGTAAAATCAGTAGGCCATGATAAATTTATGTTTAATCTAGAGTATTGATATATGCATATTGATCTGCTAAAATGCTATGGCCTAACAGGTTTTAAACCTACTGCCGCTTTGCTTCCTGACTCATTTGTCATAAAAATTCACTTCTAAATACCAGTACTAGTAGTGTGAATGCAGCAGTTCCTCTCTCTTTTTTTCCATCATCTTCTTTCCACTGAAGTAGAATGAAGTTGCGGAGAAGGGCCACTCTTTACACGTGAATACAAACCCAGAGGTCCTGTAGAAGCCTTAGCCTTGCTAGTAAAAGGGCATGGCATGACACATGTAGCTCTCAAGCTCATGCAGAGCTCATCCACTTTTAGCTTCATTAGATTGAAGCACGGCATATCAATAAGCATGAAACCAAATTAAAAAACAGTTTTGAATTACTTTTCTTTGTTCAGCTTGGATCGCTCAAGTAGCTCCTTGAGAATGGGAGATGATTTGAATTTCTCATCAGCTTCTGCGTATTTCTTCTGGTTTTCTTCTGCAAAAGAATGACAGTTCATTATAAAACTTGAAAATGGTTGTCAAGTCAAAGCATTAAAAATTTGGAAGTAGTAATATAATCACTGCAAGAGAACAAACCATTGAAACGGCTAAGAAAGTCAATTTGAGGTAACTGGGGACCAGGAATTGATTCTATTCCAGAAAATCCCGACATAATTCCAGCTTTAGCTGCAAAACCCAGAAGCACCGATGATCAAACATGCTCTTGCTTGGCAGTTATTCTTCACAAAGTCCCATAATAAATGCCAAAAAGTTTCAAAATCCTTCAACAAACTAATGCACTGATGGAGAATTAAAGATGTGATGCAATGACAATTGCAATCAGTTATTCTTCACATTCTTCACAAAGTCCCATAATAAATGCCAAAAAGTTTCAAAATCCTTCAACAAACTAATGCAATGACAATTGCAATCATAAGAAACAAGAGGGGCAAATCGCTATAAATATGGGGCCAAAACAGTCACAAACGATTTCTTTTAATTATAAGTATTCCAAAATTTAATGGGGTCAATTGCCCACCTTCTCCACGCTGTAGCTTTACTCATGGGTCGATTAATATATATTCTCTCTATCCAAATAGTTTGTGTTCAACTCTTCGCATTGGGATTCCCCACCTTTTTATATATGTTATTTGGCACAACTTTGCAAACAAACTTAACCTTTCTTAAGAGACATAAATCAATGAAATGTCTAATCCATGGCATGCTCTAATCAATTTAATCACCATATACAATAGCTTAAGAGATACCTTTCTTAAGAGACATAAATCAATGAAATGTAATCACCATATACAATACCTTAGGTGAAAACTGTCGGAAAGAAGAAAGAAAAGGGGGAAAGATGATCCCAGAATAGAAGAGTAAAAGCATACAAAGAACCGCCAAAAAACCATCAAAATCCATGATGGACTCCATAAAGTAACCTCCTCTTTTCTAACCAACAAAACTGCATTTCATATTGAGGAATTTGTTGGTTCCCCAGCAGGCCTAGGCAACTTCCTTAAAATGATTTCTTGAAATATACATGACTTGCAAAAGCAAGCAGGGTTTCCATGTAATTTGTTCGAGCACAATTCTTTCAACAATCAATCAAATGTTGCATGTCATCGTGAAAAAAAAATTTGCAAGCATATACAAGGGTCAGAATACTGCTAGCTAGTAGCTAGAGAAAACATAAAACACCGGGAACAGAATAGAATGGATTTAAAAAATTACCTGGAGTTGCTGAGAGAAGCAAAGCAACTGAAACAACCAAAGGAAGAGATTTGTGAGTCACTTGGCAAGATGGTAAAGAAGCAAACCAAGATAAATTCTTCGGCGTTTCATTGAACCCGAGTCTTGTTTCTATTCTCTTTCGATGGTTGATCTTGGGGTTCTCACAGACGATGAAATTGGTAGATGAAATCTGAAAGAGAGGTTGGGAGAGGGTCTTCATTCTCTCCTCACTTGAGTTTCGAGGGATAGATAAGGCTTTATAACTTGTTAGAGGAGAGGGAGGGGAAGAAAACAAACGGTCAATATTAACCAAACTGAAATTCAATAAGAAAGCATTCGTGTCGGGGACTCGTTGATTCAACTTGTGGGGCAAAACCGCGACACGAGGGATCAAGTTTAGTGTGTGTGAACGGTAATTCATTCTCTTTTATCCAATTAGAATGCGACATGTCAGATGATGATGTGGTAGGCCTTCGCGTCAAATTCAAATTTTCCCTTGTGATTTTCATCGAGCTAGTTCATTTCACGAAATTGTTTCGCTGGGATTACGATCAACGAAGGTGTGCGCGCTTTTTTTTGAATTTTTTTTTAGATTGTTGATATTTAAAATAAATTTTAAAAAATAAAAAAACTATTATTTTAATATATTTTCAAAAAAAAAAAACCTTCAATAAACAATTTCTATCACTCCCAGACAAGCCCTTAAGCATACACAAAAACGCTGCCTGATTAGTTTAATCGCTAAGCAATCTCCTCCATTGGTTTCATTGTACCTCTGCTAATTTGCCCTGCCTAGAATTTTAAGTATATTGGATCTCTAAGTACTAATTTCATTTTTTTTTTGGCTGGCAACATTCACAGAAACAAAGAAAGAAGCAGTAAAAGGCTTGTAACAAGCCAAAAAGGCAAACTAGCCAACTGGGAATGCGATCACCACAGAGCTACTCTCTTCTGTTGAAAACATAGCCAGAAAAACTACAGAACAAAAAAGGTCTGAATGGCGCTTGGTAATTTAATCTGCTGTAAGACTGTCAATTATTTTTCTGTGTTTCTATTTAGCTGCAAGTGGAGTCATCCGCAAAGCACTTTTCTTCAAGATGCATAACCCAGCCACTCTGAAAATTCGACAAACTTCCATCCTAGAGTATCCAAACTCATCCTTCAAGCATAGTCTTAGCAGCATCAATCAGACTTGGCCTAAAGTCTTCCGAAGCTCGACCCAGCACAGTGTATCCTTCCTTGTCTTCCACATCCACATCTGCTCCATGTCGAATTAGAAGGAGAGCCACCTACAAACCAACCAAACACAGATTTTAATAGGCTTTCAGATAATAATAACAACAAATTACAAGACAATTTAAGACTGTCTAGTTTAGTCAACTCTCATCAATTGATTGCTCACGAGTCCATATTAGGCAACAAAAAACTTGGCCAAGTCAAGCTGGCAAATGGTCAACATAAGCACAAAGAATATGGTAAGATAACCTGCCACTAAGATGACAACAAGAAGATAGTTGAAACGTAGAAATCCACAGGAATCAGGCATCACAGATGTATAGTCGGGTAAGATAATCAATGCCTGATTTAGATTGTGCACAATCTATTTCACAGGTAAATGAAGTCTATTGATATCACCTACAAAATATTGTCATGGTTTGCTGGACTGGCTCAAGGAGACATTAGAAACCAAAGTAACTGCAATATCACATTAATGGATTCACTGGCCAAACCAATCTCAAATTTCATTTAATTTGCTCCATTATGAAGGGCAAGGTTCCCGCAGACCCTTTTCGGTGAAAAGAAAATGATTAAATAAAAGGGGGGAGAAAAAACATTCTGATCTTTAGGCAGGAAAATCTAGTAAATATAAAGAACAGACAATAAAATGGAAAGGATCGATAAAAAAATAAAAACAGATTAACAAAAAGTTCATCTCCTAACCTGTATTTTATGTGGTATTTCATCCAGCTTACAATCTACTACCAAACCTTACAAGATACAAATTAATACAATAATGAAGGTATACACATAGCAGAGGCCCGGAATGCTTAATAGCACTGGTTGAGATTAGGGATAGAGGGAGCCAGACAAGATATGTACAAATCACATGGCAGATGAAGAATGAAATAAGCTTTACAGGTAGTAACCAGATCGTTAAGGAAAGTTCACCATTCAATGTAAGCATCTCTTTCTCAAGTAATTCTGATCAAACTTACCTCTTTGTTATTGCAAATAACTGCATTCATGAGAGGAGTTTGACCAGCTTTATCAACAGCATCAACCTCTGCTCCTTCCTCGATTAAGAGTTCACACAACTCTGAGTTCCCTGTACTTGCTGCTCGATGCAACGGAGTACAACCAACCTAAAATGCATCATGCACAGCACGAGTTACGAGAGAGTCCGTTGCTTTTGAACCGACCCATCAGCACATAAAGTGCACATGTACTGCTAGTAATATTATAATATAAGATTAAAGACTAGATGCATGAAGTTACAAGCCTTGTCTTTGATATTGATATTTGCACCATGCGAGATCAAAAGCTGAGCAATCTCCAACCATCCCTTGCTAGCAGCATAGTGAAGAGCAGCGCGCCCGCCATCATTTTTCAAATTAACATCAGCTCCTAAAAGGTAACATTCCCATTGTTATTGAAATGCGAAGAACTATTTCAGAGACACAAAAACAGTTCCTGCTCAATACATTGACAACTTGATACTACCTTTGCTTAACAGAATTTCTACAATCTCAACATTTCCGATGCTAGCAGCAGAATGAAGTGGGGCCCAACCTTCCTCATCTTTACCATTTACCACTGCGCTACTTGATTGATCAATATCTGATAGTATTTTCACCACCTAATTCCACCACCATCGCAATAACCCCAAAAATAAAACTCAAATTCACTGCCAACTAAATCGCAAACTATCAACCAAAAAAAAAATATTTTACCTCAGGGTGTCCAGAAGAGGCGGCGACATGGAGGACAGAGCGGCCGTCGTCGTTTTGGAGAGAGAGAGCTTTGGAGAGGAGTTCTGGTGGAAGGGATTTGAATGTCGAAGAATCGCCTGTCTCTGCTGCCTTGAAAAGGTCTTTGTCTTTGATTTGGCTTGGAGGATCGATGTCCATGTCCATTAATTATTTCTTTTTAATGGGGGATTGGAGCGTTCTTATGGGGATTTTAAGGGTTTTTGGGTCTCCTTCTTTTGGGGTGTGGAGCTTAAACTGTAAACAGACGGAGGAGAGATTATAGAAGTGATAATGAGCGAGGCGTCAGTGGGCCGAAAGAGAAGGCCTGTCCAAATTCGTGATTGGATAATCGTACATGATTCTAAATGGAAATAGGAAAAAACTGTGACTTGCACCCATGAGCTAAAAAACTAATGATACAACACAGCAAAACGCCAGAAGCCCTACCATCTCATGTCAAGAAACGTAAAAGTAAGACCAACTCCATCTCTTGAAATCTTTACACACAAGTAAATGAATAAATTACAGATTCACTATCTCCATTTTTATTTCAATTCTAAGGACAAGCCAGTAAAGATGCAACTTGAAACCTATACCTTTCTTTCTTCCTTTCTCGCCCTTGTAAACCCCTTACTGAAACAGTTAAAAGGTATGAGGTTGGTTTAATTGTTTAAATTAACAGTTAAAAAATGAATATGTTATATGAATCATTTAGAGCATCTATAATTATGCTATATTTAGAAGAGTTAAATTGGTATAAATATAATTTTTTTATTTATTTATATGCGCTCCAGTTGCAAGAGATCATTTAGAAGAGCTATATGTATTTTAATATACTTATCCGTTGAGTTGACATGTTTAAAAATAGTATAGATTATTTTTAATTAATTCAATATTAAATTAAAAAATATTTTGAGTTAATCTAAATTATAAAATTAAGATGGTCTTATAAAAAATATATTTAAAAATATAGATTTAAAAAAATTAATGAAAAAACATTATTGTAATGAATATTATTTTAGTATTTTTACCATACATGTAGGGATGGCATTTTGGTAAGAGAAATGATAAAATAGCATTTTTTTTAAGATGCTCTTAGTTAATAAAATACAATTTTGTTTAGGATCACAGTTTTATGTGAGCAAAAATGTTTTTCTTGTTGTCTATATATTTTTTTTTAAAAAAAATAAAAGAAATAAAGGCCTAAGTATACAGGCCTCTATCAAGCCCGTGTTCGTGAGCTTTTTTTAACAAGCTCGTGGTTTTCTTGTTAATTATTTAAGTTTTTTTTTTAATCTATATATTCTAATATAAAATTTTATTTTATTTTTTAATATTTAATTAATAATAAATATTTTTATCTTATTAATATAAAAAAATTGGAAATTTTTTTTATCTTTTGATTTTCTTTTGAGGGTTTTTATTTTTTCTGGTTTGTTTTTATTATTTTTTTAAAATTATATTATTTCATATAATTTTTATTTAATTTTATTATTTAACAGTATGTTGATTTTTCTTAAAATTTATTCAGTGCATAATGTCACGTTAGAATAATTTTTATATAATTTAATTTAAAATTCAGGCTAAACCAGTAATCATATTAGATTTTTTTAAGTTTTAAAAATTATACTAATTTTGATTAAAAAAAATTACAATAATCTAAATATTATTTTTCATGTAATTTTTTTATCCCAAGCGGCTGTCGATAAACTATTACCGAGCCACAATTGGTTCTATTTCTTTGTTTCATAAGCCCTTAATAATAAATAACAAGAAAAACTCTCACCTTTTAGTTCATGACACCGTCGTCCTGGTAGTCCCGATGAAGGTGAAAAGTAGCTCAGATTGTTTGAGCTACTTTTTCAAGAACGTAAAAGGTCGCTCAAATAAATAGAGACTTATATTGCATTTTCAGGTTTTTTCTTGGATCAATAGTGACGATATTTTCCTTTCAGAAATTTAAAAAGTAGCCATTTTAAACATGAAACAAAATTCAAAAACTTGAACCAGTAAAGGCGACATTGTTTTAATTTGAAATGAATTTTTTTAATTAAAAAATAAAGATAATTAGATTCTTAATTGAAAATTTAACATGCCAGCCTTATATTTTAAGTTATTATGTGAAATCTCAATAATAATCTTATATTATTCAACTTTAACATACCAATATAATTCTCTGGCTAGTGGAGTTATAGGCGCATTCGAAGTAATGATTTCACCATGGAGAAAAAAAGAAAAATGAAAAAACCTTTTAATGGCTAACATTTAGGATTCAAACTCGTATAATATGCTAGGAATACACTCACTTGCTAATCAAAATAAACATTAAAAAAAAATACAGCTTTAAATGCCCACGTGTAGCTGATCTTTGGCCGACTGTAAAATGCGGCATGCATTGTAGACAGATCTAGATTACTTTTTATCCAGTAAAAGAAAATAGGTCATGAGGGTTTTAACAGCAGTGTCCGAACATTTGTTGGATCATATATCCACACCCCTCCGTTATCAAGCTTGCTAGCTGCTCTGCAACTTTTACCTGTGGTGAGGATGCAACACGAGACAGTCTAGCATGATTCTCAACTTCATTTCTCCTGAACAGACGAACAAGCATGTTAGATGTTGACATATGATTCATAGATTATGAAGAACAAGGGATAAATAAGCAGAATTATGAAGAACAGGGGATAAAAAGCAGATGATGTCATGTCCACAGGGTGCCCCAAAGGGGTGACCTGAGAACACAGAGTGCTTTGTCCATCTTGTAGCTTACAGCTAGAAAACCATCCCCCCTGTGTTCTCAGGAGCCACTCCTCTGGGGTGTACCGGCTGTCATATGAAACTGAGACTCGATAAATCAATATTATTGAAGACTGGTAATGAACTGAACTGATCATGGAAGGTTCAATAGCATTGGCCATCTTATTGGGCTGAAGAATCTCAGGTCAATATTTAATGATGTGGTCATTCTAACGACATCACAGAATGTTGTCATCCTTGTGACAACATTCTAGGGGTGTAAGTGTAGTTACTGTTGTAAATAATAAAGAATTTTTTAAAACATATACACACACATTAAAAAATCGAGATTTTCATCTAGAGTTTATATATTGAGTTTTTTATTTTATACTGAACAAATAAAATATTTATATAATAAATTTAATATGAGATAATAACTAATAAGTAAATGATAGTAGGCTCAAATCACGCCTGTAAGGTTGAGCTGAGCGAAAAAAAATCTTTGATTGTCCCCAGCGCGAGGTAACGCTTGTATTTTTTGAATATTTTTTTTTACCTGTTATAAAAAAATAATATATATATATATATATTTGTTATTTATCATATATTGGTTACAAAAGTTCTAGCTTTGAAAGTTGGATTCAAAAGGCATCTTCAATTCAAAGAAAAATATTCAAAAAGTGACAGGCTCGAATAAGAGACCCTGAACCAAATATTAACATTTAAAAAACTAAACTACACTACTGAAAGAGTAACAAAGAGACCAGGAAAACACCTGGAATGTAAGTTTTATACTATGAACTTTAATAACTTAGTTATGGTTTTGCTCTTTGTTATTTGGAAGGCTTATATGTCTTTGGAGGTTATTTTGGGTTTCTAACCTTTTCCATGTACAAACCCGTTCAAAATAAAATACTTTACAATTAGATCCCCAATGTTCCACACATTTGTAAATTAGATACTCTCATTAATATACGTCAATATCTCTCACCCAATGTGCATATTCTATGCAATAAAACAGGATCATGGTGGATATGACTTGACGGGAAACTTAACAAACTTGGATAAAAGAACCTTATTGAGAAATGTATAAAACGTTCGGTACTCATTTGAGAATGAAGTAATACAACTGGGGCTAAAAATTCTTAGGGGCCCCTGATCTCCCGAGACGGAGACACTTCACTCACCATCCAAGATTCACATTATCACTTGCAATATAAGCCACAGACGTGCTGCCGACACAATATCGAGGTGGCTCTCGCTGTTGTTCGATGAACCAAGAAGTTGACACGGCCCCAACGCTGAAAGTGTGCATAGGATGCCAAGGAACTCGCTCACTGATTAGATTGGCCCTACGTCCTTTACCACCACAATCAATGTCATTATATCTGAACTACCCATTTTCCATTCGCCATATCATCACACTTATAAATAAATCCAATCCCCGCACCTCTACAGTCTATCCAGTTATCCAAACAAGAAAATTATCTGCAATCCTCTCTTGATTCTCGCTGCTGTTTCCTAGCTAATAGTGACAATATCCATGGATTCACTTCCCAAGGACCAACGAACTGGGCATGACCGTCAACCCACTACGTCTGAGCTTCTCTCGAGTGCCAAGCTAGTGGCTGGGGTAGCTCAAGCCTCGTTCGGCAAAGAAGGAGAAAAAATAGACAGGGCCAAAGTCGCTGGTGCTGCAGAAGATCTTCTTGAAGCTGCCTCTAGGTACGGAAAGCTGGATCAAGAGAAAGGCACGGGCCAGCTATTAGAAAAGGCTCAGACTTATCTCCACCAGTACCATTCCAACACCCTGCCCGCCGCCACCCCGAGCACTACTGGTTCCGGCGACACAGCTCCTGTCGACAAAAAAGAATCGTCAGCCCCGCCTTCAACTCGTGGTGACGATGACCAGTCTGGAAGTGGGCTCGGGGGAGCTTTCAAGATGGCTCAAGGATTCTTCAAGTAGACTATGTATCTTGGAATCACGTTTGTGCGAATAAATTAATGTGCTTAGCTACGTGGCTTTTAAATTTCAACCCTAGTCCTCTGTGTGTGTTATATGTACTGATGTGTTTGATTTACTAGTGGAGCTTGATCATATGTTGCGTCTTGTATGCTTTCGCTCTTTAATTTAATATTCTAGTTTTATATATCTGGTTTTTGTTCTGAAATTTTCGGTTCGTTATCACAGCTAACTTCTTGGAGAACTTAGAGATGAAAAATAATCGCACCATAGGGTCCCTGATGGGTGTTGACAGGGTCAGAGTCAGCGGTTTGTTGTGATCGACTCCTAAGGAAGATGTTTGTTTGCGTTTCTATTTTTAAAATTCATTGTGTAAATATTATGTTTGATAACATTAAAATGTAACTCTTTGTTAGTGTGAATCCATATATTTTTTTAATTGAAACGCTGGTTCTACTTGCTTCACATGTCTGCCGAGTAAATAATTTATCTAAATATTCTTCACTTCAATAAGTGAATAGTATTTTCAGTGTTTATTAAATTTTAAATTATATTTTACTTAAAAAAATTAATATTTAATATTATTTAATAATATCATATAAATTAAAAAAATATTACATAATGATATAGTGAAATTGGATCGTGGTATTAATTTTATTTTATTTTTATATATTTTATCCAATTTTGTTATACTCCAAAAAATTATAAAAATTATAATTGCTATCAGATAAATTTCATATATGATGAAATTATAGATAAATTAATGAAATAATAAAAAATATTTAATAAAAAATATTTTTTATTTAAAGATATAGTAATGATAATTAAATCTATAATATTTAAATTAAAAAAATTGATAATAATATATATATATATTAATTATCTTGTAAGTTTAATTTTAAAAGTATGTTTAATTAAATATATTAAATTATTATTTATTCAATTTCAATTATAATTTTAATTGAGTATATATAAATATTAAATGAATCTCAACTAAAAATATTTTTTATCGAACTATTTTTTTAAATTATAACTATAAAAATTACTATATTATCATTATTCTAAAATCAAAAAAATAAATATAATTACTGCACGGTGAATCACGAATCAGTCCCTGACCTTTAGTCTCTATTTTGTCGTCACAACCAACCCATCATCTATGCTGTTAAGATCCTGAATGAAGCGTTAAGACCCCCTTAAATCCCATGCAATATCGTGGTGTCAAAAACAAATGGATCCATCATTATTGAGTAACAATAAACGACTACAAACGACTTTCTGCCGCTCTCAACAGTCAATCGTTTCTTCTTTCTCCTCCTTTTGATATTTGTTTTTCTTCTCTCTTCGTATCAATAACTCGTAACTAAAAAGATTCATGGAGCTTATTCACCTTTTTCTATGACGATTCTAAAGCTATTAAAGAGTGAATTGAGTTTTTGAACTTCGAAGGAGTGCATTTATGGGCAAATGGAAGGTTCTAGAAATTAATTAATAAAATACTTAGTTTATAGTTGATATTAGTTTAATATATTAGTGCATTGGATAAAATTTAATTTATAGTTTATATTAGTTTAATATATTCATGCATCCAGTAAAAATAATTTTTTTAAAAATATTTATATCATATAAAATTATTTGACATTGTTATAAAATGCAATAAAAAAACTTTTTTATTTAACTTTTTATTTAGTTAAAGTTTAAAATTTTATCGTTTTGAAGTTTCTAACCGGCATATGAGGATGAAATCAAGAAAAAAATATTAAAATTGGCAAGAAAAAAATATTGAGAGTGGCAAGAAAAAAACTTTTTAATTTAATTTATTATCTAATTCAAGTTTAAAATTAAATTGTATAAAAATTATGTGAATTATTTAACTTGATAAATTTAAAGACAATCACACTAGTAAGTTGAAGAAAAAAATTAATATATTTTTTTTTCAACTTAACTTCCAACTTTATTTTCATTTAAATTTAAATTATATAAAAATTATTTTAATGTAATTTAATTAAATTTATTGTCCAATAAATTAAATAAAAATTATTTTTAATGTAATTTAGTTAATTTCATAGTCTAAAAATAACACGAATACTCAAGTTTTCAAAGTTCAGGATGAAAGGTATTATTAGAAAGGTAATAATCGAGCGAAAAATAGCATGGATTTGGCAGCAGATTCAATTTGATATTATTAGAAGCAAAATGATAAGTGGGTCGTGTGTGTGCGTGTAAAACTTGTAGACTTTCAAACTAGAAGAAAAATACATGATATAATTTGAATTTACAATAACTTTTGAATTTTGAAATTTTGATGGGCCTTACCTTTTCATTTCCTCTCAATAGAAATTCAATTGTTTGTTATTGGTACTGGGTTTATTTATAGGACTCATTTTGGTTTGAACTGGTTAGTTTTATAATATGTGAATCATTCATTTGCGCGTCATGGTTTCGATGTGATGGCTGAACTAGATGGTTGCTAATTGTACTAATGTCTAAATTAAATTTTTTAACTAAAAAACAGTAAAAATGCCTAAATTATTTTCTCTATTTTAATTTTAAAATTTAATCTAAATAATGCAGAAAATAATGCATTACAAAAGGGAGAAGACATATTACCATGGTGAGATTTTATTTAGATAGATTAATCAATGGCTTACACGAGAGAAGTTAAACCCAATAAGAATTATAAACGGTGATCACATTCTCCGGATAAAAGATCATCGATGCATTTATTCAAAATAATCCTTTCTTATATTCTAGATGATAGGAAGCGGAGCGCCAGTCAACGGACGTAATTTCTAAATCAGATGGCCTGACCTCCGAAACTTTTGGGTAGGAAACGACGCAGTTTGATTTTGTTATTTTCTTTTTCTTTTTCCATTTTCTTATAATGTTAGCCGAGGACGAGGAGCAGCGGCAACAGAGAGCCACCAAGTGAAGGGGGAAGAGAGAGGGGGGGGGGGATAATTTTCTTCCTCTCTGGATCTCTTGCCCACTCCTAATTCCTCCAAATTGCAATTGCTAAAAGGTAATTTCGCTTATATCCCCCCAATTTTTTGCAATTCATCACAATTCAATAATGCAGTACCCAATTTCTATAGGAAATTCCCAGATTTCTGTCAATCTTGTTAATTCCTTGCATTTACGGCTCATTGTCGTTTTGAGGTTTTTTAACGAATGCTTAATATTGCAGTTGTGAGCGTAAATCTATGTCAAGGATTTTGTTTTTTCATGCTGATAATTTTTTTTCGCATGATCTTATGGAAATTTAAAGTAATTTGATCAATGTAAACTGATTGGATATAAGCTCTTATTTAGATTGGAATGATTACAAATGATAAAATGTTTTTTTCCCTCTCGTATTCAAATCGGACTTGGTTACTTAAACTGCAGGCAAAGTAATAACAAGCAACGTAGGTGAATTCTGCAGAAATTATATATACTTTGAGTTTGAGAGAATCTTTTGTAAAGATAGAAGCTGTGTCATTTTTGCCTTGAATTCGGCACAAGAGTTTAACTTTTATTTGTTCATCTTAATGAAAGCACGTGGACAAATGCATTCCTGATCTTATATCTTGCTAAAAACGTTTCTTTTCTTTTTTTTTCATTTTCAGATTTCATTTTTGGAACAAAACGGTGTTGATTAATGCCTGAAGCGAAAAAATTTAACATTCTGGATTATGACTCTGTTTTTCTCACAGGATAAATGGCTCGATCTCGGCAGTTTTAGCGGTTACTGCATTTATTTATTTTTGGTCCAGGATGATGTGGAGGTTTGCATCGAATGCCCTCACTTCTATCGGACTGAAGAAAAGCTCAAAAGAGGTAAATCGGTCTAATTTAGAGTTTTCAGATGACGAGGTGTGTTCAAATGTTAGTGGGGAAGAAGGACTTGAATGCCCAATATGCTGGGAATCTTTCAACATTGTTGAGAATGTACCTTATGTCTTATGGTGTGGTCATTCCCTCTGCGAAAACTGTGTCTTGGGGCTTCAGTGTGCTTTGTTGGGATTCTCTATGCAAAAAATAAGGATTCCATTCCTTGTTTCCTGCCCCTGGTGTCAGTTGCTGTCATTCCGACTAGTCTATGAGGGGAGTCTGAAGTCCCCTCGCAAGAATTTCTTTCTCCTCTGGATGGTTCAAAAATTGAACGGTGACAGGGTGAAGTTTAGTTCCCCCCTTTGCACTAATGACAATCAACCAATTTGGTCTCCGAAAGGAAATTTAATCTTTGGACATCAATTTAGCAACAGGAGCCTCGGTAGGGCTACATATAATCAGGGACAGGGTCAATTGGGCTTTTATGGAGATGGTGGTAGCAGAAATGGAGAGAGGAACCACTCTTCTCTTCACAAATCTCTGGATTATTTTCTTGACTTCACAACGAAGTTTCCACTGGTCATCATATTTCTACTGATTGTTCTTTTTGTGGTACCTATCAGTGCTGTCATTGTACTTCTTTACTTGTTAGTGACAGTTCTTTTTGCACTACCATCTTTCGTGGTATTGTACTTTGCGTACCCCACTTTGGCGAGGCTGGTGAAGGAGATAGCCTCTTGAGATGTTCTGTTGGCTCCTCATTTCAGAGAATCCAAGAAATTTTGCAGCCCTGTCATTTCTCAGTATTCACTTCACAGGCATTTCGATAGTAGTTCAATTTATCAGCTTGTCTGTTTCTAAAAACTCCATTTCCTTTTTTTTTTAACTGAAGACTCCATTTCCTGATTATTTGACCATTGGATGTTCAGGAACTTTTAGATTTTTAGAGAGTTTCTGTGCAGTGAAAATTTCAAAGAGGCCACTCTGACTGGACCTTGCCTGACTGGATTTCAAATATCTGAGTTGCAGTTAATGTTTCAAATACTGTTGTTTGCCCCAAGTGGTGTTGTATGTCTTGATCCAGCTCTACTACTTCCTTCGCATATCTCTTTCACTGTTTGGCTGGCTGTAGGAAGCTCTAGAATTTCCATAAATGCTTGGCAGAAGCCTGATTATGGCTGGCTTAATCAAAGAGTTGTTAAGATGTCTTAGTTGTTCCTTATTCACTCCGAGAGTGGTTCATTTGTTCTTAGAACGATTATTGAGGGAATTTAGCATATAATTTTGATCTTTTAATGGTCCAAATATACTGGAGTGGATTTGGGAAAAATGCACTTTTTTGGCATTCGTATTTCTAAATTGCATTCCCCCCCCTCCCTTCTACTTGGACTCGCATGAAATCTTGCTTTGCATCCTGAGAACGTTTTGATTTTTCTCATCACACTGTTCCATTTTTGCATACCTTTCGCATGTCTGTCAAGTACAATGGTGGCATGCAGGCCAATAATTTTTTTTGGCTGGTTGTGACTGCGTTTTTGTTATGTCTGTTATTCGTTTATCCATAGGGCAGGGATATTCTTTGTAGAGATGCTCTCAGAATTCGAGGCATATGAATTAGGTGCTAGTATAATATATGCTTCCTTCCCTTTATAAACCGAGGGCGGCCAATAAATTAGAGGGGATATTGCTCCCTAAACCCTCCCGTATTCCCTGGTTCTTTGCTGTTGTTGCTTCAGCTTGTGAAGAAGAACCGAAGAAGGGTTCTTCCCCCCAGGCACCGGTATACTGAATCTCTAACAATTACATGTTGTGTCCTGTAATCTTTATGAAATTTACACAGGACTTGCTTCAAGTGTTTCCTTTTTTGCTGGTTTATTATTTTCAGCATTCTTCTTCAATTAATAAAAGAAAAAATGAATAAAGAAAGCGTTGTGTATCAGTTGGTAGCTGCAAACTACTTGTCAATTCAACCAAGGTTTTGTTGTAAACTAATTGTAGTTGGCTACAGTATTACTTCTATCCACTCTCTCTGTTTGGAATTAGATTTCTTTGCTACAATAACACTTATCAATTTTTTGATCTGACTCATCATTAAATTACTGTCCTACTTCATCTATCTGGTTGTCGGTAGTTTGTTTTATCTCCCTAAAAATTAAACAAGAAAGCCGTGTCAAAGTTTCAATTTTTGGTGCAATTTTTTTACACTTGAAATTCTGTAATGGGGTTGTATTTCTTGCTCATGTTGCTTGAGCATTCTCGCTTGCGGGGGCAAGGAATAGAAAAAGGTAAGAAAAGAGAGGAAGGAGGATGGTCTAGATAATTGGTTGGTTATCAGTTGAGTTCTGTTTTGCTTCAAGTATGTAAGAAATGTCAGGGAAGTATATACTCGGTAGAAGTTGATCGAGGATTATGATAAGCCAGTTCCGAGTTCTCTGGCAGCTTTAATAATGCTGCTTCCTGCTTTCTCCATGAAAAATAAGCATCATAAAAGAAAGAACAGTGCTCTATTGATCACTATAATACCAGCAGTATTAGTCTGCACATATCCTTGTGAATTTGTTCGTATACATTTTGTATCAACAGAAGATTGGTGCTCTTTTCTGGAACAGGTAACTTTTTATAACTGGTGGATTTAAAAGCAGAAACATGTCCGAGGAAGCTTTCCCGTTTTTCTGATTGTATTTGCCTTTTCTTTTGCCTTGAACTCTTCATTTCTTTGCCTTTCTGCTGCCTTTGCTTTTGCTCCTCCTGCAATCTGATCAATATCAACCATATCTTCTTGAAATTGTGTGAAGGCTCTTAACCGTATGCGCTCCAGGTCACTCTGCAGATCCAATAAATACTTATCAGCTCCTGAGAGAAATTTGAGTTGGATTACAAAAAAGTAAATGAAGCAAACCTCTGTTTTTCGAAGTCTTTTTCGGGCCTTTTCTTTCTTCTTGTTCTCCCAGGAAAGTATTGTGGCATTCACCTGCTCGTACCTGACAATTCTTTGTATTAGTTGAAGAACAATATCAAATTGTGTTTGCTAGTAAATGAAAAATCAAAGCAAATCCCTGCAAATATTGGATGATGTTATTTCCGTGTATTTGGCATGTGTAATTTTTGTTAGGACGACTGTTTTGGTTTTGCTTGTAATTGATTTTATGGTTTAGCAAAGCACTCTCCATATGAATTGAATACCTCTTTTGGATCTTAGACAATTCAGCTCTCTCCCAAGCATCTGCATCTGTCCCGTCTTCTATTGCAGGTCTTGTCGGTGGGATTGCAGGCTTGCTTGTGGGAGGCAGTTTAGGCTCTGGCACTGTAATTTCTGGTTTTATAGGAAGCACGTCAGTCATTGGCTCCGCGCTTTCAATGGAGGTTGGGGTTTTCTTCATTGATGGAGCAGGCTTGTCAGTAGGTGTGAAGGTCCTTTTAACCCGCGGGGCAGGAGCGGCAACCTCGCTATCTTGGCTTTTCGAACCTTTACCTGATTAGACTTAGTTAATTAATGCTTGTTCAATAAAGTACGATTGGGAGACTAGTTTATTCAAATTGTTTTACCTGAAAATTGTTTAGATATCCTACCAGATTCTGAGATTAAACCTGCCAATCCTTCCCTTTTTCTGTCAGCCTGGGTCATTGAAGTCTCAGGTCCCTTGCTGATCTTTTTCTGTTCCGGGATGCTCGATGCGTTCAGTGATGTTATGGCATAAGCCGCAGCTGCCACAGCAACTGCCTGCTCTGTTCTATTGGAGTCATAATCTTGTTTCTTTTGTCCAGAAAATTGTCTCCGGAACCAGTTCTGAGTTCTCTTGTTTTCTGCAAAATCCATCAATGAGATTCATTAGTCTTTTCATCTATATATTTTACTACCTTCAACTGTCAACTCATGGATTTTTTCTTCCGGTGGTAATTATCTGCAGTACGGACATTTGAGTAGCTCTATTTTTCATGAGCATGTAAAATACAAGAAACACATCAAGCTTTTTAGTTCGGTAATGGAAGTTCAAAGGAAATTCATAAAAATCTTACGAGTACCGTCTTTGAAGGATGGAGTCTTAAGGGATGGAATTCTTCTTTGTCTGGCGCTTCGAGGCTCTTCTGGTTTTTCCCGTCCAGAAAATCTCACCCTGACAGAAATGGCCAGTCATGATGGGGTCCTTGAGAACATTTACTGTTAATGAGAGTCGTGCGTTTACCTGGCTTGCTTTAGCATATTCTCCATTGCTCGAGGAAATGGGTGTTCTGAAATCTCAAGTTCCTGGACATTGTGCAGGATTCATCTTTTCTGCGTTTATTTGAAGGTGAAGCTTAGGAAAGGAGGCAATTTGTTATGGTTAGGCGTGGCGTAGGCTGTGACTATGTTGTAGGAGTCAAGTAAGGTTTGGATATATGCTTTGCCTGGTTTGGATTTGTCAAGGAAAGAATAGTCTTGATGCTTAACTTTTCATTAAACATGTGACATAATAAACAAATCTCCATTGCATTCTAACAACCTTTCTACAGGTTTCTTTCTGCTGAAGAAGTGGATAAGAATCTTGATGGGAAACTTCAAATTAGGGACTGAAAAGGGTGTCCTTTTGCGCTCCATAAATTTCTTTTGGCACAAAAAGGAACATTTTTAAAGAACAATCATACAACCCCTGAAGTCAACTTATGAGTTCTGAGTCTAGTGTAAAAGAAACTGGTGATTCTTGATTTAATCTTCAAGGCAGCTTCAAGAACTTTGTTACCACGTATTACAAAGTTAAATTGTGAACTTTGAATTCTCAGAACAGAATCAAGTCTTCCGTCACATAAAAGGTGCAGCACCTTGAGACGTAGCCTGCACAACTTGGGTCTGGCTTTCACAATCATCTGACCCCCTGAAGCAGTGCATAATTATTATTAATTATTAACGAAACACTAAATATGTCACTTATTCTACACCGATGAAATATTATTTATTAGAATAGTATTTGTGTTTTTTTTTTAAATTTAACTCTTGATAATTCAATTTTTTTAATTTTCGTTTAGTTTTTTTTTCTTATTGGGTTATGTATCGGTATTGTGAATTTAGTAATTTTAAAATAATCTCAATATGAGATCTGTTAAAGATATACTCTATAATTTTTATTTTTTTTATAAATTTATTTTAATTTTATAATTCAAGTTTAGAGTTTAACAAGTTAACTTGAGTTAACTAAAATTAATTTTTTAGATTATTTTTTAATTAATTTTTTATTTCATCATTCAATATTAGATTTATTAAAAATCAAGTTTATAATATTTTTTATTTATTTTTTATGAAATTACTCAATCTCATAATCTAAACTTTGAGTTTGATAGTTCAACTCAAAATTATTTCTACTTTATTTTTTGTTATAGAATTAGATAAATTTAGTTAAGCTTGGTTAATTAGCATAACTTTTGAATTATGATTTTTGATTTTGAGTTATAATTCAAAAATTCCTCATAAATAATTTATGATAAAAATAAATTAAAATGACTTGAAGTTAACAACATGCTTAGTAAAAATTACTCAAAATTACTTTAAAAAAATATACAATGTAAGTGAGAATCCTTAAGTTAAAAAATTTAAGTTTTGACTAAATCAATACTTTACAATTTAATAACACTCTTTTGACTTAAATTTAAATTAAAAAATTATTTTTAATTAAAAATATTAATGATTTTTCTTTAAGTCAAAAAATAATTTAAATCAACTCGTAAAAGTCATATCAAACATAAATTAAATGATTTGAAATGTAGGTTGTAAGTTAAGTGGGTACACATAACTACTTTTTTTATATAAAAAAAATGGATTATAAACAAGAAATAAATAATGAGTACAACGTTACCAAACCTATTTAGATGCAACTTAACCCACCTATTTGCCATCTCTAGGGGCACGGACTAATTAGATAATTTTTAACTTTTGTGTATTTGAGAATTGCTGTAACGATTTCAAAAAAAGATAGCAACTCGCAATGGTGACCTAGTTAGACTTGCAAGGGAGTTTAGGAGAGTTTGGGATTTAACAACGCTCTAACTGAGATTACAGTAAGCATCAATTTCTTCCTTGGCGGTCAGCCAGCCAGGGCTCAAATGCGGAAGCGAAGGTTGATATCAAATTCAGGCAAAACTTTCCTTTCTAAATCTGTTTGTTATTTCTAGTAAACTTGCAAGTTCTAACAAATTGGTATGAAAAGAATAGGAAAAGGAAAACATAAACTATTGAAATCAACTACACTGGAGAGGAAAAACACGAGAAAAGTAAACCTCTAAGCACATGCAGGAGCTTTGAAGTCTCTAATAGTAACATAAACTATTGAATCAGGGGCGACTGTGATCGGGGAAGAAGAATCAACAATCTTTGGACTCAGTGAAGGAATGTCTTGAGAACTTGTAAGCTGCAAAGGAGTTCCATTCAGCAGTACCACATCACTCTGGATGTTGCCATCTCTTGGGGTCAAATGATACTCTTCTCTTTGATTTGAACCATTAACAGTCATTCTGTAATTATTTGGGTACTTGTTTTCGTCATTGGTGACAGAAACATCAATGGAAGTGGAGTTTGACATGTTAATGATCAGCATTGTGATGCCAGGCTGCAATTAGTAAAACTTCAATTAATGCCTGATGGTGCAAAGGAGAATAGCAATGACAGAGGTTTTGTAGCCTTAGATTTACCTTCTGCTTTGAACAGTGAGTGTATGTTCTCAAATATGGGGAGCCAAAATGACTGGTAGCGAGCACGGTCTTTCCCATTAGGCGATGCCACAGAAGTGCACTAATACAAGGTAATAAAATAAATACACCAGTAATTAAGTAAATAAAATAAGAAGGAATTCATACAGAATTAAGACCATTCTTGTCAAGAGCAACACGCACCCATAATAGTCTGGATTTGGGATGAAGGATGTAGTGTTAAGCAGACCATAGTTTCCTCCAATGAGCGCCTGTCTGCAGTAGACCTTATGATTGAAGGTTGCTGTCATGCCTAGTTGATCCAGGTACCTGTTCCATAACAATCACGTAAATTACGAGTAAATTCCATGCAATTCTCAGGAGTTAAGATTAAAATAAGTGGAGTCTCCTTACCAAAACCCATCAACAAAAGTATGCGAGACATCCTTGCCACCACTGTTATAAGCACCACCAGATTCCCCAACCCATGGTCCTGCCCACGGACCAAATTCCTTGACAACGTTTTCAAGGTCTTTGAATGTTTCTGCTATTTCATCCAGGAAATATGGATCCTGAATCTTGTTGATCAGGGTTTTATCGACACCTGCGTACTTGGTTGTTAGTTAACCATATCGGTACTAGACGCATTAACTCGGTTTTGTTAAAATATAAAGAAAAAAAGAAGAAGAAGAAGGGAGGGGCGAGGAAGGAGAACAAGGAGAGTGAACTAATAATACATGCCTGCACCAAGATTGTATATATGGTGGGTTACTCCATCGACAACATGTGGTCCTGAGACCTCAAGGAAGGTTTTAAACCATTCAGTGTCGTAAAAACCAGCAGGGCCCAACACCCTAGGTTGTGTCTCGCGATCTGGGTACAGCTCCTTCACTATTTCTTTAAGTTGAATAATATCTTTAGCATACTGGTCAGCCTCCAGTCTTGCAGATACCCCAGATGCACACAACTCATTTCCTGACAGATAATCAGGACATTGAATTAGTTGCGTAATAAGACACGTTGGAAAAAACAAGTTATGCTATTGCATTCAAGCAAAGCATGGTCTTAATTACCTAATTCATAGGAATCAATCTTGTATCCCTTTGATGCAGTATATTTCATGAAATCTCGGGCATTTTTTGAGTTCCAGTCACCAACCCAAAGTGTAGAATTGTCAGATTTCCTCTTCCCAATAAGGGCATTTAAGCCAAATGTGATTTTAGCACTGCCAGAAAACAAAAAATCGTGGGAGTTTTAGCTGCGGCAATTCATTAAATCATATTTCGGGGAGAATAACTTGGTGTGAAATGCATGCGGTACACGTACTTTGTTTGCTTAAACAAGTCATTGAGCTGATCCCATCTATCCATGGGCAGAGAACCGTTGCTGAATCCAAATAAACCATCATCTCGTTTCTTGAAATGAGGGAATTTTTTAATGGAGTCACCGACTTGATAAAACAACTGATCTTGCAATGAGCCTCCAAGTCTGATTCTCAGAGGATCAAATGCTGAAATCGTAATGAACAATCAAGATCTTTGAAGCTAAGAGAGTTGGTCAATGTGAAGGAGTAGAAGGGCAAAGACACCAAGAACATGATTTCTGCTATTTCTAGTTGCTTGTAGGAGCGGATATATATTTTTTGGATGTAGGATAATAAGCCAATGTTTACAACCATGATTTCTAACCTGTAATTTCTAAAATTCTTGCAGGAGCAGATCACATATTGTTTTAAAGCTAAACAGAAGTAGTCACCGGATCATCTTGAAAAGGCAAAACGCTGACATGGATTAGTGCATTATGCAGAAACATTCCTCTTAATGTGGCCAATCAGGACCTCTGACACTTGAAATATTAAAGAAAACATGTGGATTAAAGGCCAAAGACAACATTTGAACATTGCAATTCCGAAAGACATGTAGAAGCAGGACATATATATCAGTATATTCTGCAAACCCAGCATTGAGACCTGATAACTCCAAACATGATTTCCGAACAGCAATTATACATCTATAATCACGAATCATTTTAAACCTGATAGAAGTTAAAAGAAAAACGAATTTGTAATTACAAAAATCATCCAGAGTTTAATTTGGCAACGTTTTATTGAGTGCCATGCAAAAAATATAAAAATGTCTGTGCGAGAATATATTCAGAAATCCACTTCAACTTTTCTATTTTTTGAAAAAAATTATTCAATGCTACTGCAAATATGACAGCAAGAGTAACAGTTTTGTCTTGGAAATAAATCATCCACACCGAAAAGCATTAAACATATACATTAGAATACTTCAATGGTTTTGTCCAATCAAAACTTACCCTTGATAGCATTAGTCAGAATCTTGTTGTTCAAATCCTGCAAATATAGCAAAGCCCCTAAAGTCTTAGCATCCCAATCAATAAGAGTATTCGGTGGCAAAGAAATTTACAAAAAAAGGACAAACCAGATTGAGGAGGCCAGCCTTTCCCCATGGGCACTGGTTGTAATCGCACTTTTCACTAGGCCACCAATCTAAAGTTGCACATATAAAATTATCATCAGTTTTCGCTATGGAAGTTACCCCCTTAACAAAAACCTTCACATCATCTGCTGCACATAAAGAAGAGAAGAACAGCGATGCAAGAATGCAAGACACAGCAAGTCTTAGGCCAGCCATTCTGGTAGAGCTTTGATTCGAGATAACAATGATAGAGGAGACATCTTTATAGATAGATATAGTAATTGATTTTGTGACAGATTGAATTCTGTTAGGATGTTGATAATAACAAATCTGTACAGTTATAATTCTCCTCGACTTCTTGATTCACCATAACTCTGCTATCCACTGACTTATCTCAACTGATCTAGCCTGAGCTGGAGGACCCCCACACCCCCACCAAAAATATATATATATATATATATATATATATATATATATAGCATGCGAAAAAAGAAAGATAAGAGAGAGGATAATCTCTTGTTTGCATAATTTTCAATGGATAGGAATTTATATTTTTTTCGTAAAAATCTCAATAATTTAAAATAAATGGGAAAATAAATAATAACTAGATATTTTGTAAGCAATTCAAGGGGAAAATAAAAGTTAATGTAAGAAAATTTTGGAAAATAATAATTATAAAAAAAATATGAACTTTAATTTTATTGAAAATTCATGCTCACAAATCTTTAAAAAATAGCATATTAGGTTCATATATAATAATTAACTAAATGATTGTTAAAATTATAAAAAAATATTATGATCTTATTTAAAAAACAAAGACAAGATTGAATGGAATAATAATTTAAATATAATTTAAGTTATTTTACTTCTAATAAGTTTTAATTAAAATTAAATATTTTTTTAAATAAAATCAAACATTTATGAAAAGAGATATCAGGTATCAAAACTTGGAAAATTAGTCTCGTATCTTTAACCTAATACAATAAACCTAGGACTCGGGTGCATAACTTTCTTACTATATTGTTTGTTTAATAGGATGAATGACCATTGTTCATTTTATTTTTTAAAAATAAATACATTATTTATTCTATTTAAAAAGTAAATAAATAATTAATATTTTATTATAACAAATGACGTGTCATGTACTGATAAAAAATCTAGACATCCAAGGTGGTTGGAAAGTTAAGACTTGAGTTTTGGAATCTTGAAATTTTCAACTATTTTTTATCTGAAAATAATTTTTTTAAAAAAAACTTGGATAGGTTAACAACTCATTTCTCATCTTAAAACACCCTTTAATAAAAAATAAAAATAAAAATCCAAGGAATGCATTTTTTAATTTAGGTTACCGAGCGAGAGAGGCCCAATCCAAGAATCGCTCCCTTTGGAGATGGAGGAGGCTGGGTTCGGGTCCAACGACTAATATTCTATCTGCTTGTAGTTTACAATTCAGGCATGGCATCTGAAGGTTTGAGGCCCGTATAGACAGATTGCGTGTGTATACAATATGGAGCAGAAGAATGTCCAGTGACCACTACGATTTCATGGTTGATCTCCTTAGCAGGGCAGTCTCCTTGCAGGGGCGAAGAACATAATCAGAATGCCTAGTCCAAACAGTTCTTCCGAAGAAGCCGTAGAGAGCATTTACTAGGCGCTTGCCCGAGTCAAGGCCCAAAGGCTGATGCTGCCGCTGAGAGACTACTGGTGCAGTTAGAACTTCGCAGAATGGTTAATTTCTATACTTTCAATTCTCACATTTTTACGCGGCATCCGGGAAACAAGGTGCCTGGTTGCAGTTCAATCAAGATCTATGGCATGGTTCATGAGTACAATGCATGACGAGAGAGCCACGCGAATCCATGCAAGAAGTTGGATCGGCTTTGGAGAAGATTAACAGGAAGTTGAATTATTTGGGATGTGACCTTGATTGTTTTTAGTTGACAAGGCGTATCTTTCAGCCCTATGCGTCATGTGCTAGCCTATTTTAGCGATAGTGGCATCATCTTCTTTAAGGCTACTAAGCTCTTGATTGCACTGATACTATAGTGAACCAGTCAGATGTGTTCAAGGGCCTTGAGGTTCATACCGGTCAAGCATTTCACAAAACTGACTAGCAAGATCGTTGTGAAACTCATCATGTTACATTGAATGAGCCACTAGTTTTACAACCCAATACAGATTATAATTTCCCCCGATCTAGATGGCATTGATTTCAAGGTTGATGCACGCATGCCAGAAAGAAATCTCGTCTTAGGATTTTGTATTTAAATGCAGCCGTTCGGTTAATTTAACAGAGTCTTGACAGCATTCAGAACGAGGGTGTGATGGCAGCGCTCGGTACATAGCACGAAAGAAAACGGAGAACATGACAATAGTTCAAGCAAAATGACAGCGTTAATTTCCTAGGAATCTCGTGGCACATCTAGATACTGATGAACCAAGCTCATCTTCATCCACATTAGTTACATGGGGAGATTTGACCCATTTTGGGCTCTACTTTAACTTTTCTTGTGTAACTTATAGACACTGAGATCATTGATGGGAAAGTTTGAACTAGAGAGCCACTAAATTTTCCCGTTTCATTACAGAAACATAAATAACGCCTTGTGAAGCCAAAAATATTGTAGTATTCAAAAATAAAGAAAGGTTACACTAAACTACAAAATCCGTATCAGACACTTCAAGGACTTTGTGAACACCTATTGGGTTTACACCTGGCTTGAATGCATTTCCTTCGATATACCTGCAGAAAACATCCAATTAGCTAGAGATCACCAAGATGCACGATAAGGAATTATAACATTCCCAAGTCCAAGGGGGAGAGAGGAACTCACAATTCTTTCAAATATGGATGCTTATAGAAGGCGTCAGGAATTCTTCCATTAAAATTGTTGTGATCTAAGTACCTGGACCATGATGAAGACAGTATACACATAATTCACTAACAATTGTATCCAACAATTTCACCAGTTCAAAGCAAAGAGGAAGGGTAGAGGAGGGGAATAGGAGCGGTAAAGGGAAGAGTAAACATTTCACCAAATGCCAGCAGAGCAATGCATTCAGTGTAACGATGTTGAAACAACACAGAAATCTTGGAGAGCAGATAAGCTTATGTGACGACAATCATCTTAAGAATGCATATGAATGCCAAAAAGGGAGCGGCAAAATGTTTAAAGTCTCCTCAGATGAAGAAAATTGGCAGGACTTCTCAAAATTTAGTTGGGAACAGTTCTGTGTGACAAAGATATCTCAGCCTCAATACCATCTGTGAGTGTGTCAAAACACTTGTGTAATGGTGGCCAATATTAAATTGTTTGCAAGGGAACGACTGAATAATTTATGGCAGCATAAAATATACGAGAAACCTATAACCAGATAATGCGCATTCTTAGGCATTTTTTTCTTCATGAAAATGCTTCTAGAAGTGGCATGAGGGATCACGAAAATGCTAGTCGAAGTTGACATATTCTTGCAATTCAATCCACCATGGTATGCATTGCTTTTGACAAGAGCCTGATTATAACTTTGACCCAATGAAAGGCATTATCAACACTGGAAAAATGTAGCAGCCATAAATTTTTGAAGAAGAATCTTACAAGTAAGTCAATCTAGGCATATGAGCAAGCCCAACAGGTATTATTCCAGTCATTCTATTGTGTGATAGGTGCCTGGAACCAATAAAGCAGCCAATTACAATCAAGGTACAGCAATGGAATCTAGCTGCCTAAAGAAAGAAAGAACAAAAATGAAGAGAACTTACAAGATCTCCAAGCTGGTCAGGTTTGAAAGTTGTGCAGGGACTCCTCCAGTAAGATAATTATCATTTAAATAACTACATTTCAAGGTCAGAAATAGAATTACTCACAAAAGCTTCGCTGTAAAATATCAGTGGAATAGGTGTGAATTTATGGAATCACGTATACTTACAGATTGCGAAGAGCAGGGAAGCAACCATCAAGACGTATTAGTTCCCTTATAGTACCCACCAGATGATTGTTGCCAACATCACTAAACATGGATTATGACAATTAGATTGCCAAAACTATAGTCCTAACAGTTAAAATACAACAAAGACGTGCTGAGAAGAGGATGGACTCATACAGGTGCCGAAGGTTTTTCAGTGTCCCCAGCTCTGCAGGAATTCGCCCAGAAAAGCGATTCTCATGTAGATAAAGATACCGAAGCTCAGGAAGAATTGCAAGCTCCTTGGGGATTTCTCCTTTGAAAGCATTGAAACTCAGATAACTGTAAAAAAGATTAATGGAATGAATTCCAGAAGAAGAAAAATAATCCTTAACAACATCAAATTATACATTGTAGAAAATAAGATCACTCACAGATGAGTTAAACTCTTCAGTTCACCAATTTCAGGAGGAATAACATCTTGTAGTTTATTCCACCTCAAATTACTGGCACGGCAACAACAGAACACCAGCATAATGGATCACAATTTGCAACAACTAAACCAAATTACTTCAAAGCTTAAGGATTCAGAACAAAGTAGACTAAAATAAGAAAAGGCAATGAGCAGTTACAGTATCTTAAGACGCTTCAATCGGCCAATTTGTGGAGGAATGGGCCCTGTGAGCTTGTTATTGTGAAGATCCCTGTTATGTATAAAAAATACCCCATATAGGAAATAAAAAATAAAAAATCCAATATATAAACTCTATCAAATCAAGAACCCGCCAGTCTTCATTTAAAATAGCAAAATTTTACTCGTAGTCCATAAATTTAAAACAGCTGCAGCAATAAATAAACAAAATTCAAAAACACTAAAACCCAAATCTTACAGTCTAGTAAGATCCAGCAAATTCGTTACAGCAGTAGGAAACGGCCCCACAATAGACACCGCGTATACTTCCCTGCAACCAATAAAAGACGACGAATTGTCAATCTTTCTCCAAACCCTATTACCGTATTTGCAAAAAACAAAATGCCAAAAAAAAAACTATCAGAAATTACAATTCGGTGACGACTCTATAATCTCCTACAGTAGAGCATGTGACACCAGACCACGGCGGATGGTCACCGTCGCCACAAGGATCGTCGCCGACCCAAGCGTATACCACTCTCCAGCCTAGAGATGCCTTTATTTCATTCAATGCCTTCACTACAAAAGCAAAAATACACTAAAAACCATCAATTCGAAGAGTTATTTGGTCTGTAGATCGAATCTAAAAGAGAGATCTGAAGATATACCGTCGCGTTTAAGGGTTTTGGCAAGAGCAAGATGGAAAAGAAGAGGGAAAATGAGAATGACAGGGAGGGAGAGTGATGGACGCGCCATTCTTAGGAAGCGGAGATCCGGGATTCTGGAAATCTAAGTAAGATGAAGATAACTGTCAAAATGATGTGAGAAAAAATGGAAGTGAAAGATCTAAATTTTTTTGTTTATACTTAATGTCATAATAATAGCAGTATATTATTACTCGTTCTTGCAGCATAACTATCGCTCAGAGTCCAGACTTGGTGCGTGCTTGGTTCTTCACTCAGCTTCGGCAAACGCGGAACGGGAGGCCCGTCTTGTCGGTGCTTTTATTATTTTTATTAGTTATTTTATTTATTTAGGTTAAAACGTAAAGGTATATACACTCCCTGAAGTTTGACCTGAGAATATTTAAGCCCTTCTTTTGAATTTTTGGGTTTACACCTCCTAAACTCTTAATTAGCTCCTGATTCACGAAATCTGTTAATATGGGTTTCAATCTAATTCACTAGAAATACATGCGAGGTGTATTTTTACACAACGGAGTTAAGTTTTCTTAATTTTTCTAGTTCAAATCTTCCTGATGAGTGAATATATTTGTATAGCCCATGTATATATTTATCTTAACAAATCTTGTAATTGATAATTTTTTATACATTATTTCACAAAGAGAGAAAAATTGAGAAGGCTCCGAATCAAATAAAAGTAAGGATCGCTAATGATCATGATTTTAACATGAGATTCAATGATGAGTCTCGCTGGTACATTTATGTTCTTGATTTTTTTTTTAATTAATATTTGAACATGTAAAACGTTTTAGAAACTAGACAATTGGTTTTGAAAAGTGGTAAAATGACATTGGTTTTACTTTTAAAAATCGGAATAAATCATTTTTTCTGTTGTTATTTAAAAATATATATGTAAAAATGGCAAGTGACATGTATGTTAAGGAAGTCAAGATCCATTAATAAAATTCCACGAAGGTTTTTTCTAGTGCAAAGAGATTTAGTTTTGTATTTATTTGAGTATTTGCTCGACAATCGAATATTTAATAGATGAAGGTATTTTTTCAATGACAAGCACATTTTCTTGTCTCCGATCCTCTTTTTTCCGATGATATTGAAGCTAACTTTTACATCTATTTGATATATTTTTAAAAAAATTAATAGGTTTTTTAAATACTAATTTCAAAATTTAAATTAAAAAAAATCAATAAAGTTTAACCAAAACTGTCCACGTATCAACTAAATATCAGTCAGTTTTTTATTTAAAGAAAAAATTGTCCATGGAAAGTCTATTTGATTTTCAAGGCTTTTGGGTCGCCCATTAAAGAACTGGCAGGGGAGCATTGCCCAATTAGAGTGCTATCTAGATAGCTATATCTCATCGGTGATGTGCGGAGTCATCCAAAAACAGGTGAAAACTGACCATGAATGCATCAATTACACATCTGGGAGAGAGGGGAAAGGCAACAGCGTAAACAAAATGAACACAGCAGAACTTGACATTTTATCAAAATATGATCTTAGATTAATCAACTTAACTATACAACATCGACATTAATTAGGATCATGGTCGTAGACCTACAATGCTGTAGGAGAAGACAAATTTTCTCTTGGCCTCTATATTTTTCTTGATTGACGTTTTCTTGTACAACTGCAAATTAATGCAGCTCATGGGTTTCTTCTGAAGTCCACCAGCTCCACCAATATTCATCCAAAGCTAAAACGTACGGTCATGACAAGAAGACCATCTCCATGCTTGTATAAGACGCTTAATCCCGGCCCCAAGAATCGTTTGCCCTCTCTCACATTACACATTACAAGCTAGTCATCATCTCATAAAACACAACCTAGCTAACTAATAATCAAAAACAAGCGTGAAAATAGCAGTAAATTCATGATATATATTAATTGTCTCCTCGGACCTTGCTATGTAACAGACCCGAAAGCCGGCAAAGATATATAGTTGATCCTTTTCTGCATGCATGGTAGCTGGTCACTGTATATCCATTAACATATAAACTCTCATTCCAAGAATTCCATCGATCGATCGGATGCTCGAGAAATAATTAAGGCAGGCATAGAGACCAAGAAAGACCGGGAGAAATGCAATGAAAAGGTCATTTATAATTCAAGGAAGAGGAAGATATTGGCCAAATATAGGAAGAAGTTGGCCATATATATATATATATATATATAGAGAGAGAGAGAGAGAGAGAGAGTAGCAAGTGCTAATACTGAAGAGAAAAGTGATGGTATTGACAGTTCTGGTTAAATATATAGTTATGGCGATGAAATCAAGAACTCTGATCAATTATGAAGAGGGTTAGGCCCAGAAGGTACTAGCCTCTTCTCTACACCGTATATTGGATCAATCTCGCTAGGTGGTGGTGGTGGTGGTGGCGGCCCGAGATGTAGCCCCCCTTTCATTCTTTGAAACTGATTGCACCAATAACTTGAAGTACTTTTACGAGGGAAAGAACTACGAGAATGGCGTTGAATCTTGAAGCTGTCGCGGTGGTTTCTTGAAGAGGTATCAAGTGAAGCATAGTTAGGGATTCTAGTGGCTGTTGATATGACAAAGAAGAGGAGTAGCGTCAAGATTAGAAGGCGGTACTGACTAGAAAAGGAAGCTGTTGAAGAAAGAGGGTTCTTCATGGCTAGAAGGGAGATAGAGAGGTCAAAGGGAGATGGCGAATGTTGAAGAGATGGCTTGGAGAGAAATGAGAAAGGGAAGGAGGGTGGGGATAGAAGAGAAAGGGGTTTTAATGCCAAGCATGAGACACATGAACGAATATAATTTCGCCGAGTAACAAAGTGGGCCACTTTTGTCGAAGCCCGCAGTACCTTTCTCATCAAACTGGTCACGAACATATGTATGTGAAAATACTGTAGGGTATAGAGCCCAGAAATTCACTTGATTGATTGTAGGGATGATCGTAGACAGTTCTTTAAGATGGGGGGGTCAAATGGAATAAGAGTTCGAATATATTTTAAATTGATGTCAAATATATTAAATTTATTTGGATAATTGGGTGTTGACTATTTTTTTTCTTTATTTCTTTTTTAGTGAATTTGACTAATTTAATTTCATGATTAATTATTTAATAAACAAATACTAAAAGATATAGTGAAAATATTGTTTACCATGCCACTCACCACGAAAACACAGATCATTGTAATTGCCACATCTACCCCTCCTTTTCCATTCATGTTTTTTAAAAAAAATTACGCCATTTTAAGATCAATTTGATGGCCAATTTAAATAAATTTATTGAAGAATTCAAAGATAAAAGATTAAGATGAAAAAAATAGAGAAAATTGGTGGTAATTTAAAATTAGGGTGAAAAGTTCACTTTCTTTTTAAATGATAACTTTTAAATTCCTCAGTATTTAAAGAATTTAGTTGTGATCCAATATTTTATTTTAATTTTTAATTTTTTTAACTCTTGGTTTAAGAGAAAAAAAGTTTTAGTTGATAATAATTTTGACCATGAAAATATTGATTTTAATGTTATTTGATTTCATCTAATATTTTTTTTGCTTGAAATAGTAGGTCTGAGCTTAATATTTTTTTAGTCAAGAATAAATTAAAAATGATTTTTTTAACAGATAAACTCGTGGCATAAGTTTCCAGCAACCCTCTAATAACTTAAAACTAGATTTACAAACAACACATTATTTACCCTTTGATATTGAAATATAAAATCAAAAGGCAACTCAAGTTTGCGTGCGCAATCGGATTGTTTTATTCTTTATTTTATTTTCTACATTTTACACTTCAATCCACTGCTAAGAGATAATTTGGTATTTTTTTTACTGGGTATCATTGATTTTTTTTTCCCCCGTGAAATCATGGCTTTTTATATATATATATATATTAACAAATGCTCTCTTTAAAAAGCCCTTTGTGTTGTTTGATTAAATACCATTCAATCCTTTTATTTTCTTTTTTCATGGAATTTCATTGTATTATTTATTATAACATTAACCAACATTCTATTTTTGCTGAGATCGGCAATAATTTTAGTTCAATTCTTGATACCCAAACAAATATATTGTTAACATATAGGCACACACACCAACAAGCTAATAATATAGGTATCATGCCTGACAAGTTGACTTGGATTCCAAACAATTCATGCAGTTGGCCTATAAAGAGTTTTGCAACCCATTAAGTTGATCTAAGACCCAGGTGATCCGTCTTAACCTAGTAAAAACTTGTTTTAATTGTTTCTTATATAAATAAGAAAACAAAAGGCTAAACAATAAATGCTTACCCATACATTTTTCTAAAGTGTTCCCAAAACAGGAGTCAATTTTCTTCAACAAATAAAAAAATAATCTATAAATACCCAGCCTCACATTTTAAACTAACCAAAAAATTAATCTGCATACACCCAACCTCGCATATTTTTTTAGAGTTTGAACAACTTTTATGTGAGTGAATTGAGATACAGTTTACAATTAAGATCCAAAAACAAATTACCATTAAAGATAAAAAATTCAGGAAAAATAGGTCTTATCTTACCTGCAAGAAAAGGCAATTAAAGGATTATCTTGCTCAACCCTACCTTACACGTGGGAGCCTATCATTATTATTATTTTAGTTATTAATTATATCAAAAATCATCATATGAATAATAAAATAAAAAATTATTTTTTAATGCAGAATTGAAAACATTATATATATATATATTATATTCACAAAAAAAATATGTTTTTTCAACATATATTAAGAAATCATTTTAATTTAAACACTTAAACTTAAAAGAAGAAGATAATATATTTTCAATGTAAAACATTTTTTTTGAAATAATCTCTTAAATTTTATTATTTATAATATATATAATTTATATTGACATGAATTATTTCTTAACTTTTATTAAAATCTTAAATATTTATTTTAAAATTTTATTGGATTTGATCCAAAATTTATCTCCTGACCATATCAAACCTTTAATCAAGTCAAGTTTAATAAATATGGCTAACAGTACTCTATTTTGCGGCAAGTTTTTTCACGATCAACGAATTAAATGGGGGTGAATTGCAATATTTTTTTATATAAAAAAAACAGGGGAAAGTTAAAACTCCCGTTGACCGATAATCCAATATAGGATTTCACAGTACTGTTACTACATATATTATGATTTTTCTTAACTCTGGCAGCATTCTTGTCTGTGTTACCCTTTTCGAGTATCGACAAATTACTCGACGAAAGCTAGACCTCTGTCCACCTTAATTTGTTTTTCCTTTTCCTTTTCATTTATTTTATATATCATCTCAGATAGAAATGAAATAAACAGATGCAATCTACTGGGTGCTCTATATTGCATCATAGGCGATATTTCTGGAATAATTTTTGCATTCATAACTCTTTGTCTGTTCTGCATTATATTAATCACCTATGCTATTCTAATTATAATCTATATGACATTTACCACGGTGTCCTGCATGTTTATTTTTGAATTTTAGAAGTGCTGCTGAATTGCTCCGATATAAAACAGGCTGTTAGTTGCGAGGGCCGGGGACAAGGTGGGTGTAAATATAAGAACCACGCATGTCCTCTACCGTTTGATTTGCTCATCATTCAATTTCCGTGATTTTTTATATATATATATATAGAGAGAGAGAGAGAGAGGGGTGGGGTGGGGTGGGGGGGGGGGTTNGGATCCGGAACTCAGACTTTATGCACATTAACTGGGAGTGCCATCAAAGAAGAAGAGGAGACCGTCGCTGAGAGTACAAATTATTTGCAGTATAGTTCCAATCTCTTCACGGACGGGCATTGCAGATAATACCATGGTCTTCGGATCTACAGAACAATAAGGACATTGTGATTTATATATGACGGTTGATGAGAGATCACGGGGAATGTGGCCTTATTGCCTGCCATCTTGAGCGGGCTAGCTCTTGGATGCTTGCTTCTGCTTTTCAATTCAAGATCCGGCCATGGCCATCTGAGGTTTTTACGTTTCTAGAAGATCCAGATACCATCCATTCTCTTTTCCGTCGATGTGTGAAGCGTGCTCACTGTCGTCTTGATATTGATAGAACTCCAAAAGTCTGTTATGCCCAGGACTCCTATGTAGTTTTTCAAAATTAGTTTTTTCAAAATTATTTTTTATATTGTTTTATCATTAAAAAACGTTTATCAACAAAAAACTGTAAAAAAAAAAGTGGACTTAATTTCTACAAAAATATTTTTTTTATTTTACATCAAAATATTTTTTGAAAGTTATAAATTTTTTAAAAATATTATATTATTTATTGATTATATTAAATTGAATTCTTAAATTTTTCATTACTATATATTTTATTTGAATTTTTTTAATTTGTATCCTTTAAGATTTGATTTTTATATTATTTTTATAATTATTATTTATGTTTCTCTTATCATTTTTTTAATTGTTTATTTATCAAAGTTGATTTTCAATTTTTTGATTGTTACTTATTTTATTTAAAATAATTTATAAAATTATAATTATAATTATTTTAATTTCATAATTTTTTAACTTTTTTATTTGTTATTTTTTATCTTTATTGTTTTAATTATTATTTATTTAATTTAAAATAATTTATAAAATTATATTTTTTTATTTTATTCTCATTAAACTTTTTAATTTGTAAGATTTGTTTTTTATTATATTAATAAACTTCAAAAAACATTAATAAACTATTTTTTAACTCATTTTTTATATATAACTAGATACTGAAAAGTTTTTTACAACTATATTTTCTATCATAACAAAATATTAAAAATAATTTTTTTATAATTCACTTTTTAAAAATATCACTTAAAAAAAATACTTCGTTACAAATAAATGAATCTTAGCTTATTTCTTCCTCCTCCTCCCTTTTTTTTTCTAGACTTTTGGTAGATGGTCTTTTTATATCTTTATTTTTAAATATCATTAATGATTTCATATGCACATAAATAAATTCACAAATATAATTTATTTGATCTATTTTTTATTTAAATTTAATTTTTTAATTATAAAAATACATTAAAAAAACAAATATTAACTTTAAAGAAAAATAATAAATTTAAAATTATAATAGCAGTAAAGATTTAAAGTATTTTTTATTTAAAAATATATTAAAATATTTTTTTATTTTTTAAAAATTATTTTTATTACCATAACATCAAAATAATCTAAAAATATAATTTTTATTTTAAATATTTTTAAAAAAACTTAAAAAATCATTATCTTAACCGAATTTCCAAATTCATGCACTTACGAACGGTAACTCGATTATTCCTATTTTTGTTTAACAAAACATATAAAACAAGATAGTTGCCTTCTATCTAATCTTCAAAACAAAGTAAGAAGGCGAACCGCCTCCACTCACTTTTCCAGATCTCAACAACATTTATCAAAGTCACCTTCTTGCTTCTGCCTTGCCTTAGTTATTACGAACAAAAGATGAAGCTCCCTATCTTCCTTCTCCTCCTCCTCCTCTCCCTCATCACTCGAACTTCCCTCTCAAAAGTCACCATCTCCGTGACTCCAACAACCCTCCAGAAATCCGGCGACACAGTAACCATTTCCTGGTCCAGCGTTGAGTCCCCTTCCAAACTCGACTGGCTCGGGCTCTATTCACCTCCTGACTCACCTCACGACCACTTCATTGGCTACAAGTTCCTTTCTTCCTCTCCTTCATGGCAGTCCGGGTCGGGTTCCATTTCCCTGCCCATCACCAACCTCCGCTCCAATTACTCTTTCCGGATCTTCCACTGGACCGAATCCGAAATCAACCCCAAACGCCATGACCATGATCACAACCCCCTCCCTGGGACGGCCCATTTTCTGGCGGAGTCGGATGTTGTCTGGTTCGAGTCGGGTCATGGGCCAGAGCAGATCCATCTGGCATATACGGATGTTGAGGACGAGATGAGGGTGATGTTTGTGGTGGGTGATGGAGAGGAGAGGAGTGTGAAGTGGGGAGAGAGGGACGGGGAGTGGAGTCACGTGAGTGTGGCACGTGTGGTGAGGTACGAAAGGGAGGATATGTGTGATGCTCCGGCAAATGGGAGTATTGGGTGGAGAGATCCGGGTTGGATCCATGATGGGGTTATGAAGGATTTGAAGAAGGGTGTTAGGTATTATTATCAGGTAATCTAATTTTTAATTGATATTTAATCTCTGTTTTTTCTTTATAATTTATAATTCAGGCATGAGAAATATCCTTTTTTTTGTTGTTGTTTTTGCTCATTTCCATTCTTTTAGTCCATAATTTAGCTTGGAAGAGTTCAATTTTGTTTTGCTGCACGGTTTAGTGGTTGCTTTTTGGGAGCTACCTTGGTTTTGCAGCATGTTTGAATTTCTTTTTCTATTTTCAAAATCACATACATCCATGCCTTTAGGGATGAAAGCTAGATGGAAAAAGGAAAAGTTTTCTGCTGCATGTGCCAGGCTCATGCTTTTCACGAGACTGATAATTGAGTGAAAGATTGACTTTTGGAATTTGGTTGCTTTTCTAATGTGCATTTTCCTCTTCTTCCGCTTGCTATTTAATTGTAGATTGCATTCTACTACGAATATCATTCTTAAAACTACATGTTATTGGCTTGACAAGTTGTTTCAATCGCACTTCTTTTCCCTTGTTTGCCAAACAACATAACGTTTTGAGAAACATTCTGACATCAATTATCAAATCTGGAGCCAATCATAGTTTTCATGGTCATCCACAGTGTAAAATTCTGCTTTCGCTGGCTCTTTTCATATGACCAGCTGCACTTTGATATGTATTCATCTGATTTCTCTATGTCATGTATATGAGTGGATAAATCGGGTAGTGTTAGCGGCTTCTTATCCAGATGACACACTTCTAACTTCACTGCAGCAACAGCTGTAGTTGATGAATTTCAATTAGCTAGCTTGCCCTCCATCTGAGTTCGAAAATCTTGATAACAGGTTGGAAGCGACTCTAAGGGTTGGAGCACAACTAGGAGCTTTGTCTCTCGGAATGGAGACTCGGATGAAACAATAGCCTTCCTGTTTGGGGACATGGGAACTTCAACACCATATTCTACCTTTATCCGTACACAAGATGAAAGCATATCAACCATTAAGTGGATCCTACGAGACATAGAAGCTATTGGTGACAAGCATGCGTTTATTTCTCATATAGGAGATATCAGCTATGCAAGAGGGTACTCATGGTTGTGGGACCATTTTTTTACCCAAGTGGAACCTGTTGCTTCCAAAGTGCCATACCATGTGTGCATTGGCAATCATGAGTACGATTGGCCCTTACAGCCCTGGAAACCAGATTGGGCCAATGCAGTTTACGGAACTGATGGTGGTGGTGAATGTGGGGTTCCTTACAGCCTTAAATTTAACATGCCAGGGAACTCTTCAGACTCAACTGGGACCCGTGCTCCTGCAACCCGAAACCTTTACTACTCTTTTGACACAGGGGCTGTACATTTTGTGTACATATCAACCGAGACCAATTTTGTTGCTGGGAGCAGCCAATATAACTTTATAAAGCAAGATCTGGAATCAGTTGACCGGAGTAAGACTCCTTTTGTGGTAGTCCAAGGGCACAGACCAATGTATACTACTAGCAATGAAAACAGGGATGCCCCAATGAGGAACAAAATGCTTGAGCACTTGGAACCTTTGTTTACGAAATTCAATGTTACCCTTGCACTGTGGGGTCATGTGCATAGATACGAAAGATTTTGTCCAGTGAATAACTTCATCTGCGGAAGCACTTGGAAGGGATTTCCAGTCCATGCTGTGATTGGCATGGCAGGACAAGACTGGCAGCCCATCTGGGAGCCAAGATCAGACCACCCAAACGATCCAATTTTTCCACAGCCAGCCAGGTCTATGTTCCGTGGGGGGGAGTTCGGGTACACCAAATTGGTTGCCACAAAGGAGAAGCTAACACTTACTTATGTAGGTAACCATGATGGAAAGATGCACGATATGGTTGAGTTATTGGCATCTGGAGAAGTTCTAAGTGGTGATGACAGCATTAGTGTGGATGCTGGAGCCAGGATTGGGGTGGTTGATTCTACGTTCTCATGGTATGTCAAGGGGGCAAGTGTTCTTGTCCTTGGGGCTTTTGTGGGCTATATTCTTGGCTACGCATCCCATTCCAGGAAGCAAAATGGTAACAAGGCCAGCTGGACTCCTGTGAAAAGTGAGGATACATGAAAGATTACGAGGAAATTATGATGCGGGGCTATACATGCAGGGCAGGGTTCCTCGTATTTTTGGAGCTTGTGTGCAATGGGTCGTTAAAGTTTCTGGAGCGCTAAAGTGAAGCCCTCTCTAATTGTTTTCTGAGAAGATGAAGCCCTCCTACTACTTTTTGTCTAACAAGGTTTGCTAAAAAACTACCTCATCGTACTTGTATACTGTAAATACTAAATACTAAATCTTTGCCCTGTATTTTGTGAGAATAAAAGCATTAAAAAGGATTGTATGATAGCATACGCATTTGTAGCAACATGTTTTGATGGAGCAAAAACTAATCTGTTTGTAAAGTCGATTGCATCGTGTTTATAAATTTCATTCCCTTTTAGGTTAGGCAACAACAATGGGCTCTACCGGTCTTGCTTTCTAATACGTATTCTGAACTTCACTGCTAATCGCTACAGAGTTGACATAATTTCATGGGAAGTTTTGCTGTTCTATTTTCGGGTCAGAAGAAGATCAGCAACCCCATTTCTCCTACCTATGAGCTTGTGAAGTAGGTCATATGGATAAATTATATGCCGAAGAAACAAAGAATAGAATTTTTTATTAACAATATCTTGAAATAAACGCTCTCTTTAAATACAACTGGGATTTCAAGATGTCAAATGAATGTAGTTGCAACAGCTAAAACAGCAGTTATGCTGAAGGTGATACAGGCTGCCCAGTGTTTCACTTCCCTAGCAAATGACGTGTACGTTGATTAGCTCTTTTCACTCGAGAGTTCAGCTCATCCACATCATAACCAAGGTGATCAAGGGCCCTATTTTGCCTGCGTTAGTGACATGGGTTAGATCATCTAGTAGCTTTGCTCACATAAAATTTTGCTTTTCAAGGTTGATAATGAGAAATATTCTTGGAAGAGAAGCAAAAATTGTGGATAATGAACTTGTAGTGCCCAAAAACATTTTTACTTTTTTAATTACGAGTGACATCAAACTGACCTGTCAAGTTCACTTCCCATATCAACTGCCATGCCTTTTAAATCACCCAAGATGTTGCTTATATCTGAAAGCGCTTCATCTTGCTTTGCCTTCTCTACCTGGTATCAGCACACCCATATATGCATAAATCTCAACATTACACCACACTTTTATTCTCTCAAGTTCTAATTACCAGTTAAGTACACTAACCTCAACTTCCTGCAGGGCATTTGTTGGTTCAGCAGGAGGTGTTGTAATAGCTGAACGTCCTCTAGGAGCTAATCCCAACTTTCCTCTTTCTCCTTTGATGTATTGGTTTACTTCGGATGGTTTTTCTGTAGCCAGTAAAGCAGATCATAGAAGAACATAAGCTTATGTTCAAGGCAACGATTTTTATAAAATGAAACAAACCAGTGATGATGGAAACCTGTTGTGATCAAAGGCTCTGTTATGTCCCGGGTCTTCTTTGGCTTCCACGGCTTAGAGAAGATGCCCCCAAGATTGTTTAAGAGCTTCTCTCCCTGACAATAGCAGTATAAAATCATTAGAAGTTATCCCTGATAGTAGTAATATGTCAGTGGAAGGAATCCCAGTAACAAGACCGAAATCAAAGGGGAAAAAAAAGTTATTTTTAAAACAATCAGATATGCTCTTCGATGTTAATCTAATACGCTCTTTGATGAGGATGCTCTTCGATGGTAATCATTAGATAATGCGTACATGGTTTGCAACTATATACTTTTTTTCCCCGTTGAGGGTTCTCTTGCCAGGCAGACAGTTGAAATAAAATGACATTATCCTTACAGAATTTTAATACTAAGCCTTAGGTACGCAGCATAGCATCATGGTTTGCTTTCTTTTTAAATAAATTCTCACATCTCAGAGAGAAAACAAAGAATTCAACCAAGTTATTGAATTATTCTCTCATAATAGCATGGACCAAACGCCAAGCATATCTGGTCAGGGGCATAGAAAAAGTGTTGCATTCCAAGACTCTGTTTTTCCTTTCAAGCATATGCTCAATAATTGCATGGAGATTTGTTTGGAAAAATCCTTGGTGGTGTTATCAAATTCAACCGAAACAGATTTATCTTCGTAGAGGCATATAGGAAAAGGCCCTGTTGATGACATTTACATACAAATTGCTCGACCTAACATGATGCATTATGGATTGCTATTGCAGTGAGTCAGAGAACATGAAAATTTGTTGAGTGCTGATCCCTATGCTGATGGATTTATTTATATTCAAAGAGGAAAATCATCCGAAATGAACCAAGCCTGAACTCTGAAGATAATAGTGTTAGGTTGGTTGCCATTAATGTGCAACAACCATTTGGTATTGCACCAAACATGTGCATTCATACAAGATGTCAAAGGTTGGCAGCCACCATTGTTGAAGAAGAGTTGGAGTTGGCAGGCATCTTTGTTGAAGAAAAGCCTTCATGAATGCCTATAAATAGAGGCATGTGTTAGAGAGCAAAATGAGAGAAGAGAATCGTGAGAATGTGAAGAGAATAGAGAGGAAGAGAGAGCTGCAATGGCAGCAGGCTGCTGCCATTGCAGCAGCTGTAATGACAGCAAAGAGAGGGTTGGGAGTAGAGTAGAATGAAGTTATCATTCTTCTTCATGTATTTGTTTTGTATTCTTTCTCTATCTCTAAATATATTGACTTCTCCCGTGGATGTAGGCGGTTTTGCCGAACCACGTTAAATATTGTGTCAGTGTGCTTGGCCTCCTATGAGCAAGTATCAGAACATCACCGGTCAGATTCCCTAGCAAATAGAGACTAGAATTTCAGTATTATCATCATCTTCTCACCATTGTTTTTAATAGAACAAAAATCCGTTTTCCGCTTCGAGTATTGCGTACGGAAAATGATTTCATAACAACACATTGAGCTTACCTTACTGAGATCCTTATCCATATCAACAGCCATGTATGGGTCCTGGTGATTTGTTCACCCTGAGCATGCAGCATATCTAGAGTCCTTGTAGCATCTTGTTTGATGTCCTCAGCAATCCTGAGGCAGTTCTTAACACTGTTTGTTGTCTCCTCAGCCTTGTAGGCAGCGTATTTCTCCAGTTCTTGAACGCTTTGGTTTTCTAGCCCTCCCGAGTCACGGAAATCATTCTTGTATCTGTCTTTATCATCGAAAGCATTACCGGGAACATTAAGCATGGACTCGGAAGAAGCTCGTTTTCCTAGATGAAGTGTTTGCTTGGCATTGGATTCATCATCTGAATCAAAAGGGTTAGAGGTAGAAGAGGCTGGAGGGTTCACTGAACTTTGCTTGGTAGCTTTATTATTCGCAGGTGATTTCCCAAATCCAAACATTTTGAGTACGAGCAAAGACTGAACACATCAATTGAAGACGTGCTTGGTTGGGAGTGCAAAACCAGGAAAAGAGAACAATAGAGTCTGCGTGAAACTTCAATTCTGGCACCTAAACATAAACAATGCCAATCAGCTGCAAAGACAAAGATTTTCATTAAATCTCAAGACGAACACAAACATTAGAAAACCAAATTAATTACTAACACAACTCCAATCGACACAAGTAGATGAGAAAAACGAGAGAGAACCAGAAACTTTAAGCTGCATTTCGGAAGACATTAAAGTTAAACAAACCTGAACGGATCCCAACTGCTCCTTCTGGTTATCTCGGGTCTTGAACAACAGCAAAAAGAGAAGCCAAATTAATGAAACGCACAGCAGAATTTGACACAGAAGAGTGAAAATTAACGTTCCAACGAATACAAAATAGTAAATTCCTGGTCTTTCCATCTTATCCAGACAATTGAGTCATATTTTCAATAAGAAGAGATCACGAAGAAAAGCATAAGAATCAAACAACGAAGGAAAAAGTAAAAATTAATAAATAATTTCTGGCTTTAAAGAAATGCAAGATAAATGGAAATTCAAAACCAAATAACTAGAACTAAAAAAGAGAAAGCAATAAAAGAATGAGTACCTGAGACCCGAATGAAAGAATGAGAGGAGATATTATAATTCTTGGGCGATTGCCAAGAAAGGTTTCACGCAGAAGACCAGAGCCAGAGGATGGGAATCAGAGGGAGGTTTGTTTATGAAACTCCTTCTGATACAAGTACTACAAGGAAGAGAGAGAATTTTAGCAATATTCTCTGTCTATCTGTCTGTGTTTGAAAAAATCAAGCAGATGGGAGGCGCCGCGAAAAACAAGAAAGGCTCTTCTTTCTCCCTCTCTAATCTGGAATCTCGTTCCCATGGAGACGGAAGAAGAGTACTTACGTTATACAAGTTCCCCTTGAGAATTTTCAGACCGTTGCGATTCCTTTGTCCTCTTTCCCTTCTCTAAAATTTAATAAAATAATTGACGTTTTCAGTTCTTAAGGAAAGATTATTTAGCTTATTAGTTTGGATGGGTCAAGGTCCATGTTCGATGCTTCTATTCAGGCCCAATTATTTTCAAATTTTATTTCCTATAGGATCAAGCCTAACTTCTTGTTGACTCAAAAATGGCTCATGGGCCCAATTCTTGGTGCTCAACAAGATGAGATCTCGATTGTTTTTGCTGCAGAGTCGCTGGTTTTTTTTTTAAAATTAATTTTTTTTAATGCATTGATATTACAAATAAATATAAAAATTAAAAAATATTATTTTAAAATAAAAAATATTTTTAAAAAAATAGATACCACAGTATCAAAATCCCATAACGGAAAAAATAGTAGATTAATCTTGCAAGAGAAGACTGAAGACACAACAGACGCTCAAGTCTTCAGGTACCCCGCCCATAGGATTTGGTCAACAGCAACCCTGAAAGGGTGGCTATCCTTCCAAAAAAGAAAGCAGTGTGATGTTAGTTGGGCCTTCTTCTCTGAAGCAGAGCAACAATATCTTCTTAAAAAAAGACGTCCAGTTTTGGAAATTTGGAACCAGCAGATAGACCATCATCAAACTAGCTGGGAGTTATTTCCTAGCAGTAATTAACAAGTGACGGAAAACGACAATCAATAATATTTCCCTCGTTTTGAACATGAAGTCATGCTACTGGCACCAAAATAAAACGAAGATAAGACGACAAAACGCTACTCTCTCTCTCACTCATTTTCTGTCCAATCTATCTAACCAAGAGCAGCGAGCAAAAACAATTAATGGCTACTTTACCATTCTCTGCAGCTCAACCGAGTTCAGTTTCGGGCTTCAACTACAGAGCCCGTCATTCCAATCTTTTCTTTGTTAGAGCCCCACGATTTTTCAATCGTTTAAAAAGAAGAAACTTGTCCGTCAAGAACATCGCTAGTGACCAAAGGCAAGAATTGAAAGGTCCCTCTGTCAATGGAGAAGGTTCTTGTTGTACTACTAATAAATTTCTTCCCTTTCTAGTCTCTTTTGCAGTTTGGCGTTTTCCCGTTCAGTAGCGTGTACTGGTATTTTTCATGTGTTTTTGTGTGTTTACAGCTTCTTTAGAGACCCTCGACTCTGCATCTATTGCAGCCAGTGTTCAATACCATGCAGAATTCACACCATTATTCTCTCCAGAACATTTTGATCTTCCCAAGGCGTTTGTGGCAACTGCAGAAAGCGTTCGCGATTCGCTAATTATAAATTGGAATGCCACATATAAGTACTACGAGAAGATGAATGTAAAGCAGGCTTGTTACCTGTCTATGGAGTATCTACAGGTTCAGCACTATCGGTTTTCTGGTGGTTACAACTACTGAAAACCAATCCTACTGTGCTAGTTTGGTTAGTTCTTGCTGATGATTTGTTATGTACTGTGTTCTTTTATGTCGCAGGGCAGAGCATTGCTAAATGCTATCGGGAACCTGGAGCTTTCAGGAGCTTACGCTGATGCTTTGAGAAAGTTGGGCCACGAGTTAGAGGATGTAGCTGGACAGGTAAGATGTTCTTATGATAAGTTTTGTTCAATCATCATGGCTGATCGCTTCCTTTTTTTTGGGGTTGCAAAGGAGATGTTCGAATCACTCCTTTATGCCACATCTCCTGATTTGTGGTGCAATACAAATGATTTGCTTATAGGTAATGGTAAATTGGATTTTCTTGAACTCAAAATAGCATCCAACTCCGACAACAGTCTGACTTTCTTTCATAAAGTGACTGGCTTCGAAACAGGTTTTACATGGAATGAATTAAATTATTTACTAAATCTTATGCTATTGTATCGGGATTTGGGACACACACTCATTGAAAACTTCGCCAGGCTTTATATGTTGTTCTCTATCAGGCATTCCTATAAATACATTTTTTGAGCATAGCGACATTGTGTACAGGCATTCTGAAATCTTTCTGTTAAATTTACGAATGTCAGGAACCAGATGCTGCACTGGGCAATGGGGGCTTAGGGCGGCTTGCTTCCTGCTTTCTGGATTCGTTAGCAACACTGAACTATCCTGCTTGGGGGTATGGACTCAGGTACAAATATGGCTTGTTCAAACAGGTCATCACAAAAGATGGGCAGGAGGAAGTTGCAGAAAATTGGCTTGAGGTATTCATTTGAGTTTAGTATTGTTCAAACAGCTCATCATTTTTTTTGTATAACCCCCTAAATCTCGTTTGAAGGTTTATTGACATAAATTCCAAAGCTGATTGCTTTTATGCATACTGCATAATTTATGTGTTCCTCTATTTGTTTAATAATTGAAGCATCTCTTGGCAGATGGGCAATCCATGGGAAATTGTAAGAAATGATGTCTCCTATCCTGTTAAATTCTATGGAGAAGTTATTTCCAAGCCTGATGGAAGAAAAGAATGGATTGGAGGAGAAAACATCACAGCTGTTGCGTATGATGTCCCAATTCCTGGATATAAAACTAAAACCACAATAAACCTTAGATTGTGGTCCACTAAAGTTGCACCGAATGAATTTGATTTACGTGCTTATAATGCTGGCGATCATGCCAAGGCGTGTGCAGCTCTAAAGAATGCCGAAAAGGTATGTGAAGTAACAATCATATAGCAGTTAATTTCATGAATCTGTTTATGATCAAGAAACTAAGACACTGAAATTTGAAGATCCACTTGGGCACTATATGGCAAATTACATGTGAAAGTGTGTTTCTGTCCAGATTTGTTGACAGCACCTGGGTACATACCTAGAGGGATTAGAAACGGTTTATTAGAATTTCTAATACCAAAACTGATGGTTCCATTTGATGATTTGTTGTGATCAGATTTGCTACATATTATACCCTGGAGATGAATCAATTGAGGGCAAGATTCTAAGGTTGAAGCAACAATATACACTATGCTCTGCATCTCTCCAAGATATCATTGCTCACTTTGAAAGGAGATCAGGGAAGCCTGTAAATTGGGAAAATTTTCCAGATAAGGTTGCAGTGCAAATGAATGACACTCATCCAACACTTTGCATCCCGGAGCTGATAAGAATTTTGATAGATTTGAAGGGTTTGAGCTGGAAGCAATCATGGGATATTACTCAGAGGTACTTCTCTACGTGGGCTTTGCACTTCTGTGGCAACCAGTGGGGCAGTAATTAAACCATGCTTATTCCACAGCGTATGAATGTGTCTGCAGCACATCTGCTTGCACTTGAATTAATTTATAGTTGATCCATACAAAGATCACCGTTCCAGTATAATAATTTTGTTACACATCGATTGGCTATATGTTGACTTCTAATTGTGGTCGCTGATAATCCCCTGGATTCTGTGATTTATGCAGAACTGTTGCATACACAAATCACACAGTTTTGCCTGAGGCTCTGGAGAAATGGAGCTTAGACCTTTTGCAGAAACTTCTGCCACGACATGTTGAGATCATTAGGATGATTGATGAAGAGGTAAGATTAAAGAGGTGGGATGATTTTTACAGACATCAATTATTTAGACTTTTTCCTCTTGAATTCTGTTGTTACTTGTCATCTTCCTCTTCAATTCTGTTGTTACTTGTCATCTATTCCTTCTGTTATCCAGCTGATTCATACCATAATTGCGGAGTATGGCACAGAGGATCTCAACTTGTTGCAGCATAAGCTAAAGCAAATGAGAATTCTTGATAATATTGAGTTGCCTGACTCCGTTCTAGAATTGTTAGCTAAACAAGAAGAAAGTTCTGCTGTTGACTCCATTAAGGAAGTTAAAGTCTCAGATAAAGAAACTGAATCTACTGATGAAGAACAGGCTAAAGAACAGGACACTGATGCGAAAGATGTGGTGACATTCGACCCAGATCCAAATCTGCCAAAGATGGTCCGCATGGCTAATCTATGTGTTGTCGGCGGGTCTGCTGTAAATGGAGTTGCTGAGATTCACAGTGAAATAGTAAAAAATGAAGTATTTAATGAGTTCTATAAGGCAAGTAAATTAGTATTCTGTTCTGCTTCTTATATCACTTTCTGATCATGAAATTACATGAATATTCTTGAGGATAAAAGTAAATTATGAGATCTTGTATTTCTTCAGGACTACTGTGCATTGAATTTTCCTCAGGATAAAAGTAATTTCAGTATCCATTACTTTTTGGCAGTTGTGGCCTGAGAAATTTCAGAATAAAACAAATGGGGTGACACCAAGAAGATGGATTCGTTTTTGCAATCCAGATCTCAGTAAAATCATAACCAAGTGGACTGGAACAGATGATTGGGTCTTAAACACTGAGAAACTGTCGACACTTGCAAAGGTAAATTATTATTTGTTACATTACAACCTACTGGTTGCCCTGTGCCCAACTTAGATCTCTGGTGACATTTCAATTGGAACTTCACTCGAAATGTTTTCTGACACACATATTTTGATGTGCCACTCTTGCATGTGTGCGAGTCCTTACATTTCAGGACAACAGTAAATTTGACCTCATCAGCTTCATACATATTAGATATTGACAGACAAATGCAATTTTTTTGCAGTTTTCTGATAATGAGGACCTCCAATATGAGTGGAGGGAAGCCAAAAAAAGAAACAAGATCAAGGTTGCGGACTTCGTTAAAGAAAAGACTGGATATATTGTCAATCCTGATGCAATGTTTGATGTACAGGTTATTTCCTGCCTACCCTTACCTTGATTTGTTTCTGTTTTGTCTGATCATACAACTCTATAGAAGTCATTTCAGTCTTTAGTCCTGGTGCTTGATATCTGGTTTCTGGTACTAAAAGCTCCGAGTAAAACATTGACACTTTAAATTGAATAGTTGGCGATGATGATGATCAAAGGTCACAATCATTTCTTGAATTGTACCGGTCTTACTTTTGTTGATACAAGTGATGTTGAGCAAAAAATAAAATACATCTTAAAGGATTACTTCTTAGTCTTTATTTTATGTACAAATGTAAAGTATCTCGAGGCTATAAGTAATATAATAATTCTAATTCTCAGGTAAAGCGCATCCACGAATACAAGCGGCAGTTACTGAATATAATGGGAATTGTGTATCGCTATAAGAAAATGAAAGAAATGAGTCCTGAGGAAAGAAAGGCGAGGTATGTTCCTAGGGTGTGTATATTTGGAGGCAAAGCATTTGCTACGTATGTCCAGGCCAAGAGGATTGTGAAATTTATCACAGATGTGGGAACTACTGTTAATCATGATGCAGACATAGGCGACCTTTTGAAGGTATAGCTTGGCTAAGTGATCATCGATACTCATCAATTATGTCCAAATGCTGATGGCTGAAAATCGTGGGCTTCTTCTCATTTTTGCATTCTTGTTTGTCACTCTCATTTCAGGTTGTCTTTGTACCTGATTACAATGTCAGTGTGGCAGAAGTACTGATTCCAGGAAGCGAGCTTTCGCAGCACATCAGGTTATTCATGTTACTTCAGAATTACAGGGTTTCCTTTCTTTTCTTCCTTACAATTCATCTGAATAAGATGTGTTAAACATCCTTGTCACCTTCTACCACAAATCTGACAAAAGAAGCATGTGAATTACTGCAAAAACTGCCAGCCAAATTACATCAAGATTGCTGATTATTGTTAGTAGTTCTGCAGGATGTTGGCTCCGTTATTAATTCAAGATTTTAGTTATTGATTCAACTGTATCTTATTATTTGATTGCTCAGCACGGCTGGAATGGAGGCCAGTGGAACTAGCAATATGAAGTTTGCAATGAATGGCTGCATTCTTATTGGCACCTTAGATGGAGCTAATGTTGAAATAAGGCAAGAGGTCGGCGAAGATAATTTTTTCCTCTTCGGTGCTGAGGCACACGAAATTGCAGGCCTAAGAAAGGAAAGGGCTGAGGGAAAAGTTAGTCTGCTGTACAAGACTACACTTTTTTTTTACTTTCCCAAACATTCTCATCTGATTTCCAGAACTTTTCCTGACATTTGACCAAAACTCCGCTACCGACTCCCTGTTTTAAAGTAAACTGAAGTCAAAAAAAGAAAGTGAGTCTACCATTATCCAAGTCACTTTATCTATCTCATCTTGTTTGCAGTTTATCCCTGATCCAAGGTTCGAAGAAGTAAAGGCGTTTGTCAGAAATGGTGTTTTTGGCCATTACAACTATGAAGAACTCATGGGATCCTTGGAAGGAAATGAAGGTTATGGCCGAGCTGATTATTTCCTTGTTGGCAAGGATTTCCCTAGCTATGTAGAGTGCCAGGAGAAGGTTGATGAGGCATATAAAGATCAGAAAGTAAGTAGCATTTGCTGGACACACGCACATATTGCAGACATAGCATACAACTTTTCTTGTCCCTTCATATGCTGCGCTGATAGATCAGTGTTCAAATAATTTTTCTGATAGTTAGTTTATAAAATAAAGGCAAAGAAATATGAAGAGTGAAATCTATATGACTAATCATCTTTGAACTTCAATGAAACATACATGTACAATGTCCATGAATATCCTGCATGTATGTGCTCCCTTGCAAATTCATCCCCGTAAAATGTGGCTGAAGGTAATTTGTTCCACAGGTAAAATCATTTTTACATTTATGCCTAAAGTTTATATTTATAGTCTATATTATATATAGAAGCATGCCTAGTGGATTGATTACAGTGCTAGATGTGTGCTGATAAACTCAATGTTAACTGGGGCAGAGATGGACAAAAATGTCGATTTTGAATACAGCTGGCTCATACAAGTTCAGCAGTGACAGAACGATTCACGAATATGCGAGAGACATATGGAGGATCCAACCTGTTCGATTGCCTTGACTTGATTATATATGCAGGGCCGGGCGTGCGAACTATATTGGTGTAAATCCCAAATTTGATGTACTGTTATTACATACGATTCATGAACGTGCGAGAGACATGTATGGAGTTCGATCTTCCAGAATCTAGACAGTGAAGATTGCAATAGGAAGGATTTCTTACAAGGGTTTTACTACAAATATTATCCTTGCAATTCTGGGTATGTGGACCACTACAATTCTCTATCTTGATGTCCATCATATTAAATAAACATTTGGCTAGCGAGTCTTCTTGATCACTGCCTTTTCTGGTTGTTTATGCAAACAATATTGATACAGAGCAGAATTACCTTGAAGAAATACCACTGGATCCAAATCAGGACAGGAAACCGTAGCAGTAACCAGCAGCAGAAGCCCATGAAGTAGAGCATAATATAACAGCAGGGATGGCTTCTGTCGCATGCCTGAGGTTAAAAATAAATTTTAAAAATTAAAAAAAATTATTTTGATAAAGCACGGAAACGAATGACAAATAGCAACAACGGCGGCTTCTCGTGTTTTCTCTGGCGTGCATGTTACTCTTGAAAACGAATGAACTGTTCAATAACTACAAGACGGGATACAGTTTTGCAGGCGCTGGATAATGGTGAGGACATGGTTGGGATTGATGGAATTGTCTTAAAATTAACAAAATATCAGACAACACCCCAAACTGCACAATCAGGGATAGGGTTGGATGGTTACCCCCCTGGGAGGACGATGGAGTTTTTGGGGTTTGGTATGCCTCCTTCATTAATTTGTTGCCTTCCTAGAAACGTAGGGAAGAAGAGATACAAATGAAGCAAGTGCTTTTAGAAAAAGAAGCAGGCAGCAATCCCAGATATGATGCTTGTTTCCAGAACTGTACTCTAGCATCTGCCATTATTGGAGATGCTAGTAATGATTGTAAGGTTGAAGGTGGTGGCATTATCGTAAATACATCAAGTCATTCTTGTTAGTTTTAGGGTGACGTGTGATCATGGAATTAAATATAACAATGATATGCCAGTAGCACCACTCTCCGACACAGAGGTTATTTCCGCGCCTGGCTGTGGCCTGTAAAAAATTATTTTGAAGGTGAAAAAATAATATTTAAATTTATATATATATATATAACTCGATGTATAAAAATAAGGATGCTATAAAAATTTTTAAAAATATATTAATCTAATTTATTATTTATATAAACAGTTAATTGTTTTTTTAATCACCTTGTTAAAAGGTTTAATAGTAACTTTTTAAAATTTAACCGTTCTAATGAACTTATGGTTAAATAATAGTAACTAAGACCATAACTTATTTTTCTCACCCTTATAGCTACCTAACCAAATGATTTTTTTTATGTATATTTTTGTATAAAATATTTTTTTGTTAATAAAAATATTAAAATAATATATATTTTTATTTTTTAAAATTTATTTTTAATATTAATACTTCAAAATGATTTAAAAATACTAAAAAAATAATTTTAAATAAAATAATTCAAAATTTTTAAAAATAATATTTTAGTCACAATATCAAACACATATATATATATATATATCAGGGCAATAATTCAGTTAGTATAGCTAGATTTCCTTACACAAACATAAATGTAAGTGTACCAGGTTCTCCAAATAATTTTGTTTTTTCAAAAAAACAGAACCTATAATCAGTGCAGAATTTGTACGGCGAAATTCTTTCCTGAGTTCCTAACCGGGGGAAAAAAAGAGAAAAAAAATCGTGGGGCCCTGTTTGAAGTGAATTGAAAATAGCCTAGCGATATCCCAAGGACAACTAATTAATTGCTTCAGAATAACTCACTTTCCAAAAGTTACTTTCAAGCTTCCTTACTCATTCACAAGGCCGCCCATGGACATGAATCTGTAAGACTGGCCTCTCTACGGGCAAGAGTAAGCTTTATCGTGAGATCGAAAAGAAGTTTCGACTTTTGAACCCAACACCGCTTTCTGAGGGATAAAAAAGGGGATCTCTTGGTTTAATTGCTCGCTCGCTTGATGTTAGAGACCTTTTCTCTCGTCAAGTTAGGCGTGTCCCCATTGTTAATTCCTCTATTAATATATTCAGAGTACATTTTTGAAACGCAAAAAACAACCATAGCTGTTGCCATCAGTCCGTTTACAGTCCACCGAAGGTGAAGTCATGGTAAATTACTAAATTGAAGGGCGGCAGAACACGACAGATTTGAAGAGACTGCATGAGAATATTTATATTTAGCCTCGTAACTGCATGTTGCGTTTAAAAACTAATTCACCATCCAGGTTGTGGGCTTGTAGCAAACTAGGTCGGTAGGTATTCTACAAACCACTTTTATGCAAACGCGATTCCTGATTAATCCCAACACAAGATACTTCCAGCTAGCCTTTTCAACTACATATATGAATGGAAGTTGGCTAGGCCGCCAAAAAAAGGCACCTCCCCTCGAGACTTTTTCATGATCGAGAAGTTCGCTTTTTCACCTCTCTAGCCATTGCATTCCTATCTTGAGGAATAGAGAGATCGTAGAGTCTTAATCTCGATTTTTTGCAAATAAAATGCTCGAAATTCTTTTATAACCACGGAGCATGCAATATATGTCCCTTGCTACAGAACATTATAGAGAGTTTCCTGCTTAATTTCCAGCTCCTCGACATTAACCTAGCCTAATCATCAAGCGTACACACTCAGGCAATAAAAGTAATATCCTTGTGCATGCTTAAATACATCCTGATCGAAGGGATTTGACCTCACGATGACTTCATTTTTAATACATGAAGATTAATCTGAGGATACCACTTTTATCATGTGTGAAACAGGCAAAAAAGAAGATAGCTAACCTCCAATTTCTGTAGTTTCATCTTTCAAGGATGCTTTAGTCCATGATCCTTCTATCATTCACGCTAGTGCGAGTGGTTGAGATTCGGCCAAACGAAAACCTTTGTGTTGTTATAGCAAACGTCACTTTCGTCTTGCCAGGTCTATAGCTCTCTACATCAGAGGGCTGTCCAAGAATCATGTCCTCACACCACTAACTGTAATGATGATATTTCATGCACTAGCAAGATAAATATTTCTTGATGAGAATTTCATCAAAGATTCCACGCTTCTGCTTGTGCCATAATTTCGCAGGGCCCATATCTTCTATCTTATTTCTGTTGACTGTTTAGTCGGTGTCGGCGGGGAGTTCACGACCGTTCGATCTCAATCCTGTCCCGATTAATTACAGCTAGACATGTAATATGTTGCTGTTAAGTGATTTGAAATATACAAATATAAAGAAATAGGAACGTACAGGGAAAGCATTAATCTATTGATTGCAGGATTAAAGTTTGTCTTTCCCGTAATCAATTCAATGGAAGTGATGAACCGAACACTCAGGAAAACCAGAGGCCACCACCATATTCGAATATGCGCTCGCCGGCGATTCGTTTCATTAATGGGCCTAATTGGCACAGGCTTAGTTGGCCCAAAGAGAGACCTGTCGAGAACCACGACGCCTCCATTTCCATTTTCTCGTTACTTTTTTCCTTATTCTTCCATTTTTTATTTTTTTTCTAACGGGACAAAAGCACAGTCTGTTGCACCTTCTCTGCTATCATTTTTTTTTTAAGGAATTATAAAACTCACTAAAAAAAGAAAGAGCAGGAATAAGCCCCTACCACAAAGTATAGCGAAAGAAGATTGTTCAGGAAAAAAAAATCATAAAGGATCCACTTACAGAGAGGGCTAATTAAACAACTTAGTATATATATCAGCAGAAAGCATGTATTTAAACAAGTAGGAGTATTCGGGAGCGCAGTGGACTCAAGAAATATTTCTAGCTACGAAGAGAACATGCATCGATATGATCAAGAAATGCCACTTTCTTTCTCTTCATTTTCGTTCATTTAGCGGTGGTGTAATGGTTTACCGTACATGCCTCTTTGTATACATATTTGTCGCTCTATGCACGATTTAGATTCGTGTCCTTGTAATTATTTAAAAATTATTAAGAGCTTGTGTTTGTCTTGCATGTGATGAAAAATTAAATAGATTTTGCATAGTTACAAGAGAGGCAGAGGAAAAAGTGCTGCATGGTCGGTTTGTATTAAATAATGCATGAAAGTTGTAGTAAATATATGACGCTTTTATATATAAATCTTTATTATTATTGTTATTATTATTGGTAGCAGCAACAGCAGTTATCCAATTAAAAATAACAAGAAAAAATATTGTAATTATAAATTTATTTTTGTTATTTATTGGAATAATATAATAATATTTTTATTCTCCTACTAAAAAACTTTAAACAGGTTTCTAAAAATATTAAAATATTTTCACGCGGGTCATTTATCATTATCAAATAAAATGGAGGTAAATAAATATTTTTATTTTGATTTTACAATAAAATAACCTAAATACTTTAAAAAAAATAAACCTAGCATCACAGAATATTTTTGTATATTCACAATGATTTTTTAATTATTATAATTGAAGATGAGGGTAATTTTGATAATTTTAAAAAATATTATAAAAAATAAAAAACTTTAAAATATATTCATGGTAAAAATATAAAAATATTCTTAAAATAAAAAAAATTAAGCTATAGATTAAGGAACATTTTTGGCTTCTCACATTAATTTTTTTTTTTTGTAACTGCAAAGTTAACTCAAGATTAATTCTGTATTTGGTTAAATAAAAAAAAATATGAGCAAGCATGCACAACACCTATGGGTTCATGAGAAGTGCTTACGATCTTTGGCTAGCCCATGCAGCATTTTTTAGCATCCAAAATTTTTTTGCCGGGTCATTTAAAGCACTGTTGTGTTCTTTTTTTTTTTCTTTCAAAAAAGCTACAATTTAATTTTTTTAGTTGTTGGTATTTCAACTTTAATCCTTGTTTTTTTTTAAAAAAAAAATTTATCTATAGTCTTGGTTCTTCTATATAAGTTTTATTCATTCATTAAGGTTCTCATTCTTTTGATTTTTAATTTTTATCCTTAACTCTTTTGTAAAAATTATAATTATTTTTAATTTTATCTTCAATTTAAAATGATGATATTATGTTTTTTAATTTGATCCTTAAAGTTTTGATTTCTAAATTTTTTCTTGGTTATTTTGTAAAAATTATCATTTTTTTAATTTCAGCCTTTGATTGCAATATTATTTTTATTTTTTATGTCAATTTTGATCTTTATTTTTTTATTTGTTCTTTTATTAAATTTTTTCTTCAATTTTATCCTTCAATTAAATATAAAATTTATTTTTTATTTTATTTTTTATCCTTATTCTTTTGATTTTTATTTTATAAAATTCTTTCATATAATTAATTAGTTTTTAAAAAATTTATTCTTCAATATTTAATTGATTGAAAGTTAAATTTCATGATTTTTTAAAATAAAATATTTCAGATCTAATAACTTTTTTTATGTGTTTTTTTTTTAAAAACAAGGACACAATATTTTTTTTATTTTTTTATCAAGTTATTTAAATTTTATAATTTATATTTATGATTTGACAAAATATCTTGAAATTCAGTCCACTTAATTAGAATATAAATTTATCATGACTCCTGGTGAAGTTCTATGCCAAAAATATATAATAATGTACTGCATATCATCAATCTTCACGTGGTTAGTACCATGTAACCTGTCCATGGAATCAAATCCCATTCTTATTTAGAATGGAGGTATTTAAGAAATTAAGAAAAGACTTTACTACACCTATCGGAGAGAAATTGTTTTTGTAGTTCAATTTATTTTTAATTTTTTTATTTTAAAAATATCAAATTAATATTTTTAAATGTTTTTTATACTTTTATATATCAATGTTAAAAATTAATAAAATAAAAATATTATTTTAATATATATTGAATTAAAAATAATTTTTTTATAAATATATTACATTATTAATAATGCACTGTATAACTTAAGTTCGTCGACTTTTTTCCATGAAAAAAAAAAGTTTGGATTCTTTCTCCGGAGTTTGAGCTTTGTAAAATCGGGTTTAGGGATCGATTAAAAACATGGTTCAACTTATATTTTTTTTTTAATTAATTTTTATTAAAATTTAATTTTTTATGTTTTTAAATTATTTTAACGTGCTGATCTAAAAAATAATTTAAAAAATAAAATATATTATTTTAATATATTTATAAATAAAGAATAGCAGCAGCTACTACAATCCCAATTACAATTATGTTTTAAACATCATCATGCAATTGACAAGGCATGTGTATAATTAATTGCATCGTCATTAAACGTAGCTAAATTAATTAAATTTTAAATTTAATTTTTAATAGTTATGAGTTTAAGTTTTTTTTAGGGTTACTAAGACTTTATATCATTGTTAATTTTAAGATATGGAAGATTAATTAAAATATAGGCAAACTCAACCTAATACTTATATTAACAAAATAAAAATAAAATAAAATTGTATCGAATTTACAATCCAGCATCCGGTAAAAAACAATCCAGCATCCGGTAAAAAACCCAGGCATGTTGCACAAAGAAATCTGTTCGGGCCACTCGATTTGTTTTATTTTACAAGTCTTTAACACGGCAACAAATTATAAAATCTCAAAATACCAGCATGGAAGAAAAAAAGGCCAGACAATGTCGCATGTAGCATGTAAATGAGTCGTGAATGTCTATGATTATGGGGCCAATCCAGATCTCAAGCATATGTGTAATGTATCTAAATGACCAACAACAGAGCATTCAAATGTTTTATTTCACTTATTATAACCTATAATTGGTGACATATCTATGTTCCCGTATACATATGATCGTAGCTATTCTTGAAAAGATTTAAACTTTGGCCTTGGTGTCTTTCCAGATGAAATGGTAGTGTGATAGGGCCACAATTCTTTACGAGATAGTGTGAGGCATCTTATCTATGTTTTTTTACCATAAAAATACCATCCAGCTATTAAAGTTTCAAGAATTCTTTATTAAGGACCTTATCCATGTTCTTCATCCTTATTTTTATCCAAATTATACTATTTTTTATTTAAAGAACGACGTTATTTAATGTTTTGTATTAAATATTATAATGGACTAGTATAAATAATAATTTGAGTACAAAATTAAAAATGATATTCGAATTCCTTGATCGGGACGCGCCGACCAATCTCCTATTAACTTAGCCGCTTCCTTAATGGTAATTGAGGTGGGGGGTGGCTACCCGTATTCGGAACCAATCTTAAAAAAATTATATATACAGTGCTGGGTATGTTGTTTTCAATTATTAAATGATTGATGAGATATGATTGTGACATCGTCATGTTTTTAATATGATATAGTATTCTTTGTGTGTGTGAGAGTGTGTGTAATAAAATAATAATAATAGAATCGGTGGAACCAAAACATGTGGCGCTCGCTGAGGGTCCAGACTGTATGCCGAAGACGAAACCGGAACGAATTGAAACGACCTCTCAAGATTCATGCGGGTGTTCTAAATTTCAATTAGTACCGTTGATTTGCTGTTAATGCTCTATTAATTCCCCCCCACCCCCCCACCCCTCCACACACACACACACACACAGAGTGCTTCATTAGTTTACAAATTAAGCTGACGGTGGCAAAATAAATCAAAACTATATTTTTAAAATTGTTATATTATTCAAGATAGCTCGACCCAGGTTATTAGCTTTGTGGCTAAATTCCTAACTCAAAAGCTTCGTTGTGGGAATAATCAAAACTATTTTTTTTTTTGCTGTCTGTGTGTATATAGGAGGACCATCTAATTAACCCCTCAGGACATCAGTACCTATCTCCAATTAATGCCCCCGGATTATTAATCTAACTAGCTAAGATATCAAAAATAGCTAGGCTATGTGCGCGTGCATATAAGTACCTGCTAATTACAGATATGCATGTCCAACCAAAAAGGAGGACCGAATATTTTTCCGGTAGAATGGCAGGGCAGTAAGATTAGAAGATCCCATGAAATGACCATGCTGGCCTTTTCATGATTCTTACACGTTAATACACAAACAGGCCCCACATCCGGGGGGGCATGATCGGCGTGGAGATTCTACAGCTTTAGATGCATGATTGATCAGCTGCTGATCGGTGGAGCGATTTGGCTATCGTGTAAAATGCCAAAGATGTATCGCGCATTCGCGACTAATTAGAAATGAAAGAGATCTTTCATGAAGTTCGGTGAAAGTGACGGGGATTGCTTAAAGATCAAGTTAGCTTATTAACAAAACAGATTCCCACATCCGCCCCCACCCCTAGCTACTCGCTGTCGACCCTCTTAAATTAGTTTGGCGTTTCTTTTAACCTGAAGAGAAGGCCAATTATGCAGCACAACCAGATAAAACAACTTCTCCCACGTACATTACCTTAATATCCACACATCTGGCCTACGCTGCCTTTTCCGTTCCCTCACTTTTCTAATCGGCTTGGCGAGCTAAATTTGCCGGAAACTCGATCCCTCCTCTCCAAATGTCTGTGTAACAAGATTTTAGGGTTTGTCTTAACTGGTGTTTGTTGTCACTGTTTTCAAAGAGCTTGAAATTATTTTTTTAAAAATCGTTTTTATATATTAGTATTAAAAATAATAAAAAATATTAATTTATATATTTTTAGATAAAAAAACATTTTAAAAAATATCAGTTATTATAATTTCAACCAATTAACATGTGTGTATTCACTCTAGAGTTCGTGGCGCTTCTCTCTTGAAAGTCACTTAAATTAACAAAATTTATTATTCGTTGCAAATGATCAATTAATTCATCATATTTAGGAGCAAGGTGGAGTGTCACTCTTCTTGGAAATAAATTAATATAATTATTAGCTTGCTTCTATAGTAAAGACTAGTCGGGCATGCGAAGTATTTACTAAACAAATACAACAAAGAGTCAATTCATGTTATCGTCACGTGAAAGGGCCTTCAAGGAAGATAGTTTGATTAATAGTGAGGAAGTCCTCCTGGAGATTAATTTGACAATAAAATAAAAATGTAATAATTGATAGAGATGTGTAGAATATTGATTTATTTGCCTTGGAAGAAGTGATGCCATTAAATATTCCCTAGTATGATTGCTTGGTTTAGATGAAGGAATTTAATATAAACCCTTAAAATTCCACCATGCATATCGAACACTAAATCACATGATATAAATTAAGATAACCTCCCTCCCAATACCGTAAGAGCTCCATATATTGAATTTTTATTTGATCACCACGTACATTATCCTCTCCGAAGTCCTGAATATATACTCAATCCTAACTCATGTGTTTTTTTTTTTTTGACAAGAACAGGATGAAAAACCCTCGAAATCTCCCATATGTTTGTATACTTCAATTTTACGAATAATTGAGGGGAGCACAATCCATGCAACCAATAAAATTACTAATAAATTCTTAGCCCTCAATTAAATTTAGAATATATTATAATTACCCTTATGAGATACCATGAAATTATAATAACGATCCAGAAGTTTAAGAATATTACAAATTCCCCCATTGTATTCGAAATTCCCTTAACGTTTTTAAAATATCAAGGCATTTGGGATTTAGAAGGAGAGTTTTGTTTTATATCTATATACGAGGTTTCTGTCAAATACTTAATTAAGGGGGAATTTTGTAATTTAAATCTTAATTTAAAAAGCTAAAATTAAAAAAATATAGCATTTTAACTCTAAGGGAGTCCAACTAAGGCAACTAAAAGAGGCTTAGTTAGCAAATTGTTACTTGATTTTGCTCATAAAAGCTACTAATATTCGAGTAAACAGGCTCACCCCAGTAAGGTAACATGGCAAATTTTCCTACGGTTTAGGCAACTATATATGATACTTACAATCAACAATGTTCATTATTGGGACGCAAACTTTAATTTGAAAGGAATAATCCCATCTTCAAATGCTTTCAAGAAGGCTAAGATAGGTCTATCCATTTCAAGCTCACAACCCAAAGTGAAGTGATCAATGTTGTCATCATAACTGATCATTATATGATAAAACCCGAGCAATTATTTTTCGATTTATGTATTTAAAAGATATTGCGCATTATTTAATAAGATCACATTAATGAATCCCAAAACTTAGTTTTGTTATCAACATCAATCGTTGTATTGGTGGGCCAAGGCCTTAAATCAAATTATTGAAATGTTCGACTTTTTTTTTTCACACTAGAGGATCTTTTTATGGAAAAAAAAAACAGATAATTAATGACAATGATAAATAATGTAGCACAATTAAGCATTGTTGTTCCATGGCTATTCCCTTGCTTGAACTATATATGTAGATTGTTATCTTTGTTTCTTTCGTCTTCTTTCCTATCTAGGGGCATGAATACCTATCATTTAGCTGTGGGTTTGGTCGATACTCTCCTCTCAAAACGTCCTAACCTTTTTTTCGCTTTCCCTCGAAATTTAAGCATTGAACCTGATTAAATTGACGGTTAAGAGCAAACTTAGCTTGTCTTTTTTCCCCCTTTATATATATATATAGTTAGGAAGACCTCAAATATTCAAAGTTCCTTGTACAAGAGAGGCATGAGTAGGGAGTTTCATGATCAGATTATGTTAATGGAAAATTACGCAACGTACGGCAAGGCGTAGTATACAGAACTTCCTTGACCACTTTTTTCATGGATAAAGCTCTTGTCTGAACAACTCTCACGAATCAAGAGAAGTCTTACACCTAGTATATGTATATTTATGTCAATGATTTATGAAATTTAGTATTCATGGCTGGTTCCTAATTTCCTTACTCGAATAAAATGATGTGGTTCTTATTAAACAAGCTGGTCCAGCCCAGAAACATTATCTTTGAATTTTATTTTTATTTCTTGGCCAAGTTTCAAAGTGGAGTCGGTCAAATATGCGTTGTTTTCTACTTTTCTTCCTTCTCAAGGCTTTAGATTCCTTTAAATAAAACTACAAAGGCTAATGCGATTCCTATAAACCGAACAAGTTATCTCAGCGCAATAATATCATCTTTTAGAACCTACCACTAATTTCTTTGTCTGTTCAGTTAGTCAGCATTGGAGAGAACCCACCACAACGCACCAAACTCGAATAGTAAGACAGAGAAGGATGGTAGCCTCTTACTTCATCTTGCCATGACACCTTCAAGGGAGCCCTCTTTCTTTCCCTCTCACAGTCAAATTACCCTGACGGAAAGGAGAAAAAAGGTGAAATTAATTATACAAGTTAAAAAACTAGCTAGCAAATTAGGCAAGCTGTTCCATTCCATGTGAATATATATGCCGTGGGATTTAGGCAGATCTTAAAACAACAAAATACAAATGTTTTTAAAGCTTCATAGGAGACAAGGAGGGAGTGAAAGAGATACCAACGCAACGAACCAGCACCCATGTCACGAAGAGAAGAACGGAAAAAAACAGGGCGCTACGTTCTTGTCGGAAAGTAACTGATCAATCCTGTACTGCAACTACGATGGAGTACCAGTACTATTTATTCATGCGCGTGAGGGACCCACCTTCACCTCCATCCCCTAATAGCGGCCTCCCGTAGTATTTTCGCTGTTGACGCCCCTCCTAATTTTCCCATCTCTTTATCTTATCTCTTCCCTTCTCCCTCCTTGAATCTTTTCGGTGAAAAAAGAAGAAGAAAAGATTTATGTATTTTGACGGGACAGAAAGTTTTCTTTCTTCGAACCCTTAAAAAGAGAGTTCAAAAACTACGCGTCTTTCCCAACACAACGAACTTCCTTTCTTATCACACTCCCCCCAAAAACCCTAATTCTCTCTCCCTCTCTAAAAACCTCACTCGCTCTCCCTCCTATCTTTTCGGCCTTTTCACTCTCTCCTTTTTATCACTTGAATCAACTCTTCAATTCTCTTCCAATATTCATTTCTTTTTTCAATAGATCTCCGCAGATCATTCAATGGACGATAGAGATAATCTTGATCCAGGGACCGAGTTCACCAGCGAGTCAAGCTGGACATTCGGTCATGACTCAGATGTTGTCAATTATTTCTTCTCCAACGATCGTGAGAACTCCATACTCAGCGAATTCGGATGGAATCTTCAATCGGATGAACCGTCGCGGTTTAAGGACCTCGATCGGGTAGAAGCAGAAGAGAGGTCCGATTCGGCAGGAAACCTAGAGATTCAGCGATCATCAGCAGCTGGTCCGGCAAGGTCTGGTGGTAGAGGCAGTCGTGACGGTTCGACTACGAACTATCCATCAGTATCATCGAGCTCCAGCGAGGATCCACCCGAGAAGTCTACGGACTCCGGCGGGAAACTGCCTGAGATACCGTGAGTTCAATTGTTTGGATATCTAATAGCCATGAAAATCTTGGTTGATAGTGTAAATAACTCGAATTTCAAGGGGAGAAACGATAGATAGATTTTGCACCTAAAGTAGTGAGGGATAAAATCAGTAAAAGAATCGAATTGTCCTCCAAGTTGCAAACTTTATGTTTTTTGCTTGCAAGAGTGCGTGTGCGCGATTTGCGCGTTCGTACGATATAGAAACTGTCAAAATAAAAAAGGAGATGTGATCTGGTTCATGCGACCTGTTATGAGGCAGTTTCGTAATTTGAGAGAAGTGTAGGGTTAGATGAGGTAATTAAATGGAAAAGGTTCAAATGAGAAGCACAAGTGAGAGAAGCCATGAGCACCGCCGTTATTGCGGCGGGAATGCCGTGCTCTCTAACTTTTAACACTGCATGTACAATTGAAGAATAATTTTTTCAGCATTAATAAATAGGGATTATCTTTCATGGTAACGTAAAAAACTATCAAAGAGATAGAGAATATAGGGAAAAGGTTGCTTCTGTTGATTTACTTGGTCATTACTTTTTGTTTGAACAAGTTAGATAGAGATTCTCTCCTGATTTTATTCTACTTTTTCCAAAACAGAAATCGTCTGCAGCTTGTTTTATGCTCTATATTCATCTCCCTTAGGATAGTGGAGGTGTAGATTATAATCATTTCGAATGCGAAACGTGTCTGCCCAGTTGCATTGCGCATTTGCTCTCCTGATGAATTAGTATATATTGATGCTTCGTTTTTGCTTAGTTATTTTCAAGCTACTATCTTAACGTTCTCATTCTTTACTGATACTTTAATGCATATAGTGGATGGAGTTCATGCCTTGAATTTTTTTCTTAATTTATCATAATTGTATTCGTCATGCATGATCCTAAACCATAAACGATCGATCATGCTGCACACCTAGCTCTTCTATCATTCTCTAGCTAGTAATATTGGTCAGTCAGCTGAAAAAACTGAAATTACAATATTGTTGCATATTATAAATTAATAAACAACATATATTGCTTTTGAAATCTTATATCATTTATGCTAGAGGGCTTGAGATTTTCTTTTCCAAGTTAATTTTCTGTGTAGCGCTATTGATTTTTACAAGTTTTTAGACTGAATTGATCTTGTTGTGGCTAATCAGTAGGCTATTAATTTCCAGAGAGAAAAATAATATAACTGAAAGATAATTTAAAGTGTCTGATTAATATGTTTGCTGTCAATCATGAATTAAGACATGCATTTACTTCATCTTTTTTTTAAAAAAAAATTCAGGATTTTGTGTTTATTTTGATAATTGTAGGTGAAATATTTTGTAGGAGTACGGTTAAAAAGAAGGGTCAGAAAAGGATCCGGCAGCCACGTTTTGCATTTATGACCAAAAGCGAAGTTGATCATCTTGAAGATGGATACAGATGGCGGAAATATGGACAGAAGGCAGTTAAAAATAGTCCTTTTCCTAGGTCTGTAACTATTCCTTTCTTATTAATTTACTATCCAATTCCAAATACAATTATCTTTATGTTTTAAAGTTTTTTTTTTTACTTCTGATGCATAGTTGATGTTCTCTGGAAAATCAATACCAAAATATTAAAAGCTTAATCTCTTGCTTTGCTCCATCTCACCCGTAAATATGCCCCAGGAGCTACTATCGCTGCACAAATAGCAAATGCACTGTGAAGAAAAGGGTTGAACGGTCGTCTGAAGATTCCACCATTGTGATTACCACATATGAAGGCCAGCACTGTCACCATACTGTTGGTTTTCCTCGAGGAGGAATCATTTGTCATCAAGCTACATTTTCTAGTCACATGACTCCTCCAATGTCGCAATTTATTTACCCTGGAATGCAATTACCCCGAGAAAATCCTCCGAGTACTGTGCTACACTCACGGCCATTACCGGTTGAAGCAAGAGAATGCAGTACAGTGTCGTCAACACCAACTCCCAAACTTGCAACAGATGGACTGCTTGGGGACATTGTGCCTCCTGGAATGCGATGATCAGGTTGAGAACGGTACACATTACCTGCCTTGAATTGATATATAAGCTTAACATGCTTCAATATACCGTGCTTGCATGAATATCTATTACCTTTTCCATAATTTGCAATCTTGGCGTGTGTGAGAGTGAGCACATGTACATCAATAGCGTGCTTCTAAAATCAATTCTCAACCAAAAATCAAACATCAGTGGGAGAAATAGTTCTAGCACCCTGCATTTGGTGATTTGCCATAGTTAAATCGGTGCAACAAATTGGATATCTAATTGCACATATTATAAAACCTCTCCAAGGTCAGTTCATGAAGTCCCCGAATAATTAATCAAGCTTCCTTTTTCTTTAGCATCCACGGACAATGGCCAGCAAAAGTACTCCTTAAAGCATACTTGAGAGTCTAGGATGGTATAGGGAAGTATTTTTGTTCTTGTGAACCAACTTTAACCCTCTAGGTCGTATATGAAGTAGTAGTAGTTTACATGCTCCAGCAGCCATGGGCACCCTCACGCTAGCAACTTGATTAGTTGATTAGTTTTCGGGGGATTTGGTTATGTAATTACATGTCTAGATCCCATGTATTTATATAGATAGACGAATAGTGTTTAGTTATCTCTAATTATTCTTCGAATATTCTGTTTGCGCGAGTCATCTATTGTATACTGTTTCCTGAACTGAGACAAATTATATTTTCTTAAATGATCAATAGTTTTTTATTTCTTTTCAAAATGCCACAATCAGGAAAAAAAATACAACCAAGACGATGTTAGCAGTAGTACTGCAATTCAATTGTTGTGCTACTCTCGTTACTGCAATAAATTATTGTTTTATTTTCAAAAAAATCCCATGTTTTTTATTTTCTTAAATTTTTGTTTTATTTGCGCTCTTCAAAAAAAAAAATCCCTGATCAAATTATAAGATTTTTTTGCAGAGTATTTTAAACCGCACACCCATAAAGAAAATGAGTGATTTTATATTCACTCTACAAATCTTATTCCCGCGGGCTATTTTTTATTGAAATGACAATAATAATCTTTTTCAACATGTTTCTTTAAAAATAAAAGGTAATGTAGATTCTTATTAAGAGATTTTTTTTAGTATTTTTATAATTTTTGTTTTTTATCAAATCAGAGGGAAAAAAAACCTTTTTGGTTAGCCAAATAGTTTGTTTTTTTTATTTGAAAAAATCTAAAATAATATGTTTCTTTATCCATGAAATTCTGCTTTTCATTGACCAAAAATTTATCTGATGATAGTTTTAACTAAATATATATGTTTTTTAAACCATAATGAAACATATATTTTTTTAAATCACTAACACAAAAACTACCATAAAATAAAATACATACTAAATATTATTAGTATTATACAAAACTAAGATTAGATAACAAATGAAAAATTTATATAATTAATCAGATATGAAAAATCAAATCAACTTAAGTCATTTTAAAAAAAAAATATTTGCATCATGATTATTTTTTCTAATTAAAAGTAAACAATGGAGGATGGATATGTGCACAAAGCATCCAGCGGGCTAGACTACAAAATCCATGCATCGATTTTTCTTGCTTGTCAAAACTCTAAATTGATAATTGATATTGGTTGTTAGTAAAGTTTAAGGACTTTTGTATTTAAGATTGTATGATTAAAGAAGGTTATACTTGTTGTAGAAAAACCATTGAGATCGATTATTCTACAGCGTGTGTTTTCTGTCTTCTATTGCAATTTTTTAGTTTTATTAATAGGTGTCGTTTTTTTTATTAACTAACACTGAAATATCTTAGGATTGTCTAGACAGATTCTACCCGATATACTGTGGTGGTAGGTCTATATATCACGCTTGTGATGTGTGCCGTGTACTACATGCATGTTTCCTGGTGGCAACGCATCATTAGCACCGTCATTAACCTCTCCTATTGCTTGAGATTTATTGTGTTTAGTTATTTTTGTGAAATTTTATTTGGCTGGAAAAGCAACAGAGGTTTTTCACCTCATAAGAACAAGGTCATAGAGCACCCTCTAAAACAATCGATCTGATAGTTGGTATGTGGTGATCAAGACTGAACACTTTCTTATGTTCTCTTGTGATGTACCCAAAAAGCTATTTCGGAAGAATGTGGTTAGAAGCAACTTGGAGAGAGGAAAGGATGTGTGGCTAGAAGCAATTTGAAGAGAGTGATTAACGACCACCAAAATCTCCTAGTTAAAAGGATTAAGTGTAAATACTTTATTGCTTTTTTTTTTCCATCACCCATATTTCTCTATTCTAATAGAGCATCTGGATTTAAAGATTCTAATTTCGACATTGCACGCACATGGTTGATTTCTTTTAACATCTCTAATAGATGTAGAAATGATCGATGCTTGTTGTGTTTTCTTCATGTTCTTTTAGTTAGCGTGCAATGACGGGATATCCTATTATTCCCGAGTTTCCAAGCAGCCTCCCTTTAATTGTGTTAAAAATGGTCTATAAACTAAACCTTCCCACTTCATGTAGTGCAGAGATGGTGTAACATTGTTGTGGTGGCCCATGTTCCGTGAGCAGGACGGCGAACTTTATTTTGTTTAGCCCGTAGTGAGTCCACTTCACTGAGCCTCTTCCAATCCAACCCCTTGGCCTGCAGTATCCGACGTTGATATGCATGTGCTTTTGCATCAGGTATCTGTCGCCCACATTAATGCGCCCTCACACTAGAAGATGGTATTTATGTCAAATCTACGTTTCGATGATTTGTGCATGTAGCTTTTCATGCTATTGATGTTAATGTGTATATATAATGGACGGCAGGTACGTGCTCCTCATTTTTCACGCTCTTTGCTACCCAGCATTCAATTTAGAGTCCCAATTTATAGTCTGCACCTTGTAAAAATGCCTTCATTTCTCCTGTCCTTTTCTTTTTTTTCCTTCCTTCTTAATTATTATTCAATAGCTTCTGATCTTAGATCTGGACTGCTTCTCTGTTTTCAGTGCGGTTAGTTTATTGCACGGAAATCACGGGTAACTATATGTAAAAATAATAAAAACATTAAAAAAAAATCATAGTTTAATTTTATAATAACTACAAACTTTAATTGATTTTTAGAAGGTTGCCATCTTGATTTTTACGTGTTAAAAATTGATCACTTCAATTTAAATTTTTCAAATTGCACCCGTGCTTTTATATTAACCTTTTGTCTATGATTGTGGACTTTGCACCATAGAGAAGTTTTGGAGAGCTTTATCTTTCATTCTTTTCTTTTTCTTTTTTTCTTTTCGTTTGATAGCTTAGTTGCAACAGTACTTATAAGCCTAACAGTGTTGATCAAGGTAATTTCATTGACAAGCTCTTGTTTCCAGAAACACCATGTAAGGATGGGAAGGTTTAAGACAAATGGGAAGGGAAGAGAAGGGTATTAATTCTTCAATTTTTTTGGAAGGTTTTTGAAAGTAAAAGGAACGGGGGATTGCAGAATTTGCATATCCCCAAATCCCATCAAAAAATAAAAATCCAAGACCCAAAATTAGGATGTTAAGGAGGGCAAGGAACCAGTATCCAACAATGATGGATACTTTCACTTTTATGATGCGTCTCCTTCTCCCGCCTATATATTCGAACAAGAAGATGCTTACCTCACATATTCACACCCTCTTCTTTTCTTCACTAGAAACCCAACATATAGTAAGAGGATCCTAGAATGATCCTGCGAAACAAGCCGATGAATGCAATTGTGCAACGAATAATGTTATTTTACTCTACATGGCCTTTTCTGTCGCAAAGCAGGGGAAGGACAAAAATCACGAAATTGAAAAAAGAAAAGAAAAGTATGATTGAAAAATCAGACACAAAAAATAAAATAAAAAATGGCACAACACAACAAAGCAATCTAGTGTCATCTTTTAAGTCGATCATACAATGGAGACAGATGAAGGCAAATCAAATGCATTAATTAAAGAATTTAGAAAGTAGCAGAACCTTCCCATCATCTGAACAAGTTGCTCCAGCGCTTGAACAAAACAATGCTTAACAGTGCAACACACACAACCATTTGCAAGCTCAACCCGCTCTTCGACAAGAGCACCACCTTCTCTTTCATTTATCATTTCCCTTTCTACGCGAATTCCTTCCCAAAATCATTCAAAATGACAGCAATCCTCTTTCCATGTTGCGGATTAAAGATACGGTTAACAAGCTAAACCAATCGTGAGTTGAAATATATTAAACCACAGATTACCTGAAATGTAGCTTCAATAATTTGTTAATATTTATTTGAAAAGAAGAAGAAGATTACATTACAAGTACTAACACTCAGTTTTCTTCTGCAAGAAGAAGTGAATCAATAAATACACAGAAATATAAATACACCAAAACAAGCCTAGATAAATGAATGAGGCAGCTTCTCAATAATCATTAACAGAATTATGCATATAGCGATTAATTTATGAAGATTGAAGGGGATTTTACAGTGGATTTGCCAGCACCGAGATAGCCTGCGATGACCGTGATCCCGACAGAAACGTCATCGCATTGAGTTCATTTTGAAAAAACGAGGAGGTATGTGCAGGCATGTTCCTTCAATTTGAACTGTGAGATGCGCATCGCCGTCTTCCTTCTCCGTTTTCAAATTTTCAATCACATCGGCGTCTCTTTCCTTCTCTTTTTCGGAAATACAGCCGGTGGCTGTCCTTCTATTATTTTGGGCACGTTTGGTTGAAGTGTTTTTTTCTTTGCTTAAAAAAAAAAAAACCAATCAAATTTTAGATTAACAGTATTTTGACTTCACCGCTAAACACCAAGAAATAAAAAAATGCGGTGCATTACATATTTCCAAAGTCCAAAGCCCATTCCAGACCAAAAAGAGAGGCCCATAAACTAAATATTAAAGTATAGGCCCACTACCTACTGAGTTTTTTAAATGGAGCCCAAGAGGATATTTCCTTGGGCTCCGTTGAAATACAAAGTATAGGCCCAGTCTAGTTAAGCTCAATGTCCATCAAATCCCAGTCCAAAAAGAAAACAAGACCCCTCTCGCTTTAGAGGCCTGATTTCACACTCGCCCATTTCCTGCGTTATCCGATGATGATTTCATTTGGTTTTTTAAAGGGTATATCAGATACCATGCCGATCTAATCTAGTGACCTGGCATCGAGCAGAATCCCGATAGTCAATGGTAGAGGCGTAGAAACACTCAAAAACAGGGATTATTTCCCATGCTGTGATATGTCAAGGATTGAATCAATTTTTTTAAAACATTAAATAAAAAATATTCAAACATCGTCAGCATACTCTCACGAAGTTCAAGAACAGGGAAAAAAACAATTACTTTTATCATACTAAACCGAGGTTTTTAAATCCAATGTTGATATGCTTGAATAGTTGTTTGTTTTTAATATATATATATATATTTGTTGTCTCTCCAAAGCAGATATATATTTTTAAATCCGTTGCGTGCATGGGTTTTTTTTACTCGATATACTAGATTGCAAGATGCCATGTGATCAATATATATAACAATCCCAGTCCTTGGATCCATGTTAAGTTTTAACCAAATACAGCTCCTCGCTTAGCTTGTTGACAACAATTTGCAGCGAGCGGAGGCGTGCAAGCTTGGCGTTGCCGTCTTCCCTACCCTTCGAAGAAAAGATAAAACCGAATTACAATAAATAAATAAATGATGTATGAGGCGAGGTCCGGCCGACCGGGACTCGGTACAGTGTGCTCTAAAAACATTGCCGTTGCAAGGCACGAACATGCAACTGGGATACATTTATATGCCACGGGCACGTGTGGAGAGTTCTACGTCAAGGAAAGAAATATTGCTTTTAATGGCACCCTGTAAAGGCTTTCGTTTAAATTCTGGATTCTTCAAATAACGAAAAAACCCTAGATTTAAGAAATACATTGAATGCATGAAATCAACACGCCCTGCTGCCTATTAATCAAGTTATGGATTCGAGGAGGTTGAACTCGTGGTTAAAGCATATATGTTCCTTTCTTATCCATTGAAATTTAAGAATAAAATTATATAAATTTTTTAATCCTAAAACTAATAATTCTTTAATCATTTGGTTTGGTTCTGATCAATTTTTTTTTTAGTTATTGCTTAGAATTCTCGCTTCGTTATATTTTTATTTTGGTATTTTTTTTCTTTTATTATGATAATTCATTTTTGTTTAAGGTGGCTTATTAATTGGTGTTATCTTTTCTTTTATTATGATCGGGTCTATACCCTGAATTATTATTATTATTATTATTAACCAGGGCTAATCTATGCCTTGGGTTCGCCGGAGCAATCTGAATCTTAAAACAATATCATTAGTTATATGATAAAAAAATTCAACAAGAGAGATATCAAGGCAAAAAATTCGGGTAAAATAAAAGGTTATACACAGAGAGAGAACTCTGACTCATTACGCTGTTGCTGCCTTGAAGTTTAGGAAACCTTTGCCTTGTAGTTTTTTATTTAAAACTAGAATTCCCGAAGACGCATGTTTTATTAACAGCAAATTGTCAATTCACTCCGGGACCTGAGCAGGGAACGAAAAAGCGGCCATCGTTTTCCGCGAGTTGATCCGGGAAGGGGTGAGGAACACGAGCATTGAAAAAACACAACGTCCAAATGGCTCGGAAAGAAAACACCCTTTTGTGAAATTGAGGAAAATGACTTGCGGTCCTCTTCAGTGTGCATGCATGAATCTGAGGAAAAATGACTTGCGGCCCCCCTTTTAATTTCTTCTGAATCCTGATGGATTATTGCACTTTAATATAAAATTATTTTGCAATATATATCTCAATAGTAATATATAAATTACATTTTATCTCCTTTAAAGATTATGTTTTAAAATTACTGAACTCTTGAAATATAAACTGATCCCATTTTTCCATTAATTCCTTTCTTATTTTATACTCCACGCATAGAAATTTAAAGAGCATAAAACCAAAAAAAATTCAATCACTCAGAACCTACATATTGCTATTATATATATATATATATATATATATATCTTGTGATCGAATGTAGTGTTATCGAATTCAATTTTAGATCGATAGTGGTAAATGCGTGATTTTAATTAAATTAAGGAGTATAAATCGTATAAGCTGTATTTTTCATTTTTCTTGACAGCTAGTTCAATACTTAAACCAGCCGGTTACCGGATTGAGTTCTATTCCGTCCTTTGCACGTCCAATCTTAATCACCGGGTGATCGATGAATTAGTGGCGATGCCATCTGAATTGCTGATCCGGCTCAATAACATTAATCGGGCGACCCGTATTTGGATAGCTCTATATATAGACGTGAGGTGCTCTTCCCCAAAGCTTAGAGCCGGCAGGAAAATACTCCTGTACGTGGATTTCTTACTAGATCGTTTTCTGCTCAAGCAATCGTGCAAATTTGTTTGCCCATTGGCCAAAAATGGCAATGATTCAAGGACAACTGAAGTGGGTAAGGGATGATCCCTCGTTGGTGTATCTGATGGGGAAAAAATCTCAGAATATGATGTTTCTAAATCTCTTCCGTGAGATCGCAACGAGGGTTTCACGTGCAGCACGAGAAGGAGTCGATTACCAGCCGACGACTCTATTTAACCTTTTTCTTTGACAGAGTTTACGCACGTTTAAAGTTGGAGTTGATTGGTTGATGAGATTATGTCAGAGTTTACTGCTCCTTTTATGATTATTTCTTGCAACAAAATTAAAGGAAAAAAAAATATCGTAACTAGGAATAAATGTTCTTCGGCATTACTTCAGCGCATCCAATTCGGTGGACCCACCGCAGTTAATGTCCAAGTCCAGCCAAGGCCACTGCGAGAAAACTCAATACGCAAGCATTTCTTCTTCTTTTTTATCCCTTTATAGCATCTTCAAGCTATTTAGAAAGAAGAGTTAAATTAATAATACAGTTTTTTAAATTATGTAAAAGTATTTTTTTAACATGCATTTCAACGGTAAAATTTTTTTTTAAAGAGACAATCGTATTTTAATATTAATAAAATTATTTATTAACCGTGACTAATAATTAATACAACTCCAAGTTTTTGTCTTTTTTTGTTCTTTTAATATATCCTTAGGAGATGTCTTTAGTAACTAATATGGGAATGTGGTATCCCAATCCAACAGTACCCTCAGCGTATTATTATTATTATTTTTAAATGTCTGGCTGTCAGCACAGAACGAGAAAAACAATTATGTAAAACAAAATCTCAATATTTATCTTAAAGCAAATCCAACGTAGGCTTATTGTGGGATGTACAGAAGAAACGTGTGAATGTAGGGCTTCTGAAATCCCGATAGCCAACAGTACCCCACCACGAAAAACTCGAGACATATTCCAGCACCATCTCATTAATTATCACCTTTCACATTCCCACCGTCGACTATGCCCCGACGACGAACCCTTTCCATGTCGCGTCAGGATTATTTAATCCTCCTGTCCCTTTTAATCTCTATCCGTTAATTTTAGTATATAACATTGTCCAAATTATTAGTCTCAATCATTTGTTTGGGTACGAGTCAGCCAGCCAGCTAACTCCACAAGCATTCTTCCTAGCTCTTGCTGCGTCATATATTTACTACTTCTCTTGTTCTTCACATCTGAATCATTACCTCTTTCTCTCATAAATCCAAACCAATCTCTGTCTCAGTATTGATTTAACCCCCCTTCCTCCCTCTTTCTGGGTGTGTCTCTATATATAGGCCCGCATTACCTCTCATCGTTACGAACCAAATCGATTTCTGTATCAAAAGATCGGCAATACAGGATGCTACCGAGAGGAGGCCGCATTGCCTTTCTCATAGTGGTGCTAGTAGCTTTTGAGATTCAGACATCCTTGTCACAGATTAATAGGGCGAGTTTTCCAAAGGGTTTTGTCTTTGGGACAGCCTCTTCTGCTTTCCAGGTTTGTGTAATCTCTTTTAATTGATTAAACCTCCTGCTTTCTTCTTGAAAATGCCAGTGAAGCATCTTTTCTCGCCTTTATTTTTCCTATCGATTAAAAAAGAGAGCCCGTTCACATTCAGAGGGAAGGAAAACATTATTGAGAATGTGTGCGTGTTCTTTTTGAGTTCAAAGCTCAAAATTACCAAGCTCACCCACCGATGCTTAAAGCAAGCTCTGCCATTGACGCTTACCTGGTGGTTTTTTTTTTTTTTTGAAGAAAATGACTTACAACTGATTATTGAAAGAAGTGTGTTGGTCTTGAACTTTCCAAGTTATGCCATTTCCTCGTGACATACTAGCCGTGCCGTTTAATGCTTTTAGCCAATTGTCTTCTGTCTTTACTCTTTAGGTGGATGCCAGTTAGCCACCTTTTGTCAAATACCATTTGTGTGGTTTCTCGTCATTTAGAGACGCCAAAATTCTTTTCTTCTTTTTCTGGGGATTTCTTTTTCTTTTTCTTTTTTGAAGCTAGGGAATTGTTAGAGTGGATACGTAAGGTCACATTTTGTCAATATCATACACTATTCTAGTAGTCTTTGGTACGCTAGAACGAGTAGAGGCACAGACTCGCCGAGTAACCGGGGCCGCTCCGGATGACCGTTGCTGTTTTCCTGGTTTTATGAGAGAACCACTGTATCTTGGAACATATGCAAATAGCCCCTCGTTCTTTCTTTCTTTTTCTCTCCGTGTTCAGGATGCCCAATCGCTCTGTTTTCTTAAGCGCTAACCTCACAGTCCAAAGTTTGGGGCAGTTTTAGCACGATGATATTGCAAATAACAGCTAAAAAAATTATATTAGCGGTTCTCAAGAATTTGAGAATGAAATTTGCATACTAAATATGAAAATTTATTTGTTTATTTCTTAATTATATACTTATTTTTTATGATTGAAACTAGTGTAACATGATATCACTCCGAAGTTGTTCCAGGTTAATCTAACTATTTAGTTTGGTTTACTATGTATAAAGAAATTAAAATTAGACAGTCCTGATTAATGAGTTCACACTTTGTTCTCAATTCTAGGAAAAGGATTAGAATCTTATAGTGAGCTGATCAGATGAACATGCCACCAATCATTTGCTTTAGTTATTCTTTGTGGGCACAAGGAGAGTTTTTTTTTTTTGGTAACTTAACACGGTAAGAAAAATAATAAAATAGCACACATCAAGAAATAATAAAATAGAGATATAATATATTTTTACTAGTCTCGAGCATTATTTGCAACTAGTGTTGCAAATTACATGCAACTCGCAAGTTGCATATAACGATTGAGATTCGATAAGGAAACATGTCTATGAATAGTTTTTCTTTCTTTAACTCCCTACTAAGATAAAATTAAAAAAGAAAAAAACCAACCTAAGTCACATAATCACCACAATTTCACAATTCATCAATTTTTTCAGTAACAATTTATTCACAACCAACACAATTACGCAAAATGAAACCACAATCCTTGTTATGTAATGTAATGTAATTAATATAATTTAATCTTATCTACTTCTTATATATAATATAATTATATTTAAAAATTATCTCAACTTATGAAATAGTTTGCACCACCACTACTCTAACTCATTTAATTTAAAAACAAGCCTACAATATCCTAGTAAGGGCTAAAACCAATATCACCCCGGTTAGTAGATGGGTCTGGAACACTTATTGATAGTTTAACATCCCCAGTACTCTTCTCATTGATAAGCAATCTCATTTTTCATCACAACACAAATCAAGTATAGTGTTAACCATGAAATGTCTCATCTTATCAATGCTTTTATGGATAACAATTACTACTTTTCAATCATTTTATCCATGATAAGTAATGAGTCTTTATATGTATTAAAAAATAATTGGTACTCATCATCTATAATAACATTAGTAATAATATGTTTTATATAAAAAAAAACATTATATGTCAATCGATTCTGTCTCGAATATCAAGATGCATAATGCATCGAATTATATAAATATCTTAAGAAATCTGATCAAGTAGGTATTATAAACTAGTCCTTAGTGGTCAAATATCATCTTATATACATGTGTACATTAATTATTTATGACACTCATTAAATACAAGATCACTCCTACCATTACAAAAAAGATATAAATAAACTACATAAATAACTAACTAATTCCTTTCATATTAATCATGACAACCGATGCTACGTAGTTAGTTATTATTGGTATCAATATATTTTGGTGTGTGTTATAAAAGACTAAATTGTTGTATTATGCAATGCATTTTAATTATATTAAAGTAATGCATTGATACCTATGCTAATAGATCTTACATCCTTGATGATATATATAAGTAAAGTTAAAAGTATCAAATCTTTTATATATAATATTTATTTAATCTATCAAAACATACAAAGTTTTATATTAAATAACAAGTAGAAACTTAAAAATTGATGTCCAAATAACAAATTGAACATACCTCTAAGAGTTGAATATAGGGGGTGGTGGTGATCGGTGGTGGCGCTGGCTACTGAAAAATGATGAGTGACCTGCGGGCAGAGACAGAAATGATGAAATTAGAGTAGCGGTAGAGAGAGGACGGGTGATCTTGCGATGGATTTGTGTTTGTTTTGCGGTAGAAAGAAAGTCGAGGTTGTTGCCCGTAACAGGTGTGGAGGAGGGTGATGAATGTGGGTCTAGATGTTTAAAATTGATTGGAATCGCAAGTCGTGTATAGGAGATATGACTCGCCAAAATGTATTATATATATCCCCAAATATTTTGTTTACTTTGGTATTTTAACACATAAAAAAAATACTGTGCTATAAAAAAAAACTCACATAATCATCATCTACATAAATCAAATAAGTAAAAAATGGCCTATTTTTTGTACGAAAACCTGTCAGAACTTAGATTATTCTTTTTTCTCATCGGATATTGCTTCCATTCATATGATTTGTCCCTAAGTAGCCAGACATATTGTATTGATGAACTGGAGCAACGACTCAAGCAGATGTTGCTTCTTACACAGAGCAGATGTTGCTTCTTACACAGAAAACTTCCTGCCATGCAAAAAGGCCACAAGAAATGCATGATTTGTTCAGCTTACTGCACTATAATGTGATGTTAATTAATTGTTGCAATTACATATTATTGTTCTTAATTTGATTTTATGTGCAGTATGAAGGAGCAGTGAAAGCGGATGGAAGGGGACCAAGTGTTTGGGACGCATTTTCACATACTTTTGGTAAACCTTCATTCACAGCGGAGTCCACAGTTTGAACAGTGACGGGATCGAATGCTAATTTTCAAGCATTTGAACTAATCTTATGGCATAATTACTGCATTCATATAATTAAAGAAATCATCATCACGTGTTTAAATTGTAGAGCAGTCCCGGATATCACGTGTTGAGGCTGCGTTAAGTAATTTGCTTCTGTTTGACCTTGCAACCAATACTAAACTAGTAGCTGATTGCTTCCCAACCTAATTCAAAGACCAGCTCTGAAAATGGAGTTATCAGTCAAGTTTTAGTTTCAAAATCTTTGATATTTTCTTTTAGTGAGCTTACAAAGGTATTTGGTCCTGCAGGCAAGATAATTGATTTCAGCAATGCTGATGTGGCTGTAGATCAGTATCACCTTTTTGATGTACGTCTTCTCATGCTAATCCCCCATTTTATTATAGTTGAGCAACTAAATATTGCTTGTAGATTTGAAACTCAGTCAAAGTATGCTACAGCAATGGATAAAAAAAAAAAAAACCAGCAATTATACCATGTCTTCTTTAGCTTTTTGAAACATTTTACTGTAGAGATAGATATATCTAAACAGTTGACTTTATGGTTATTGGAAACAGGAAGACATAAAACTTATGAAGGATATGGGAATGGATGCCTACAGATTTTCAATTTCTTGGTCTCGAATATATCCTAGTAAGTTTACATCACAGTTTGTTAATTTTTTTTTTTAACATTTTGGTAAATCACGGTTATTCATTTCCATGGGTATGGTAAGCGCATTCTATATGTGGAGTTTACTTTTACAGACAATCGAGAGAAGAAACTGGCACCCTTTTATATAGAGACATGATGCTATAACATAGAAAAGTTTCTTACTGGGGGTCTCTGTATAGATGGAACAGATAAAATCAATCAGGCAGGAGTTGATCATTACAACAAATTCATCAACGCTTTACTTGCTCAAGGTAAACCTTTAACATTCAGTCATCCTCTGGTGAGATTCATGCACTTCAGAGCTAGGAGAGGAGTTTGAGTACTTATCCTTGAGTACCACTCCCCATCTAAAAGTTACCAAACCCAGGTAGCTAAAAGTATCCTTGTACAGCATTCAATACAGTCAATAGCTTGTAAAAACCATATACCTTCGTCAACTTTGTCACTGTTTAGTGATTTTAATATGGTTTTTAATTCTCAAGGATTCCTTGTGCTGCACAAAATTTGCAGGAATTGAGCCTTATGTGACCCTATACCATTGGGACCTTCCTCAAGCCTTGCATGACAGATATAATGGATGGCTCAGCCCCCAGATCATGTAAAAGACTGTTCTCGTAATTTGGAAATACGAAATTAGAATCACCTTTATGATTTTGGTAGTTAAGATGATCTTTGTAATTCGCAGAACGGACTTTGCAACATTCGCAGAGACATGCTTTGAGATTTATGGTGACAGGGTAAAGCATTGGATCACATTCAATGAGCCTCATACAGTTGCTATTCAGGGTTATGATGTAGGTCTCCAGGCACCAGGAAGATGCTCTATCTTTCTCCACATCTTCTGCCGGGCTGGAAATTCAGCGACTGAGCCCTACATTGTCGCTCACAACATCCTTCTTTCTCATGGGACTGCGGCAGATATTTACAGGAAAAAGTACAAGGTAAAGGCAATATACAGTGTTCTGAGCTATCGAGGAGGCCCAACTTGCCTTTTTTCTTCATTTTTTGCTCTTATCATTTATTTTATTTTTATTTTTGTTGGTGCTAAGCTCGGGAATGATATCATATATCCATGGCATGAATTTTTTCAGGCAAAACAACGAGGATCCCTGGGCATATCACTTGATGTAATATGGTTTGAACCAGCAACAAACACCACAAATGACACTGAAGCAGCCCAAAGAGCCCAGGATTTTCAGCTTGGCTGGTATCTATGATCAAATCTTTCAGTACAGAAATAGCACTTGCCTAAAATATGTCCATGTTAATTTGTGATGTTTTTCCTCCAGGTTTATCGAACCTTTGATCTTAGGCAACTATCCGATCACAATGAGAAACAGAGTAGGGGATAGACTGCCAAATTTTACTGAAAATGACGTCGCTCTTGTTAAAGGGTCTTTTGATTTTGTTGGCATCAATCACTACACAACCTTTTATGCACGAAGCAATGACTCTCTGTTCGGGGATCTAATTGGCAAAGTCCTTAATGACTCTCTCGCAGACTCTGGTGCCATAACCCTCCGTGAGTTAGCGATAATGATCCCTATAAAATAATTTCTTTTCAACCATTTCCTTTAATTAGTAGAGATAATGAAACAGAAAAAATCTGTCAATAACTGGTGCTCTTATTCTTTTCAGCATTTGATGAAAATTTGAAGCCCATTGGAGACCGGGTATGCACCTCGTTGAACTTAAATATTTTCATTCATCATTTAGACCACCTAACAATGTCATTTGAGTGCAAAGATTACCTGTGCATTCATCTAGAAGAAAGGCATTTGAGTGTTCATTGTTTCTGATTTCGTTCTTCCTTCTTCAATCCAGTTTCACTGGATTTCAGTCTGTCTAGTTCATTCTCTGATACATACAAATTCATCACTCTATTTTCTTGCAGCACTTCTGGGTTTAGTGTTTCTAACCATGCATTATCGCTTATCTAAAACTGCAGGCAAGTTCTATATGGTTGTACATAGTACCTCGAGGGATGAGAAGCTTAATGAATTACATCAGGCAAAAGTACGGAAACCCCCCCGTCATTATAACTGAAAATGGTAATCTTCTGGATCATCATTGGTTCTGTCAAAAGGCATTCAAAACCATTTCTCTGTGTTAATCTGGTCGTATAAAGTAACGTGTCAGTTTATCTTAAACTCATCTCTATTTTTTTCTTGATCACTAATTACGGAGAACATCTTAACTGGCCCTTGTAAAGCTTCATCATGGAAGAGAAATCGCAAACGAAATCTGTCTTTTTCTGTGATCCTAACAGGGATGGATGATCCAAATAACGCCTTGACCCCCATTAAAGATGCTCTAAAGGATGAGAAAAGGATCAAATACCACAAGGACTATCTGGCAAGCCTGCTAGCTTCTATCAAGTATGGATCGCTCGCCTACATGCCTCGGCGCATATATGTTCTGAGATATATAGTGTGCTACTGCATGCAAACTAATACTCTATTCTATTGTTTTGGTTATTGCAGAGAGGATGGTTGCAATGTGAAAGGGTATTTTGTATGGTCCCTTTTGGATAACTGGGAGTGGGCAGCTGGTTACACTTCAAGGTTTGGTCTCTACTTTGTGGATTACAAGGACAAGCTCAAGAGATACCCCAAGGACTCTGTTCAATGGTTCAAAAAGTTCTTGACTTCTACTTAGAATGGGGGAACTGAAGTAAATGAAGATTTGCATAGGCAAACACACACACACGCCCACTTTTAAAATTACATGTCCTGATTTTCTTAGAGCACGGTGTTGTAACGTCATATGATATAAGAAATTTCAATTCAAGTACAAGTTGAAGAAAAATGCAAATTCACGATTGCCCTGATTTTGTGTCGTTCAAGTTTCCAATCTGTTGCCTCTGCAGTAGTATTTAGTTGATGCTGAGATGCTTTCTCGATGCTGTAATAACTATATAAAAAAAAATTATTTATTTTAAATTACAATAAACAGACTAAATTAAAAATGAAAAAAAATCAATAACTAAAGAATAGATTTAAAAAAAAATAAAAAAATACTATGGATCCGTGTTTATGGGTGTGGAGAATATTTTTTTCCCCACAACCGTTTTTTTTTAATTTTAATGTAATTGTAATTGTAATATTTATTGAAAAGAATATTAATATAACATTAGATTTTACAAATGCAAGCTGCAGTTTTGAATCTTTTTCTAAGTTTCTGTCTTGATGTACAAGGAGCAACCTATAATTCCAACAACAACTAGATAACTCACACCTTCCAGTGCACCAATTGAAACTCCTGGTTCAGGAGGGAGGCCACACCCCGTTGTCCTGAGGGTTTAGAGAGACCAGGCAATTACTGGGGCAGAGACTAATCCACTGGATATTGCAGCTTTCTCGATGATGCCATTGCTGCTATCATCAGTGGTCTCCTTCGCCACGCCTACAACCTTGAGGGCCTGGTGGAATCTTGTGCTTCTGTTACTGTCATGGTAACTGTGATGTTTGTAGTGACAATAATGGAGAAGTAGACGAGGGTGATAATAGCAGCATCTTTGACTTCCAATTCGGAGTAGGTTTTTCTTAGCTCAAATTTGGCAAAGTCCAAGCAATTAACTTCGTTCTAAGAAATAAGAGACTTGGAATAGCGGTGCTCTCAACTATGGTTTTGCTACCTTATCTGTATTTTTCTTGTCAACAGCAAAAGATCGAACCATTCGTTCGAAGTCCCCCTTTGATCAGTACACGCTCCACAAGAGATCTGAACCGCCAATGTTCTAATACAAGTTTACATGAATACTATGATCCAAAAGTTGAATTATAAAAATCCCAGATTTCTGATTTATGGACAAAAATCTCCTGCTGCCCCCTGATTTTTAACAGGATTAGTAATCTTTTAAGAATTACTATGCATCCCAGCCCGCATAAAGTCTACAATTACTAATAAAACCTCAAGTCAGTAGGTTTTTCTTCCAGTTAGCTCATCAAAATAGCTTATCGCGACGGCGTAAAAGAAATAACATTCAATGGCAAGCATATTTCATGCAGAACGGATGTGCTTAAAAAAGGGCTTTTCAAAAGGAACTACTAAGACGATCTCTAATGTAAAATGTTATTTTAAAAAGTTAAATTAATACAATAATATTTTAAATAACATAAATATAGTTTATTTTACTATATTTATCCTAATAAAAAAACCATTTGAAAAGCTATTTATATTAAAATAAAAAAACAAATATTTTATTATTTCTTAATATATTTAATGTTTTTTTTTACATGTGTCTATATGTAATTGGTTTATTTTTTTTAGTGGTTTCATTTTGTTAATTTTAGCTCTTTGAAGAGATACATGAAAATAGTATTTGTGAAAAAAAAATATTTTAATATTTTATTTAATTTTTTCTGGAATATATAACACAAATAAATAAAAATTAAAATATTAATTTTTTATTTTTAGCTATCCATTCCGATTCATGGAGATGCTCCAACGGTGGTCAGTGGAAGAGCTGGTACAGACAAAACAGTGTTTTATAAGAAAAAAATTGCAGGATGCTAGAAAGTGGTTTTCTACAGGAGAAAAGCTTCAGCGGGAGAGAACAGTCACTGGATCATGGATGAATATATATAGATTCGATCCTTGATTAATTCCCAAGGCTGCACCAAATAAAAGCGTTAAGGCCAGGGTATACTCAAATAATTATCTCAATTTAAAAATCTAAATAAAATCTCAAAATATAATTATTCTCTAGTAATTACATTGCCATTAAACTATAACTAGAAAATTAAATGTCACTCCATTAAAAAGATTTGGATTTAGACATCCCACCGTGTTTTATAAAAATTCAAATTTTTTTATTAAAAATTAATTTTTTTAATATTTTAAATTGTTTTGATACACTATTCTAAAAAATAATTTTTAAAAATAAAAAAATTATTATTTTAATGTATTCCTGCATAAAAAATATTTTAAAAAATAATTATAATTAAACTTTCAAGCAATCACTTGGTAATAGAGAGAGCAACCCAATTTAATTTTTTAATCTTCTTAGAAATGATTTTATCGTAAGAGAATATGGATTAATGCAGCATGTCTACTCCTTCCTTTTCTTCTTTCAACTAATACCTTGTTATTGTTTACGAGATATAGAGATATACATGTATATATGTATGTATATTCCTTAATCAACCAATACGTACCAAAGTCAGCCCTGCTTGTGAAGGATATCACACAAAAAATAATCACACTGAATATTCATAGCAGAAACAATATCGATAATTTATCATTTTTAGACAAGAATTAAAGCACGAAATTAAATTAAAGACTAGACCATGCTAACATGGAGTCTATAATCATAATTTAGAAAAATGATTATAGCACGTACTTCATAGATAATAAAATAAAACTTATGAATGATTTATCAAATGCCCCATTAATAACATTAACGTGCACATATTTTTAATAGCTAATTGACACATTTATCTAAAACAAACATTGGATTTTTTAATAGCTAATTAATTTCCTGCTTAGCCATTTACTTTACGGCCGAAGCTGTGCCTCATTAAAAAAACACATTTATATAAAAGAAAGTATTGAACATCTTACTTCACGAACAGAAAATTTATCTATTACTTGATTTAATATTTAAAAATTATATTACCTTTTTTTCAAATGTGTAATTCATTGTAAATATATTAGATTGGTATCATTGTTTAAGCTTGCAAGTGTATTTTATGAATAATATACAGGGCAGCTTGTATTTTCCTTTATTAAAAAGGCAGGCAATAGGGTCGTAAATGTCTTCAAAAGATGGACTTGCACGCGGACCACTACAAAGCCGCATTTTTCATAGGAGATGAGCCCCATGCCAGGCCTACGTGGCAATATGATAATATAGCTCGCCGCAGCAGAATGGTATCTTCTACGGGGCGAGAGAGAAAAAAAACAATTTCTAATTTATCTTTTAGTTTATCCATTTAAATGTCGATCTTTGATTATTATTATTATTTAGTATATAGCTATTTTTTATTATTTTATTCTTAACAATTATAAGTAGGGTTCACATTTTTCTGCGCGTCGGTCAAAACGGTCCGTGACCACGTCAATATTTAATATTATTAGACGATAATATGCACTCAAATAAAGAAGAAGAAAAAAAGAATTAAGGGCTAATTATTAGAGTGGACGGAATAGAAGACTAGGCACTCAAATCACCACTCAATGATTGAACCAACCCACAGTTGTATTGAAAAGGAATGAAAGAAAGAAATTAAGGAACTGGTTACTGTTCCCTTTGATATTTTGTTTCTCTTTCCTTTCGAACCGTCTCTGTTATATTTATTGACGCCCTCAACAGCAAGAACACGCGCGATGGACCGCCCGTCGAGTCCGGGGACCTCAGATTAGTCATCCAATGCAACAACCGAAATCTCAAACGGTTGATTTTATGGTTAAGATATTTGCTTTCTTTCTTTTTTTATTTACAAGAAAATATATATGCTTTTTAAATGCATCAAGTTAATATGAAGATATAGCTTTGACAGTGTAAAAGCAAATCTTATCTCTATTAACGCTCAAATTGTTTTTATTTTTAAAAAATCTCTTATGGGGGAAAACAAGCAATATTACAATAGAGAATAAAAAAGAAAAGAGAAAAAGAGATCCATAAAATAATGACGTAATTCCTAACCCTGAATTCTCCAAACAGAAAACTGGCACCTGAAGTTGCTTAAGCCTCAGGTGGGCCCCGAACAACGACCAACCTTTTCCTGTAAATTGCTGCTCGTCGATGTCAATTCTCTATTAATTAAGTTGCGGTGCCTTCCACGCTTAGTTAGGTAAGTAATGCATCAAAGAAATTATGTCGCCGAGAACAACCGCTTTACGTCAATAATTCAAACCCTTTCCTTCCGATTTGGATGTCTACCTGCCTGCCGTCTTATATTTCCTCATGTGGCTTCCGTCCTCCTCGTGACCATTCCTGGTTAATTTTTTGTTGTTGTTGTTGGTTTAGTTCCGGCCATCGTCAAAGAAAGGATAAATACAGACGTTATTAAAAATCCTTATTTATATACTTTTTTAATCCACATGATGACTATCTTAGTTATTACTGCCGAGGAAAACAAGAGAGAGTTACCAAAGTAACGGAACTCGGATATTATCAGGTTTTTAAATTATATTCCTGATCATCATAGATGATTGTTTGCAATATATAAAAAATTAAAAATAGGATAAATTATCATGTTTTTTTTTATAATTATTCATATTAAGATAATATATATATATCAAAAAAAAATTAAAGAATTTACCATATTTATTATTTTATCGTATATTTAATTTTTATTAATATTATTGAAAATAAATATATTTAAATTCATGATTATTTAATCATTTAAAAATTAATATTATATTAAATTAATTAATTTAAAAACTTAAATTGTATTAGTATATATATATATTTTTTTAATATCAATAATTTAACAAATATCACTCAAGATACCAGCATGCCAACAGGCATGTAATCAAATATCCATGATAAAAAGATAAATTATATAAAACAATATTTCAAAAAATATATAGCTTATATACACACACACAACAACAACTTATATTATCTCGTGATGTCACTTATTAATACCAAAGATTTTAAATTTAATTTGATAATTAATTTAGTTTAAGATTTAGATCATAAATTTTAATTAAATTACTGAATTTTTATTAGGTTATCTGAATCAATCTCAAATTTTATTGTTAGTCAAAATGATATTATTTTAATTAAAAAAATTACTAATTAATTTTTTATAAGCAAGTTTTTTAACTGGGTCATTTTATATCTCTCAAGTTTTTAACTTTTTTAATTTTTTTAAGTTCAAGCTGATTTCCACTCTAAATTAGCTAAATTTCAAATTAACCCATACCTGATTTCAAAATTATGCACTATACAAGTCATGCTGTCGGTGCCTCACTAATGGCAGGGTGTGAAACTTACCCTGTTTGAGAATTGAAATACATCTCACGATTTTCCTTCCCCTTGCTGTTGACACTGGCCAATAGTGATACTTACGCTCCGACCACAAAAAAAGAAAAGAAAAGGAAGAGAGTAGAATGTAAAAACCACACTTTTGATTTTGATTTTTGTCTTCCTGTGGTATGATTTGCTTTCCTAGTTCGATTAATTAAAAAGTAGGTAGCTAGAAGACAACGAGGAGAGAAACGTGTCAGTGCTCATTTGGGTCATCATGCAATGTTATGAAATGGAATTAGATCTTGAAACGAGACTCTAGGCATGCGAGTATGTATAAATACAAGGTAAAAGTCTCTCCATTTTCCTCATTCTTCGGCATAACAACCTCCCGCCTTTGCCTTCCCTTTCTGTCTCTTATTCTGCGTATTCCCAATTATCTAGACCTCTAACCTTCGTTTTACTAAAAGAACCAGCAGATCACAAAGGTAACTGTTCTAGTCTTACTCTGATCCCTTTCTGCCTGGTTGGTCTATGCATGCTTCTTTTTGGCTGTAGTGTTTTGTACATGTAGGTGGATTTCTGTTTTTGGGCTTTTTTGGATGTTGGGTTTTTGGCACAGTGCACAATTCTGTTTGATGATGGATAGATCTGCTGTGGTTGATAGTTGTTAATTTATGGGATATTTGATCTATGCTTCCGCTAGATCTAAATTCTGGTACAGGTGATTTGGATCCCTAACTCTTGCAAGAAGGGTTTTGAAACGTTGGACTTAAATTGTTGTTACACTAATTTCAGAGCTCTTATTTCTTGCTTTATAGTGCAATCTTGGATCTGTGATTTTTAAGGTAACGGAATCCATAAATCTAATATTCTGAGCCCTTTCCATAAATCTAATATTCTGAGCCCTTTGTCTCTCTGATATAAACCATTTTATTGGTCTGGCTTGTTAAGATTTAAACAAATTGAATCATGATTTCATGCGAAAGCATGTTGTAGTGTGCTCCGAATTATGAAGATTTTAGTTTTCATAGTGTACGTTTATTAATCGAGTGTTCGGAGGGAATATTTGGTTTTAGCTTGGAGGAAGAATTTGTATTCAAGATCTGTTGATGTGTGTTTCCACTGAATTGTGATTTTGATTCTATTTTTAGGCTATCCATTACATATAAATATGGTGAAGATCTGTTGCATTGGAGCTGGCTATGTCGGAGGGCCTACCATGGCTGTGATTGCACTGAAGTGCCCAAAAATTGAAGTAGTAGTTGTTGATATTTTTGAGCCTCGAATCATTGCCTGGAATAGCGACCAGCTCCCCATTTATGAGCCAGGCCTCGAGGATGTGGTAAAACAGTGCAGGGGAAAGAACCTCTTCTTTAGCAAAGATGTGGAAAAGCATGTGGCAGAGGCTGATATAGTCTTTGTATCTGTGAATACACCAACCAAAACTCAGGGACTTGGAGCCGGCAAAGCAGCTGATCTAACTTACTGGGAGAGTGCTGCTCGTATGATTGCTGATGTTTCAAAATCTGACAAAATTGTTGTTGAGAAATCAACAGTTCCAGTGAAAACAGCAGAAGCGATAGAAAAGATTTTGACCCACAACAGCAAAGGCATCAACTTTCAGATTCTCTCCAACCCAGAATTTCTTGCTGAGGGAACTGCAATCCAGGACCTTTTCAAACCAGACCGAGTCCTTATTGGTGGCAGGGAGACCCCAGAAGGGCAAAAGGCAATTCAAGCATTGAAAGATGTTTATGCCCACTGGGTTCCTGTGGATCGGATCATATGCACCAATCTCTGGTCTGCTGAACTGTCTAAACTTGCTGCAAATGCCTTTTTGGCACAAAGGATCTCTTCTGTTAATGCCATGTCAGCACTATGTGAAGCCACTGGTGCAGATGTCTCCCAAGTGTCACATGCTATTGGCAAGGACACAAGGATTGGGCCTAAGTTCTTGAATGCAAGTGTGGGTTTTGGTGGATCGTGTTTCCAGAAGGATATCTTGAACTTGGTCTATATTTGCGAGTGCAATGGGCTCACCGAGGTTGCAAACTATTGGAAACAGGTCGTTCGGGTGAATGAGTACCAAAAGACCCGTTTTGTGAACAGGGTGGTTTCCTCCATGTTTAACACTGTCTCGGGTAAGAAGATTGCAATTTTAGGATTTGCTTTCAAGAAAGACACGGGTGATACAAGGGAGACGCCAGCCATAGGTGTTTGCCAGGGCTTGTTGGGTGACAAGGCTATTTTGAGCATATATGACCCTCAGGTTCCACAGGAACAGATTCAAAGGGATCTCTCAATGCACAAATCTGAATTGGACAAGCCCCCTCATCTTCGGCCAGTGAGCCCCATAGCTATCGAGCAAGTTACTTGTGTGCGGGATGCTTATGAGGCGACAAAGGGTGCTCATGGGATCTGTGTTCTGACTGAGTGGGATGAGTTCAAAACTCTTGATTACCAGAAGATCTATGATGACATGCAGAAGCCTGCTTTTGTTTTTGATGGACGGAATGTAATGGATGTTGATAAGCTGAGGCAAATTGGGTTTATTGTTTACTCCATTGGCAAGCCATTGGATGCCTGGCTGAAGGACATGCCTGCTGTGGCATAATACCTGCATGTTTTGAAGTGGCGTGGGGAAGATTGTAGTAGAATCACATATTGCGAGACACTATCATATATTTTTCATTATTGTTGTCTTTATTTAGCCATATATATTTTCATAGTTCTGGGATTCGATTGTTTCTTATGCGGTGGATGGGTTCCCGGACGCCATTGTGTCGGGATGTCCTTTGTTGGCAGCAAAATGTTATCCGTTCCTGTTTAATGTAATAAATCAGAACATCTGGGAATTTTAGCTCTCTTTGCCCACTATGTATGTATGCATGCATCCATGTATCATTCATCGCATCTCCTGGATGGCTGGATCTTATGTGAGTTCATGGGGAAGAAAAAAAGGCATCACATTATGCGTTTATCAGTTGAGCACCTGCAATTTTGTCTGTTGACGTGAACGAAAGTAGTTCGGATGCCATGCTACGGTTATGGTGACTTTCATTTCATGGAAGAATTCGGAGACAACTAGCAGCTGTCCTTTTACACTTCAGTACGTGTTTCAAGTTTCAATCGGGTCTCTATGCTCATATTTGCATCAATTAACCTCTTACTCTCATGGACGTAGCGTAAATTGGTAATTCAGAAATTCAGTTGTGCAAACAGATTCTGTATATGAAAATTACGATCTTCATTAAGACGCCCTTCATTTCTTTGGAAATCGAAGACAATCGAAAAGGTTCACTTCTATTAATTCCTTATAAAATGGCAATTGATTCTTTAATAATGATCAACTCAATGTGCAACAAATGTAATCAGAAGGGAAGAAAAGGCGTTCACAGTTACTTAAAACGAGACACATGGAATAATTAACATGTCATTAATTTTATTTATCAATTTATCTTTTCACCAAAGAACAGATATTCATTGATAGAATAGGAAGCTCACTCTTGTAATTGTTGGAGTTTCCTACCAATTCATGATTATCAAAACTAATAGGCTCTTTCAGGAAAATCGATGAACAATATCATAAAATGTTTAGATAGCTATTAGACGTGGTTCTTCGAATAAATTCTTTTCATCCCCTTAAACCCATCTCCAAACCCAGACGAATATAACTTCCTTCATGACCGTTGCTTCATACATTTGGTGATGGAACCCTCTTATAATGGCAGCAGCCTCGGTACTGTTAAAAAAAAAATCCAATCATTTTGATGCTTCCTAACTTCCATTCTCCTTTAAAATCCCCGTCAAAATTCTGCTTGATCATATTTTCTCGAGGGGGGTTCCAAGACAAGTTTAGACTGTTCCATTGGAACTCCGGTTATTGTTGATGTGAGCTGTGTTAGCAAAAGCGACGACTTTAATACTCCTTTAATTAATCTGCACTCTTCTGCACGATCTCTACTACAGAACAGCTTTCCTTTGGATCACGAATCCATTCCTAGCTTTTCAAAGACGTAGCAAATCACACAATTCAATTCCTTAGTAAGCTATGGGTTTGGTCGCTGATCAATGGGTCTGCACAGGTCAATCCACCGTTCAGTGAAATTTGATCTTCCAATAACCTCGGAGTGAGAGTGGCACAATGACCACTTCAAAGATTTGAAGAGCCTCAAAACAGACTATTTTTGCTTATTACTATGCTTTTTAAAAAACATAGTGGTAAAATAATGTAGTTTGAAAAGAAATAAGAGAAATATCCTAGTTTGTACATGTTACGATTGAACATAACATTTAAAATTGTCAATATTCAGAATTACAACATAAGGATATAAAATTGATTGCATATGAAAACAAAAGAAGAAAGAAAATAAAAGAAGTAAAAAAAACCCTATGGAGACATAATAAAGTTCCATTTACCACACCTTCGATATCATTGAAAAAATTTCAATGAAATTAATCTAACGATACAAAAACAAATAATTAATAGTGACTCAAGTGTGCCACATTTATTATCTGAGGTGGAAAGATAATTTAATTGCTTTTCACAGTAAAAATAGCCTACTCTATTTATTGTTTGTGATTTTTTTTACTATTGTTGAATTTATCTTATCGATATTGTTTTATAATATCAATGATATATATAGTAATCAAAACTTCAGTGTGTTATTAATTTTTTTTTCTCTCTCACCTCTCTTCACAAATTACAATTAGGAGAGGGTATATAGAAAAAATAATAAGAAAAAATTATGAAAACACACTCAGGCTTTAACCAAAATATCATCAATATCATAAAAAAAAACTTAACAAGATGAATTCAATGATAACAAGAAGATCATCAATCTTACTGTCAAAGGTAAGTGAGCCACTCATCATCTTTAGATAACAAGTGTAGCACACTTGGGTAGTCATTAATGACCTTACTTAATATCATTAGATTCATCTTATCAAGATATTTTTAATGGTATCAATTATGTAATAATTGAAGGTTTCAGTGTGTTAAAGTCTGTCTTTTTTTATTTCATTTTTTTATTCTCTCCTTTTCTTCTCGTATTTAGCCCATTCTCTCCTTTCTTCTCATATTTAGCCCATTTAATTTTTTTTATTTTTTTAAAATGTCATGATTTTAAATAGCAACAAGCTTAAAGATCACATTTTCTAATAACGACAAGTACAAACTATGCATTAATTCTTTTTATAATGCGTTATTTTAATAGTATTTAAAATTTTTTGTTGATTTTTAGAGAAAAAATCCTGAGGAGTGAAGAGATGCATCTTTCTTTTCACGATTATATAACATAATTTAGTTGTCGTTTGTTTTTAGATCCAACCGTACTTCTTAAAACTTTTAATATTTTTTAACTCAAATTATTTTTTTATATATTTTGATCATTTTGATTTGATGATATCAAAAATAAATTTTTAAAAAATAAAAAATATATATTATTTTTAATGTATTTTTAAGTGAGAAATAATTTAAAAACAACCAATACAATATTTATGAATTTTATGTTACCCTTTCAAAGTTTGACAATGCATATGCGCTTTTTGGGCTAAATTTTCATATAAATTCATGGATCTGTTAGATTTTTCACTAAAGAGAATCATTAAAAAAAATGTTGGGCCTACATTGCACTCAAGTGAAAATTTAGATTGAAATTAACAAGTTGTTTGGCAGAGAGAGGAAGGAGAGGGGAATTATCTTAATTATATATATTCATTCTTAACCATCTCTCCTCTTAAAATTGACCCCCAAATTGGAAGGTATTGGAGCGGAAGGAAATAATTTTACAATATTTTTAACATTAACTTACTATTTTAACTTTATTTTTTATTTGAAAAACTCCAATTTATTTTCTGATATCGAACAAACCTTTTTCTCATTTGATTTCAGACAAATTGAATCATCTTGTACAGTGCGGTGCATGCTGCTAGTTTCATATAAAACTAAGATTTTTTCTTTCGAAAAAATTGAGGGATTTATTTCAGGCGAGGTAAATAACTTCACCTGTTTGATAAATAATATTAAAATTAATAAATTGAATTAAAATTATACAATTAATAAGAATTCAATGTAAAATCATATAAATATTGTAAAATTATTGTTCCCATTATACCTTCGATTCCTAAGAAAATGAAACATTTATAATTCCAAATTAAGACGTAGCATTTCTTCTTCATCTTCTTTTTTTTCAATAATTCCAAATTAAGACTTTATGTCTTTAATTCTGATATTTTTCATTTAAAAAAAAATATAAAAGAGAAGGGATTTTTACACCTTTCCTCACAACATATTATTCACCTGATTAATATTTTTTTTAAAATTAATTTTAAAATCATTCTTTAACGTTAGATTTATTAAGAAATGAATTTTATAATTTTATTTTTTAATTTACTTTTTTTATAAAATTATATCAATCTTAAGTTGTATAAAAAATTTAACCGATTAATTTAGTTACTCAAGTTTTTTTGTAGTTGTTTTTTTCTTTTAATTTCATCCTTTAATATTGGATTATTTAAAAATTAGATTTCATGATTTATTTTAATTTATTTTCTATGAAATTATCTTTATCTCAAAACTTAAATCACAGGTTTGGCAGGTTAATCTAAGATGATTTTGAGTTTTTTTTTAAATTAATTTTTTAATTTTAATTATATCATTCAACATTATGTTTTATAAGGTATTAAGTTTTATAATTTATTTAAATTTGATTTTTGTTGATTTATTATGGTTTCATGATCCGGGTAGTAGGTTTGATGTGTTAGTTTGTATTGACTCGGGTTATTTTTTTGTCATTTTTTAATTGATTTTTCTATCAATTTCATCATTCAAAATTAAGTTTATTAAAATTAAATTTTATAATTTATTTAATATAGATTTATTATATTTTTATGACCTGACATGTGAATTGATAAGTTAGTTTAGCATGATCCAAATCAATCAAGTATGTTGTTTTTTTTTTTTTGCATTCCAGGGCTTGCCCTAGCGGTGGAAGGAGCTTGTTTCCTTCCACTGCACCTGGGTTCGAGTTCTGGCGTGCACGTCTGTCACCCCCGCGGTGCCTTACATGCCTACTGGGTTTGCAGGATATTCAGTGGATCGTGGGGATTAGTCGTGGTGCGCGTAAGCTGGCCCGGACACTCCACGTGAAAAAAAAAGAAGTATGTTGTCTCTTTAAATAATTATAAAAAGTATCTCATCTTGAATATTTATTTAGAGTTAAATTATGTTTTTGTTGATCTTTCAAGTTGTTTTAAATATGTTAAGTTAATTAAATTATATAAGATCAATTCTGAAAAAATTCTACTAAAAAAACTTTAGCACATATAGATATTTTTTTTATATTAAAAAAATTAATCTCACCAAATAATACAGTGAACTAATAGGTGTGAAGTCTCTTCCTATAAAAAATAAGGATTCTTTTGGACCAAAGAGATAGTTATATCTAATTTATCCTGTTTTTTTATTCTCTTCGATCCTTTTTATTTGGAGTTTTTTTTTTTCACTTCGAAGGAGTTTTTAATGGAAATTTATTTCATGAATCTAGTTAGATTGAAAGCGATTCAATGGGCAATATTAATTTTAAAAAAGTGTCAACAAGATAGCAGAATTACTAGAAGCAACTAGAATTAAGATTTAATTTGTGGCTTTTTTGCTCGTATCATGTAATTATTTTTCTCCCATTGAGTGTAACCTTTATTTTACATGTCTTGGAAGCCGTTATAAAACTCATTTTACACCTCTTGTGTATCGAGAAAATTTGCAAATGTCGATTTTGATGGAAGGAAGAGGAAATCAAGCTAGACCAATCATTTAACAAGAAGTTAAAAAAAGAAAAGTAAACCAAAACAACAAAACAGAATCCAGGCGGCTGCTTGAAAGGACCTTAGTGTAATTTCGCTAAACCCGAATCGGTCTTGCTTATATTAGGATCCAGTTTATGACCAAATCTAACCCGGTTAGTATATCGGACCGTGTCGTGTACCGAATTCACGTACCTTTTCAAAATTCCTCTTTTTTCATCGTCTCTTTCACGTAATTATATTCAAAAATCGATCTCTGATTTCTCAAAATTCTTTCGTATCTCTTAGATCCAACCATCAATCGTTTCAATTTGCTTCATCCTCTTTCGATTGATATCAGCCGTTATTTTACAATTTTCTAGGGTTAGGGTTTCTCATCTCGATCTCATCAAGACCCCTGATCTCTCGATCCTTTACGCTTTTGTGATCGATCTCGTGTGTAAAGTAATTTCCTTATAAAATTGAATCCCAATTTTGTTGATTATTGTAATTAGCTTTGGGGTTTGGATTTCGAAGTCTTCGATCTGTTTCAAGTTTACTCGAATCTGTTAATAAGTTTAGGGGTCTTGCTCCTTTCGTTATCGGGCGTCTGTATCTTCCCTTTTTTCCCCGTAATTTTGAGGTTTCATTGGTGAACATAAAATCTAGGGTTAGGGTTTTTTCCCTCTTTTTTTTTTTTTGTAAAATTGCCCTAGGGCTTCGTGTCCACACATCATTAAATCATCTTTGGAGTATAATTGAGTGTCCTTTACGGTCAAATTGTCCTGTCCTGTTCTGGAGTTTGAATTCAACTTTTTGTAAAGGTATGTTACCATTAATTAGAAATTGTTACCCAAAATAAAAAAACTTCACTTTATTTTATTGGCGAGTTGTGTGTTGATGAATGTTTCTTGTCCACGCGTGCTATGTTTTAACTGAACCTAATCCTAACTGTGCTTGCAATGAAAATGCCTATAATGATTTTGTTTGTAAAAGTTAATGCTAACAGTGGATATTGTGTTTGTGTGGACGGTTCTCTTGAGGTTCCTGCTGTTATGGTTATAGTTTCGTTGCATGCTTGTGTTTTTGGTCTGATAAGTAATATTTCTGATGTTCTTAAGTCTTGTTTTTGAACCATCAAAGCTAACTGATTTGAATGTAACCTGATTTTTATGCTGTCGCATGCTTGGCTATTTAGCAATCCTGTACTGAATATGAAACTAGTTATGGACGAAGGTCCTTTGCATGTCTCAGTTTGTAGTGCTCGTTTGCATGTTTGCTAATGTCCTGGTTGTTAACTTTTTTACAGCCATTCTCAATTGTGTGATTAAATTTTGAGTGAGCTTGGTGTTGTATCCTTGAATGCATATGGGAAGTCGTGCTTTGTTCAATTTTGTGGACTTCTCACTGAGGAATTATTTTTTGGTTGCTTCTGGATAAAATTGCTTCAGTTCTGTCCCTCTTATCTTGTCCCATAGCTGAGATATGTTGTGTTTTTCTGCAATAGACTCTTTTTGTTAATATTTTCGCTCAAGTTTTTGTACAACCTTTTGGTCGTTGTGTTTCAGGCTTAAATGGGATTTAAACGGCCTTTTGACGATGAAGAGTTTCAGGATCATCCTTTTAAGCAGGCAAGACAGGTGGACTATTGCAATAAGTTGACTCAATTTTCAGAAACTGATGCACATAGTTATATGCCTCCGAAACCTGACATCACAGGTAATATTTTTGGCTCTGAACTTAACTTGCTTTTTTACCACTGTTGATATGGTGCTCTGTTCACTGTTGAAATGCCTATGTGGACTGGTTTAATTGTATTTCATTTCATGTGAAGTAGATGATTGTGGGAGCAGCGTTGTCAAACCTCTGTGGCATGAGACATTTGAAAATGACAAAGTCATTGAAGTTTCAAATTTGGCTAAAGATTCTGACTCCAGTGCTCCATTGTCATTAGTCACCTGCAGTTCCAGCGATGAAAATTTTGGGTCCAGAATGGCAGCTTCTCCTGAATATTGTCAGTTTGAGTTTCCACGGAAAATGTCCATGCCTTTAAAGGATGCCCACTCATTCTATTTGGATGACTTTCCTAGGAAACAGGTTCCACTTGGACCAAATCATCAAGCCAGCATTCCATTGTGGGACAATCATATAAAGAAGGATAAGCTAGTACAGTTTTTCAATCCAAATGGTTCCTCGTTGTCTGAATCAGACCATCACATTTATAATGACAATGAAGAGAAGCTGATGGGCACTTGTATCATTCCAATGCCTGATACAGAACTGCAACTGTGCAGTAGGTATGAGGCTGGTTGTGGCAGATCGGACTGTGGCTGCCTGGATGAAGGCTCTTTCAGATGCATGCGGCAGCACATAATGGAAGCACGAGAAGAATTAATAAAATCCATCGGGCATGAAAAATTTGTAAACTTAGGGTTTTATGACATGGGAGAGGAGGTGGCATGTAAATGGACCAAGGAAGAAGAACGTGTTTTTCATGAAGTTGTTTATTCCAGGCCAGCGTCCTTGGGCCAGAACTTTTGGAAACACCTGGTGCAAGTGTTTCCTGATAGAACCACAAAGGAAATTGTCAGCTATTATTTCAATGTCTTTATGCTTCGGAAACGAGCTGCTCAAAACAGATCTAACCCACTGGACATTGACAGTGATGATGATGAATTTCCTCAGATCCACAGAGGCTCCCATATTCAAGTTGTAGAAGAGGATGAAGATTCTGATCTGGAGTCTCCTGTTGATCACTATGATCATGCGGGCCTGGGAGAGGATATTCTTGAAGATGATGACAATGACGATGATGTTGGTGGTGACTTTGATGGTGATTTCGGAGATGGTGATGGAGACACTACAGGAGAAGGTTCTGGGATAGATTATTCGGAAGCAATTGATATAAACTGTATTGATCCTGTTGTTAAGCACATGAACAAGAATGCTGGTAGTGATGGGTTGGATTTCGCTGTTCAAGATGACTCTTGCATGTCTTTTGAGTTCCAAGCCGATAAAGTTGACCCTTGTGCTCCAGGTGATTCCAGGGCTGCTTTGCCTGTAAATAGAGGTACGAGTGACCATAGCAAATGCATGCCCAGTGAAGTAGATGGATGTGATGATGATGTGGATCAGGTATACTTGCTGGACCCATGTGACACTAAAGATTGGGATGCACGTTACTTGAGTCCAATTAGGGGTGTTGATCTTCTTCCTACAAGTAACATCATTGAAGAAATATTTGGACAAGGAGCCTGTGAGGACCAGACAAGAGATGTCAATAGCATCAGCTAGTGCATCCTTCAGATAGTTGCCAGGCATTTTAGTTTATAAAACGTCCATTCACTATGGAGGCCCGGATCCTGGTGCTTTTCTTTGTAAGAATGTCTTTCAAGATTTCTAATTTCTAGAGAATTGAAGCATTTCCCGCCAAATAGGCCAAAAAGAAACTGAAAAAAAGAAAAGAAAAGTTTGGTTTTTGGTTTTGCTTCATGTACATTCATCACCAACCTTTCTCAATGGAATCTTTGTGATTAATGGATCACATTAGTCAGTACATCCTCTGTGACGTGGGGCTTGTAAGTTAGAACTGTTACTTGTTGACGAACTGTATCCTATTGTTAATGGGAGTGAGGTCATTCTTACTCATTGAACCATGTGTTCCGTAACCCCAGACAGTCACCGGAAAGGATTTAAACTTCTGTCCATCCTATTCTTTATCTTTGTTTTAGTGTTGGATTGCGGTAAACTTGTTTGATCAGGGCATTGAAAGGTCATTTCGTTTTTGCAAGGACCAAAGGTTGGCAAGATGCTAAGAAAGCAACAAGTCCTGTGACGATTGTGTATTAAAAATAAAACAAAAACTCATCAGTATTTTACTGTAAATTGTGCAAAAACGACTAATAAGTACTTCAATTAAAAAAAAAAACGCACTTAGGGATGGAATTGTGTTTTCACATATTTATGCACAACACAATTACTCATGCCCTTGGAAAAAAAAAACACCGTTAATGTTTAAGGGATGTTTTTGAACAATGAAATTACCATGTAGCCCTTGTAGTCAAAATTTGTTTTACCAAACGTCGAGAGATGCATTGGGATTCTTAACCTTAATTTTCTTATAATTATATTATGGTTTCAAAAATATTTTGGTTTCTTTATAATTAAAAAATTATATTAGTGTGTGTAACTCTTTCCATAACCATTTGTGAGGTAGTGTTCAAACTAGTACACCACTTTTTTTTTTTGATTTACGTGGGGTGTCCGGGCCAGCTTACGCGCACCATGACTAATCCTCACGGTCCACTGAATACCCTGCAAACCCAGTAGGCATGTAAGGCATCGCGGGGGTGACAGGAGTGCACGTCAGGGCTCGAACCCAGGTGCAGTGGAAGGAGACAAGCCCCTTCCACCACTAGGTCAAGCCCTAGAATGCAACTAGTACACCACCCTTTATAAGTGAGGTGGTGGGTGTTGCATCCATGATATGGAAAAGTTTTGATAATAATTTTTTTTTATCTCAAAAGATATGTTATTTTTGTAAAATTTTAAAGTGATTTTTTTTATCAATTTTTTTTTTAATTTTTTCTCTTGAAATTTTATTTTTTTAATATTTTTTTATAAAATTTAATTTTTATTCTTTTGATTCCTATTTATTTTTCTTTTAATCTTTTTATGATTGGATTTTATTTTTTGATTTAATCCCTCATAATTTAATTTTAATTTTTTTTTGTTAAATTTGATTCTTCTTATGATTGAAGTTTTTTTTATTTTGAATTTTCTTCTTACTTAATTATTTTGTGGCAATTTCATTTCTCATTATTTAATTTCATATCATATTTAGTACTTGTTGTTTATCATGCTTTATAAATCCTGCCATGCGAATCAACCCTTATCATGTCCTGAGTTATAAGTTAAGTTGAATAATTAGGATTACTAGGGTCAATTGAATTTTTTATTGTGAAAGAAATAAAAATAATAAAAAAAATAAACATTTGTTTACATGATTTTCCCTTAACTAATTGCTTGAATTTTTATTTAGCTAAAAAGTAAAAATGGTATTCTTTTGATAAAAAAAAGTAATGGAGAAAAAAATTCAATTATGATCCTTTTTAATTTTTTTTTAGTCCCATCATTTTCTATTTGATTTTTTTATATTAAATATTACTCATTCTCTTGATTTTTTTTATCATTTCTTGATTTTTTTTTCAAATTTAGTTTTTTTTTCAATTACTAATTTTTTTATTCAAATTTGGTTATCATTATTTTAAGTGCTTTTTTTTATCCTTTTTTTATGATATTTTCCAATTAAGTATCTCATTATTTTTTTCATTAGTTTTTATACTAGATTTATTCTTATTATTTTAATTATTATTTATTTTTATGATTAAAATTTTTTTCAAGATTTTTTATGGTTTTTGATATAATTACCTTGATCTCATAACTAAAATTATTGGTTTAAAAAATTAGCTAGATTTAAATTTAATTTTTAAAATTTTAATTTTTAATTTAGGCTATTAAGTCTTGCTTTTTTCTCTCTCTTTCTTTTTCTTCATCGAGATTATTCTGAATTATGAGATAATTAAATTAACTTAAATTTATCTAATTTATTATTATTTAAAGATTTTTTATTTTTTAAAAAAATAACCCGTCCTGCAATACAGCAATGTTAAAAAAAAAAAAATAGTACTGTACTAAAATGATTCAGCACGTCGTATGAAATTCAGCCTCTGTTATTGTTAACCTGGATCTCACACCCTCATCGTTATCCGGCAATGAAATGCACCAACCATGGTTTAACGAGTTACCAAGAGTAGTTTGCCAGTTTCATGTGACGTCTTCTTCGGTGGTCAAATGTGCTCCGAGGAGAAAACATGTCTTGAGCTATTAGGGTGAGAGGGAGGGAGGGAGGGGTCCATACGTTATTTTAAACCGATGATGCCAAGGAGATCACCAAAGCAGGCTAAAAACAAAAGAGCTGGGCAGTTTCCAAAGTTGGTGACAACTGACAACAACTTAACTTGGCATCCATCAAATTGCTATGATTTGATAAAGTTTTTAATTTGTCATCCCTTAGCCAACTACGAGACGCTAATTTATTTATTTATGGTGTGTTTTCTTCTTCTTTTCATGGGAATGAACAGCGCAAAAAAATAATTTGCATTTAGGGGGCCGGGAGTTGCCTTGTGTGGGCTTGAATGTTAATTAAAAAAACCTCTAAAATCGTGTGAGAAAATCAATGGGAATGTCCACCTATATCCACAATGCTATATTTTTTTAAAAAACAAAAATTGCCATTCTCAAACCAAATCATGTATCTTATTATTGAAAGTATCATGTCTTTTCATAAGGATTACCTTGTGTGGGAATTTTAACTTAAGCTATTGTTTTTTTTTTATCTTGTTCATTCAAGGTTTTTGTTATGATTAGATGGAGGGAGGTGCTTTTTTTAATAATTTTACAAACTTAATATTATTAAAAAAATTATCAATATGTCAGCTGACGACCAACATCATCTTTCATATTGGTATTTGAATCATCCTTGTGCTCTTTACCTGGAAAGGTACTGTGTGTGGTTAACAAATACATGGTACGATACCAATAATTTTTTCTCTTCCACCTTCTTCTTCTTCTTTTCTTCTTATCAATTTTTATATTGTTGTTTTAAAATTTCACAGCACTCGTTTAGTTTCTAATTTTTTAAAATTTGATTTCTAATTTTTTTATTATTTATTTTATTTGGAGTAATTTATAAAATATAAATTCCTTTTCAATTCCATCTTTTTTAAATTTTTTCATCTTTAAAATTTTGGTTTCCATTCTTTTGAATACTATTTGTTTTGTTTTGTTTGAGATAATTTTCTAAATTGATTTTTTTTTCAATTTCTTCTCCCATATACTTTTTTGCTCTATCAAATTTGATCTTTGTTTTTTTGTTGTTATTTTTTCACTTCCATAATTACTTTAAATTATTTTTTTATAATTTTATTTTTTAATATTAAATTTATTTGAGATTGCACTCGGATATAAAATTTCATGAGTTACGGATTTAGAAGGTTTACCTGAGTTGTCTTGATTTTCTTTTCTTATTTTAAACTTATATTTTTTTATTTTTAGATTTTAATATTTATTTAATTAGAGATTGAGCTTCATTTTTTTTTCTATAGAATTTTCACTAATTTTCAAAATGGTTTAGGACATGTTGTTTTTTTTTCTATCATACCTTGTCGAATTTATCTCGAAAAATTTTATAAATTGATAATTTTTAAAATTTTATTATTTAATAGTAGATTAATTTTTATGTTTTTCACCATTCAATATTGAGGTGCTTTATAATTAATCCCCATAGTTTTATTCATTTCGCTTTCGTTAATGACTTTTTTTTTTATCTTTTATTGGCACACATAAGCATTTGATTAAATAAAAAATCTATACTAAGAAACAAAATTATTAAATATAACTTAGTACATAATTTGTGCTGCAAGATTAAATATTTTAATATTAGTTATTTATTTATCAAATATTAATTTAATTAATCAAATACATGTATAGACTTTGGTTGTGGATTTTTTTATATCCAAAAATATATTAAAAAAGCTTATATATTTATTTCTTAGAGAGAAAAAAGTGGATGATCCTCGGCAAAACACATGGGAAATTGCTAGTAACAACTATTTCAGAAAAGCAAATTCAATCCCTTTGCAATTGTTGGCATCACGTTGCCTGCAATTAAACTCGAGGGACCCTTCTTCTTTACTTGTTTTCTTTGGTTCAAAAGATAAAATACTTTTTTTTTTTTTTGTCAATCTATGACCGCGGTGCCATCTTGAGAAATTACTGTGTAAATTCGCTTTTTAACACATGTAGCTGGTGGATAGAAGTCATCAACATCAATATCCCGACCTGCTAAAATTCGTTTCCTAAAATAATCTCCTGGCCATTTTATGTTAATTTGACTAAAACAACGGAAACTAGCAGGTCAATTTAAACGCCCGAAAGGGATGGGACCAACTGGGGAAGTGGCATCGCATTGCATCGAAAGGGAAGCAAGGAAAAGAGCTAACAAAGAAAATATAGAATGATCTTCGGGCATTAGACAAGCAGATCACTGCAAAGATGGTTTGACTCGATCAAACTTCAAAGCAGCCATCCCCATAATTATCAAGTTTTGTTGGGCAGGAAAATGACATAAATAATAAAATTCGACGAAAATATTATGTGACTTGAAAGAGGTGTCCTTTTGGGATGATGGGATCTAGTTAGACCAGGTTATATAAGGCGTTGCCTCCGCAGACGATTGAAGGAAGGTCCCCCCTAGCCTGACCAAAGAATTGAAAATTCCCATGGAAGGCAGGCCCTAATGTCTCTTGCACGACGCAAGGCTAATTCTTGAAGAAGTCACGGGAAGTCCTTCTTCTTCTTCTAAATTAAAATCTGTGTTGTTAGAATTATAGGGAGAGTGAATTGTGAAGTCTTGAAGTTGAAAATGTAATTGCCAAATAAAATAGATGGAGTCATAAATAGTAATATTGGCCCCTTAATTCTTGAGCTGTTTCTAATTGGGTGATGTAGATATAACAGATATGAAAACTCAATATTCTACTTATCACCAATATATATATTTCCTTAAGAAGAGGGATATTGCAAGCATAAATGGTATTGGAAAGAAGTGGTTGGGTTAATGGGTCCAGATATGACTTGATGATGCAACAGATAAGTAGTGCTACATTAATCTTGAACGGAGGAGCTCTACGGTATAAGCATAAGACTAAAATTAAATTGAAAAAAAAGGGGGTTTGAACAATTTTCATACGAACAAAACAACTATAGCAAATAGCATTACGAGGACGAAAGGTGCAAAAGAGATAGGGAGGAGCAATTGGTTGAAGATTCTGACCCTTCACTTGCATAAGCAAAGACACGGTAGGGCATATTGAGAGTTTGGATGCTTCTGTGGCTGTGCAGTCAGAGAGTTGCTGGTTGTTAATGTAGTATCTACTAAAATCCTCATTCCTAGGGATCCCCAAAAGTCCCAGTTGATCTTGACCGTCCAAATCCCACACCGAATGGCTCTCAATTGAGTGCACCTGCTGCCTATCTTTTTTTCCCTTTTCAATATTTTGCTTCCATGCATGGAATTCTCCTCCAACTTCAACACTAAAACAAATAAGAGATACTTTGGAGAGAGAAAAGAGAAAGAGTCATGGTTGTGTTGTGCTTTGATTGTTCTTTCACACAGAGAAAGCCTGTTCATCGCCCATCATTTTGTTCCCATATTTCTTCCTTCTCTTCTTAAAAATAGCTCTGATTTTCGTTTCGCAGTAAAACACCCCTATTAAATTCCTTATAGAGTCTCTAATGTGTGTACTTGAGAAATGGGATTTGGATGGCCTTTTCTTTAGGTGGGTCTGATCTTTGCACTTTAACAAACTGTCACATCTCTCCACTCCTTTTTATTCCCTTGATCAATCAACGGTACCAAAGCAGCAAATTTCGTGATCTGTTTTACCTGCTATTTGATCTGGATTTGACCCTGTCCTGTTCTCTTCATTCACCGGACGGGCGCCTTTCTTTGGTTAAATGCAGCTCGTTTTTTGAAGACTGAGGTAACATTGATTTTGTTATTCTTGGAGTGTTAATTTGATTAGATCAATCCATGGAAGCAAATCGAAAGAACAACTTTGTTTGCAAGTTTTGCAACAAAAGATATCCATGTGGCAAGTCTTTGGGTGGTCATATAAGGATCCATTTGAATGCTAATGGAACTTCTTCAACTGATGAAGAAGCTAAGGTTCAGGTAAGCAAGACCGAAAGCAACAGCAAGCAAATCTCTGTGTCTGAAGCTGTTGGTCAGCCTGGTTATGTTCTCAGAGAGAATCCCAAGAAAACGAGCAGGTTTGTGGGGGATTCAAGCAATACTACTTCACTACCAGAAAAGGTTTGTAAAGAATGTGGTAAAGGGTTTCAATCACTGAAAGCACTGTGTGGTCACATGGCTTGTCATTCTAAGAACTACTTTCAAGACCAGTCGGGGACTGCTGAGAAGTTGAAAGAAATAGTTTCGGACAACCAGTCAGATAGTGAGGCAACTGATCCAAGTAAGCCAAGGAGATCCAAACGAATGAGGTACAAGACTATTGATGTTTACCCTACTTCATTATCTTTGGCAAATGTTGCTTCTTTATCCTCTGCATCTGACATAGAGCAAGAGCAAGAGGAGGTGGCTAAGTGTCTGATGATGTTGTCCAAGGACTCTGGCTTCAAAGGTTGTTTTAGTTCTCTTGCGGATTCTTCGGATAACAATTCTGTGGTTTTAGAGGGTAAATCATCATCTACGAAGACGAGGATTAATGTAAATAACGCTGTTGATTTTGTGTCTAGCGCTATCGAGTCGTTGGAGATGAAGAAATCAGTGCAGAGGGGGGTAATTTCTACCGAAAATGATCAGTCTGAGAATTCTGATTCCGGATATTTTAGGAAGGGTCCCAAGAAGGTTGAATCAGATGTTTCTGTTCATGGGTTCGCTAGGAATGATGGAATCAAGAAGTATGAAGTGGAATTTGGTTCTAGTTTTGACGATGATATTGATGCTGAATCAGGGAAAAGATTAAGCAGGTTTAGGCGTGTTAGAACTCAACTAGGGAAGGATTTCATTGAGGAAGATGTATATGATCAAGCTGACGGGGCTTCGATGGATTCACAAAAGAGACGCAAGAATGAGTCATATGAATTTCTTAGCAGCAGGAGGGGCAAATGTGTTCCTCCTGGGGGACGCAGAGCCAGCCATAACAAGACTAACGGCTGCAGTGATTCGATATATGAGAGCGGCGAGAACAGTGTAGATAATGACTATGTCCCCAATCCAATTCCTAATAGTAGTAGGATGATTCAATCTAGAAGTGGAAAAACTCCAATTGAGCAGAATTCTTCTGGCAATGCAGAGAAAAATTTGGGGTTGAAAAAAGGAAAACTACACGAATGTCCTTTCTGTCCCAAGGTTTTCCGATCAGGTCAAGCTTTGGGCGGCCATAAGAGGTCCCACTTTGCTGGGGCGGCCAGGGATAGAACGGTGGTAATTAAGCAAGATGCGCCTGAGATATCGATGCGTGGGCTAATTGATCTTAATCTTCCTGTTTCTGTAGAGCAAGAGGCAGGTGGGTTTGGGCCGTGGTAATTCATGAATTTCTGCAAGTTAGTCAGTCGGATCTCCAAACGGGAACTTTTTGCTCCTGGTTTTTTATGAAGATGCTAGCAGTGACGTGACTGCTTGAGTGTACAGACAAGGTGAATGCTTTTGGTTCCTTTGCTTCTGATTCAAGGATGTCTTGCTATGGTAGCTATTCCATTGGTTGTTTATGCAGATTTAAGAAGCAGTTGTTTGTTACTATTATTATCATTATTATTATCGCTGCTGTTATTTTTTGTTGTAGTTCTAAGAGGTTCTTTTGATATCTTTATTGTTTAGAGAGAGAGAGAGAGAGAGAATACTTGAATTCTATGGAAATTGTATGGTTATATCGGAGAGTAAAACCTATATCGCCAACTGAGTATCCCTTTTTTTTAATTTAATAATGTCCAAGTCCTTGGATTTTATGCATTGATTGGAATGTTGATCCAGAAGAATCACGGACCACCTGCTTTGCTTTACGGAGAGGGGAGACACTAAATGAAAGGTGTCATTTTAAAGGCTGGAGGAGAAGTTTCCTCTTCAATTTCCATGCTCAAGCACCGTGTTTTCACTTTAACGCCTCCATGTTTATTTTGTACAGCATTTATTTAAGCCAATCTGGGCACAGTGAAAAATTATCACGAAACATCACCAATGTCCAAGATTCGAATTGTTTTTGTCGAGCGCATGTTGATCTGATCATTGTGGCAGGTTGCCGATGCTGATGGCTCCCCAAATTGCCGAGTTCAGCACCAACTAGTTTTATACTTCACATCTCTCGAGATTATGAATCAAATGTGGTCTCTACACTAACTCCCTCTCTCTTGTTAATGACTTCGAAGGATAAGCGGTCAGAGAAGTTGAAAAACAATGCTAGAAATAATAAACCCACGAACAAGCATTGGAGCATGTCTCTCTGGGGCCAACCATGATCATGAGTCAGCCACACCCTGGCAAGAAAATTCTTAGCACTCGAGTCCTCTCCCGTGCCTTCGACGCAAAATGCGGCGTAGAAGAGGCTCTGAATGGTAACGGTGTCGTTTTGTCTGTCAAGCATTATTTACGGTGTACGTAATTTTTAGTGATTTGCTGTTTCACTTATGAGGCCCCTCCCTCCCTCCCTCCTCCACTAACACATTAAAAATGGGCTTACAGGTAACTATCTAGGTGGTGGTCAAGTGATAAGAATTTGGAATCAAGAAGTTTGTTCCCTCTGTGGTCTCAGGTTCGAGTCATTGGTTGCTCATATGATGACCACTGGAGGTTTACATGGTCGTTAACTTCAGGGCCCGTGGGATTAGTCGTGGTACGTGAAAACTGGTCCGGATACCCACGTTAATCTAAAAAAAAAAATGGGCTTGCAGGATGTTTAGTGGACCGTGTGGATTAGTTATGGTGTGCGTAAACTGGTCCGAACACCATATGTAAATAAAAAAAAAAAGAATATATGAAGTGGCTGGACTGCTGCTTTTGCTTTTGAAGATTGATTTTTGTGGAATCGTGAAGAATCGAAGTTGAGTCGTTCTTTCTTTCTTTCTTTCTGTTTTTTTTTTTTCCGTTGTTGAAGATAAAATTCTGGTTTGGTTGTATGCTATGCATCCCATCCACCTTATTTGTTTCTTTCTCCCTTCCTCGCTCAAAATTCATCACCCTTGGCATTACTAACATATTCTAGGAGTTTCTACCAAAAAACAGATGTTCAAATTGTTTGGTTTTCCACTGAAGCAATAAAAATTCAGCGAAAAATTCATGATCCATTGGAGCAATAAAAATTGTTTGGTTTTCTACTGGAGGAATAAAAACTTATAAGTCAGATAGTAAGATTTACATGTTAGTCATATTAATTATATGTTATTTTTTTTAATTTTTCTTTTTAATATTAAGTTGATTGAAGATTGAGTTTCATAATTGTTTTTTAATTTATTTTATATGGGGTTATTATAATTTTATGACTTGACTTGCAAGTTTTGTCGATTAGTCATGTTATTTTGTAATTTTTTTATTTTTTAATTGAATAAGTATTTTATGTTAATATTGGGTTAATTGATAATTAAATTATAATCTTTTATTTATTTTATATAGAGTATCTCGGCCTATTAATCTGAGTTGATCTTAGTAATTTTTTATATTTTTTAATTTAATTTTTCAATATTTGGTTAATTGAGAATTTGAGTTTTTTTATTTGTTTTTTATGGGATTAACATGATCTTATAATTTGAGCCACAAGTTAAGTCGATTAACTTGGGTTTTTTTTATTTTTTTATTTTATCCTTTAATATTATGTTTATTGAAAATTAGATTTTATAATTAATTTTATTTTATGTTATATGAGATTATTTAGGTCTTATAGCCTCGTTAACATGTTTGGTGGTTGATTCGGGTGGTTTTTTGTGTTTTTTTATTAATTTTTAAAATTTTACCCTTTAAAATTGGATTAATTGAGAATTGAACTTCATAATTTATTTTAACTTACTTTCTATGAGTTATCGTGGTCTCGTAACTCATGTTTAACAGTTTAAACCGGGTTGACTCTGTTCATATTTTTAGTTGAAATTTATCTGAATTACTTCCTTTAACATTTGATTGATTGGAATTTGAGTTTTATAATGATTTGATAACAAATTTGATAAGTTTATTTGAGTTGATGTAATATATTATTATTTTAATATTTTTTTTAAAAATATTATCTTAATTTTTTTAAGTAAATTATATTTTTATCAGTTATCCAAGTTGTATTTGAATTTATCAAATCAATTATAATTAATATTTTTAAAAAATATATTAATAATGCTTGAATATTTTTTTTATATTAAAAACATTAATACAACCCACGTCACAGAGCAAAAAAAAAATAATTTAGTTATATCTATATACATTTCCATATTCTGTACACAAGTTGGTGTCAGTTGTTTTAGATCGAAATTTCTACATTTTTCGTCCGATATATAATAAGCTAAGGAATCAAATAAAGGGAAAAAATGTTGCCCAGAGTATTGAACATGATGTTCCTCCATTATATAATTGTAATTGTAATTGTTTATAATTCTAATGAAAACAATTAAGCGAGTTAATGCATCAGGGTTTTCTTTAGAATAAATTATTAGCAATTTAACAAGTGTCCCCGCTAGTATTTGTTTTCTTAAATTCTACTAGTGCGAGAGGACCACTTTGTTTTGCTCATCCAAACTTGCATCAAGTGCGATCAAAGAATCATTTTAGGAAGAAACAAAAAAATCATCTGAGAAAAATAAACATCTATGTCAGTTAAAGTCATTTGGGGTTCGTGATTCCTTGTCTGAAACTCTTGAAACCCACCTTGATATAATATCTGGGCCAATCCATGTAAGTTGTTCCAGATAAATTGTCTGTTTTAAACGAAATTCTTCCATTATCCATAACTAAACAAAGTAGACCTATGGACAGTGTCCTGAGAAAACAAAGAAACTAAAACGAATAAATCTGGATGCTTCAGCATTTTGCCAAGCAAGCCAGTATTTGTCTGGTTTATGGCTTTGAAGCATTAGAGATCCAGTTCGTCATTTTATGCTTGTTCATGTTCATCCTTATGTATTGAGCAATAGGTGCTGTAAATGTTCAAGAAAGGTCGAACCTGTTCCAGTAGCCGACTAGCGTCTCCCCACCTTGAACTCTCGTAAGAACAATATTGCTAAATGTAACGATTAAGAGAAGTCGAATAACGATTAATATGATAGTTGATGCATGATTGTGATGAGTGCAAATGAATTAGCTAATGGGTTTGGCCGTAAGAGAAAACTTGTTGAATATTCCACGGCTTCTTGGGTTTTACCATATGCTGCAAAACCAGAAGCCTGATGCGGGGTTGCTTATACTTTTTCATCCATGTCTTTCCTCATGGCACCTCTCAACATTGCTTACCATTTTATGTCTAGCTTTATATGTCAAATCAAATATATTTAGCTTTATATCTATTCTTTCCGAGTTTTTAAGAAATGCGATTCTTCTTGTCTCTGCCATTTTATGTCCATGCCCTTCTGTCAGGTAGTTCTGCTTTTCGGTAGAGGTAGAAAAGAGGATAGGAAGAGAGAGCAAGCGTCCAAAAATACCTAGCCTGGTTTCAGAAGTGAAAAGCTCAAGACAGAATTGTTCTGTTTCCTTGTGGTTCAGTATTTTTAATAACTTAAAAGATACTTTTTTTTGGATCTATCTTGTGATAGACTAACGTTATGCCCATTAATTCCTTATGAATATGCTGTTCAAAAAAGAAGAAGAAGAAAAGAACTAGCCTAGTAGATGCTTGTGATAATGCTAAAAAGTAGTGAAATTTAGTGTTGCTTGCAATTTCAGTACCGTTAATTCTCAAGCAAGTTGAATTTTCAACCTCAATTACGAGAGGCTATTTCGATTTGCATTTTTTTAAAAAATAATTTTTTAATTTAAAATTAATTTTTTATATTTTTGAATTATTTTAATATACTTATATAAAAAATAATTTAAAAAAATATTATTTTAATGTATTTAAAAAAAATAAAACATTCTAAAAAATAATCACAACCACACTTTTAAATACTATCTAAAACATACACGTAAAGTCAAAAGTAAGTATTGTATTATTATTAATTTCAATACTCAATATAAATTAAATTATATATATATATTATTTTAAATATGCAAGTTTGAAATTAAGTTAGATTAAAAATAAAATAAAATTTTTATATTTTATTATCAAATATAGTTATATTTTTATCTAGGTTTTGTTGTATCTCCCCATCAATTGTATCTGTTATTTTTTCTGGTTCCAAAGACAAGCAAAACTCTATCTAACAAGTTAATTATTCTTAAAACCTTTTGCCACTAGCTCAAGATCCCTTTCGCCGTTCCTCCTAGCTATTTCATCTGATTCATTTTGATGAAACCTTTATAATTTGATCTCAAATTTTGCATGATCATGGAAAGAATGAACTCCTCAGACGGAAGCCTTCATGCGTGCCTTTAGATTTCTCGTTGGGAGGATCTTATTGGGAAATAATGCTTTACGACTACAGGCCATTAGATTCTCAACCCCAACATAAGGGTTAAAACACTTCTTCTTTTTTTACAATATTTTCTTATTAATTTTTTTTTTAAAAATTAAATTAGGTGACAAGGATTTTTTAAAATAAATTTATATATTAATTAAAATTAAATTTTTTTGTCTATAATTTTAAGGGTATACTCGCAGGATGCATTATAGTTGTTCGGATTTTGATGACCGCCGACCTGATTGAAAAGATACTATGGGCTGGGCTTAGTGGGAGTGTGAGACCTGGTCTGGTGTACAGACGTACATCACTTGAAAAAGCCATAAACTAGTGGGTCAATTACAGCCCTGTCTAAACCACGCGTGCGTGTTTTTGGTCTTCCTTACACGGCGCCGCGTCGAAGCTTTGCTTCCTTTTCCCTCTCCCCTGCTTCCGCTTCCGCTCAAAGTAACTTTAAGTAATCATGTTAAAATATATTTTACTTAACTTCATAGATATTGTTATTTTTCATTGAATTTTTGGTAATATATTTGGTTACTTTGTGTCTCTCTCACACCTCTCATTTTTGTTCTTCTAAATTAATAAATTAATTAGATGTAAAGTTTGTTTGTTTTCACGGTTGCAATAACCTTTTAAGCCAATAGTATAAATAATTTTTTTTGGTAACATTAAAATACAAATTAATGTGTACGTGGACCCTCTTGAATTCATGAAAAACAACTCTCCAATGCTTGTCACAGAGCTATGTCTATGACAGGTGATAATTCACTGGTGAATTAATTTATTTAGCATTGTTCATTTAAAGGTGAATAGTAATTAGATGAATTAATTCAGAGCTAACGGGTGTAAATAAATAGTGCAAGTGTTTCGCAATTGATATTGTTAATGTGAATAATATCTCAACTATTTAAAATATAAAATTATGTTTAATATTATTTAATAACATTACACAGATTAGAAGGATATTGCATAATAACATGATATTTACAGAATTTAATCACAATTTTAATTTTATTTTTAATGATATTTTACCTGATTTTGTTGCACATTTAAAATGTCATGAAAACTATAATTCTTATTATATGAATTTTGATAAAACTATAGACAAGTTAAGAAATAATAAAAAATATTTGATATAAAGTATTATGTATTTAATGATGTAATAGTATTAGTTAAATCTATAATATTTAAATTAAAAATCATCCATATATATTAGTTATTTTATAATCTTAATTTGAAAAGTATTTTTAACTATATACGTTAAATTACTTTTTATTCAATAAATTTTAATCAAATATATAAATACCAAATCAATTTTAATTAAAAATATTTTTTTATAAAATAATTTTTTAAAATTATAACTATAAAAACCATCACAGTATACACAACCAACAATAGAAAAACATGTTGAACTTTAAAAAAAAAAAAAGTTTAAATTTCTTTAGTGATGTTTATTTTGGTGTCGAGCTGTCTTCGTGTTTGTTGATGTATTGCTACGAGTCTGATTTTTCATTTATTGACCTGTGAAGTTGTCTCGTAGTTGCTGATAATGGCTAGGTTGTTTGATGGGTTTCTTCGCGTGTCTCATGTTTTTGATAGATTTCTTGGTAGCCTGGTGCTTTTGCCGATTTGGGTTTTAGCTTGTGCAACAAATTCTGGTACTAGTTTTTTATTAGAAATAATAAAACTGATTTATCAAGGTAAAATGATCTCCTTTCCTTCTGCAACAACTCATTTCCCTATGATTCTATACGATCACCTCCACAGTTGTGGAACAGTGAACTCCTTACATAATATAAAATTGATAGCGCTTCAAAATTCTTGGAAGGATGTGAAATGAACTGGGTTATTGCTTTGAATAAATTTATTGTTTTTCCTCCCTCTCAGTTGATTTGAAAGTGTGTTTGGAGTGGAAAGAGAGTTTTTGTTAATTGGTTATTGCAGGACAAAATTAGCATCATTGGAACATATAGAAAGATTCCTGTTTTCTTTTGTTCTGTAAACTTTACAGTATGAAACTAATAAAAATATACCTCCTTCTTATGTGTCTTTTACAGTGTTGTCTTCATCACTTCTATTGTTCCTGTATTCCTCTGCTCCAATGTTATCTATACCAAAAGTTTCAACTGGCATTGACAATAAATATATTAATGATTGACATGTGCTGTTATTCTTTAATTTGTAGTTGAGGGTGATTATTCAACCATCTGTGTGGAATCTATTTCTTTATTTCAAATCTATTCAGGGCATATTGCATGCTTTTGTAAATGCAATTGAAAGGAGATATTGAGTAGACAATCAAGAAACTTAGATACACAAGTAAAGGAGAAGGAATAATTGTTGATGCAATTTAAAGGAGAAGGAATAATTGTTGATGCAATTTCCTTCTATTTCAGGTAGTCAACAGTTTATCTTGGAAGGTGTTCAAGATTTCCTCCTAATGGCTTTGGTTGTAATTTTCTGCCAGCCATGCAGTGGGAAGTTCACAGCTGCACTTTGCCTATATGTAGCTCTCAAGGAATCAGAATCTAGCTCAACCATTAGAATAATTGATGAAGCTTCTTTTCACCTTGATCGTAATCAAAGTTATGCCAATATGACTGCAGAGAAGAATTTAAGAGGAGTGCTCCGGTCTGAGGTTGATAGATCTGTGTCGAGAGACAATATAATTATAGTGGATTCTTTGAACAGTATCAAGGGTTATAGGTATGAGCTATGGTGCTTGGCTCGTGCTGCAGGAAAAAGATACTGTGTGCTGTTCTGTGATGCTGAACAAACTCAGTGTAAAAAATGGAATGAACAGCGTAGGGAGAAGTGTGAGGCCACGAATGATGATACTATCTTTGAGGACTTGATAAGGAGGTTTGAGAAGCCAGATAGAAGAAGTCGCTGGGATTCTCCTCAGTTTGAATTATGTCCATATAAAGATGGTATTCTGAAATCTTCTGCTGCCATCGTGGATGCCGTTTCATACTCGACAAAAAAAGTTGATTAAAAAACTCGGGATGTTAAAATTTTACAGCCAACAATTGCTACACAGAGTGCACGATTTTCAGAGGCAAATTCTCTATATGTGCTTGACAGGCAACGCAAGAGGTTATCAATGTCGTTGTAGAAGCACAATCCCAGTCAATTGGGGGGCCTCTAAATGGAATTTCACTTAGCCAGGAATTACCAATTCTTAATATGTCAAGGTCAGTCGGGCTACCAGAGCTACGGAGACTGCGTCGGGCTTTCATTAAGTTGGCAGGTCAGACATGCTTAGGTGAATCGCCCCACCGTCAGATGCAGAGAGTGCAAAACGGATGTTTGTCGATTACTTGAACAGGGAATTGGGAACTGCTTGAAGAAGGAATATGGGGATTTTCATATACCGTTAATCTGCTACTGGGAGCGGCTTTCTGGTTCAAGTGAAGCCTCGTGAATCATGTTTTCTGTTAAAGTGTTGGCTATTTAAGTTTCTGTGCCAACAAACGTGGACAAATGGTCCCACTGTACAGGATTTGTCGCTGAATGTGTTGCCTTTTTTTCTTTTTATCATTGAAATCCGAGCACTATTTTGTTAACGGGGGCAGCAATGTACCATTGGGTCTGCTATTTTCCTTTTAACTTTTTTCTCGTGAGACATTTTGAGCTGTAGTATTGCTGGATCAAGAAAGTCTGTCAATTAGATTGTCCCTGTTGAATCTTATCGTGAGGTGCAGAGTTGTATTTCTGTGTTAGGTAAGTCTCCTATAAAAAAGAGAACAAGAATAAAAACAAATCATGAAGTAAACTCCATGTTTTTCCACGCTCGAACCACCCTAAGTAATTAGCTCTTTCGGTTCAGAACAGTGCTCCCTAAATAAATAAATAAATAGCTCAATGGGAGTCATGGGGTCCAGCTATCCTCTTATTGGTATGGTTGGGTGATTCAACAACAAATATTCACCTTCCATTTATTGTTGAATAAGCTTGAGTAATCAAAAATGGCAATTTCCCAAGGATGCCTGGCGTGAGATCGCCCCTCCTGGTTGGACGAGGGTTTTCATCAGCTTTCATTTGGGTCAAATGGATCGGAAAAAAATCGATTCTGGTGGACGGTTACGGGTTCACCCGGCCCATTATTTTTAATTCCTTTTATTTTTTTTTTGTGTATATAGTTAATACAAATTCTATATGATAATTGAATGATCTATTTTTTTTCCTTCATATATAGAGTTAATTTTATAAGTAATAGACTTTTTTATTCTAGAAAAAATAAAAAAACATGTATACTTTAATGTTTGTGCATGCAAAAAATATTACAAATTTTTTCTTCTATCATATTTTTTATGATTAGTGCGTACCAAAATTGAATTCATTTATTTACGTGGTTATCAACGTGCATGCAAGGTAAATGACCTTTTTTGGGACAGCCGATAAGTCATGACGTATTTTATAGAGAAAAAATCACTTTCGCAAAAAAGAAAAAAAAACTGTAAAATGCATGTCAAATAATATTTAATGTGGTTAAAATCCTTTGACAATAACATTTCAACCATCTTCATGAATTATTTTTGGTAGTTAAATAGTGACCACGACATGGTGTCAATAAATATTCAAAGACTTCTCTTTTTTCTACTCTGGAATATGATTCTTACTAATTATTTTAAAGATTAATTATTGCATATTCTTACCCCGTTCATGTTAGGTTACCAAAACAACCAGCCTAATTATTAAAAATAGAACAGTTTAAGGGTCGGGTGACGTAGAGGGGCATGTTTGGCTGTCGGGAAGAAACATACATAGTTTTTTTTTTTTTTTTTTTTTTTTTNTGTCCGGGCCAGCTTACGCGCACCACGACTAATCCACACGGCTCACTGAACATCCTGCAAGCCCAGTGAACATGTAAGGCACCACGGGGTGACAGGCGTGCATGGTGAGGTTCGAACCCCTGATGCAGAGAAAGGGGACAAGCCCCTTTCACCGCTAGGCTAGAACCTCACTTGCAACATACATAGTTTTTAATTAACAAAAATACATGCTATTTGATATGCTTGGACCGATGCAAAAGAAAGCAACACTTGGTCTGTATGAAACGGTTGTTAAATAATAATAATAAAAAAGAAAATACATGCCGTGTGATATGTTTGGATTGGTTCAAATGAAAGCAACCTCACATTTGTACTTCACCTTAAATTCCGAGTATCAGACGGTTGTATTTACTTGTTAGCATCCACCAGATTTAGGTATATTATTATTATTATTATACACGCCGAAAACAATGGTGTAATCAACTGCCAATTTAACAGCCGTGTTACTCCCTGTCACTCCAGCACTTCCTCTTTATTATGTCTGACGAAGTAACCAAGACTCCTTTAATTCCAAAAACAGTAAAAAAAAAAGAAAAGAAGCAAAGCAAACACTTGGAAATGTTATTTTAATCTAATGTTGTTGTTCTTATTTTTTAAGGAAAGAAATGTTTCAAGTATTTACTATTTATCCTTTCTACTTTCAAGTAAAGATACGGGGGGAATTTGGATCTGATCACTTTAATTGATTAAACTGATCATCACAAGATTGACAGACACACATCCATACCAGCTATAACCCATGAAACTAGACTCTCTCCCCTCCCCTCCATAAAACCTTTCTCTATCTTCCTCTCATTCTGGCATTCGAGAGTCACGACTCTCTCCAACGAAACAAAAACGGTAATTCATTCCCTCCTTGAAAAACCCCCCATGGCTTACCGCTTACCATTGTATTTTTTTTTGTTCTCGTTCCATTTATGAATCAAATGCGTGTTTCTTTTTCCTTTTTATTCTTATAAATGATCATTTTGTTAGTCGTTTTTTCCCCTCTGGATCTGATCTGCGTGTGATTCTTCTTCTTTTTTCTTTTTCTTTTTTTTGTATTATTTCTTTTTCGAGATCTGAGTGTGAGAGATGGTAATTAATCTCCTCTCAGAGAGAGAATTCTAGTAGAAACTAGAAAGTTTCTGAAAAAAGAGAATTCAGAATCCTAGGAATTTTTTTCCTTTTCTATTTCTGTCTTCTTCTTTCCAAATCCAATTCACTACAAGATTGTCATTTTTCTGTTCGATTAAAATGGCAAAACAATCCGTTAGGGATTCAAAACGATGTGATACTGATGCTATGTTTTGTTTGTTGCTGTTTTGACTCTTGTAGCAGGTTGATCTTGATTGGTTAGTTTCTTGAGACCCCTTTTTTTTTATTGAGAAGGACGATATTGCTTGTCTTTGAAATTCAAGGTCGTCACCGAGAGCTTACATTCCTTCCAAATAGTTCAATTTTGTGGATTTGTTATTCTTAACCCGAAATTGAGATCCGGGTGTCCCAATCACGCTGGTTTTCTGTCTCTTGGATGATGTGAGTCTGACCTCGCTGTGGAAGATCTGTGTTTGTTGGTAGGGAAGTGTAAAGGATCTTGTATTCAATGCTTGTTGGAGTTGTGCGGATTCATGGTAACATATATAGAAACTTATGTGCTACGATAGTTTTTGGTTTCTGCAGCTCTTGGAGATTTAGATTTAAGTTGGATATTTAGTGGATTTTGAAGTTCATTTTTTTAATAATTTGGACATGAGAAGCCCTTGGTTCAACAAACCACTTGCTATTCTTGGCCCCAGACCGCCAATTAGTTGTTTGCTGCTGTGCTTTGTTTGTGTGCTTGGACTAATCGCTATCTTGGGTTCTACTTCTTCGAGCGCGTTTGATTCTGTGACTCCCATTCCAGTGCCTGATGTTTATTCCAGTTATAGAAGGTTAAAGGAACAAGCGGCGGTTGACTATTTGGAGCTTAGAACAATCTCACTAGGAGCTGGTCGGCAAACAGAGTTGGAACTCTGTGGCAGAGAAAAGGAAAATTACGTGCCTTGTTACAATGTTTCAGCAAATTTGTTCGCTGGGTTTAAAGACGGGGAGGAGTTTGATCGGCATTGTGAAATTTCAAGACAAAGGGAACGGTGTTTGGTTCGTCCTCCAAAGGACTATAAGATCCCCTTAAGGTGGCCTGCTGGTAGGGATGCAATATGGAGCGCAAATGTGAAGATAACCAAAGACCAGTTTCTTTCTTCCGGGAGCTTGACCAAAAGGTATTTTTTGACTGATCCTAATTGGTGTTCTGGTCCATATTAGAATGGTCATTACAAGTTATGATTGTATTCCTGTTTCTGAGTACTTTTGTTTTTTCTTGATATATTTACTACAGGTTGATGTTAGTGGAAGAGAATCAATTTGCCTTTCATTCTGAGGATGGGTTGATCTTTGATGGTCTCAAAGACTATTCTCGCCAGGTTGCAGAGATGATAGGGTTAGGAAGTGATTCTGAATTCCTTCAAGCTGGTGTAAGTGTTTTTAGCATTGCTGTTACCTTTTGGGGGCAAATTGAATTTCAAAAACACAAGCATTTGTAGAATAGAGTGCTTTATTGTTTGATATAATCTTGTATTGATGTTCATGACCTTAATGTCAAAGACGCCATTTTGTTTTCCCTTTTCTCATCTGCTGTTTATATATATGTCTTTAACATATTGTGTTCATTACAGGTGCAAAGTGTGCTTGATATTGGTTGTGGATTTGGTATCTTTGGAGCTCATTTAATATCATTGAAACTAATGCCTATTTGTATTGCGGCTTATGAGGCAACTGGAAGCCAAGTTCAACTGGCCCTTGAAAGAGGTCTTCCAGCAATGATTGGCAATTTTATTTCACGACAACTTCCATATCCACCATTGTCATTTGACATGGTTCATTGTGCTCAATGTGGTATTGTTTGGGATGAAAAAGGTACTTGGTTGGTTTCTAGATAAGGAATGTTTTCTGCTGATTACTAGATGGCTTTACCCTGGGTGCTGCTGGCTATAGCTTTATAGTTACCATCTTGCCGCCTGCTGATTTATTTATTGACATGTATTTGTGTTGCTGCTATATTTTACTCTTATTTTTCTTTTTCAAAATGTCAGTTCTCCTATACAACCATGGATTTTGGATAGCTTATCTAAAGTTGGCGGTGTCAACCAGCTGCTGTAAATCTATTGAGTTTTCTCTTCCTCTCTAAAAATTACATTCATAAACCATGTCCTCATAATGAGGGAAAGACTATTTGAATGTCTATGCTTATTGTTATAATAAAGAAGCTGATACTTATAGATTGTGTCAAAGCAACATATTGTGGTTATTTCTTAGTTCTGCAAGGTACATGAATGATGAAGGGATAGGTGTAATAAAATAATTCATGTTCTGGTTGATTGTATTGCTGAATTTAGAGCCCTGAAGAGCAAAAGTACCGGGGAAGGTTTCTTTTTAATGTCACTATTGATTTCATACTGACATAGTATTTGGAGAACTTGAAGGGACTGTATTTTTTCAAATTTGCTCGCTTTGCTTTCTAACTGTGACTCAATAACACAGATGGCATGCTCCTTATTGAAGTGGATCGAGTTCTTAGGCCAGGAGGTTACTTTGTTTTAACTTCACCAGCAAGCAATCCACATGGGAGTTCATCGAATACAAAGAAGAGAAGCACTCTGACACCAACAGAAGAATTTAGTGAAAACATCTGTTGGAATCTTATAGCTCAGCAGGATGAGACTTTCATCTGGCAGAAAACTGTGGATGTTCATTGCTATAAATCTCAGTGAGGATGTTAACAATACCGCTCCAGTATCCCCTAAATTAATTTTTATTCCCTTGCATATGTTGAATGGTTGTGACTTCTGAACTTGTATTGTACAGCTTCTGAAACATGGCCTTGCCTTTCAATTTTTATGGCTTGAATTATCGAGCTTCTGTGATTTTTGCTCTCTTCTCTGACTTACAATTTTTCTGGAAAAACAATAATAGTTCCTTTTTCCATTTTGGTCTTCCCTGCAGCAAGCATGGTGCTCTACCACTCTGCAATGATGTTCACAATACTCCATATTATCAACCCCTCTTGTCATGTATAAGTGGGACCACCAGCAATCGCTGGATTCCCATCCAGAACAGGTCCTCTGGTCCCCATTTGAGCTCAGCAGAGCTTGTAGGTCATGGAAAGTATTGTTTCAACACATTTTACTTTCTTGCCCTTTTCTTTTGTTATATTCTTACTTTGTCCCTTTAATTTTTATTTATTTATTTCAAATTTATTACATTATATGCCCGTTCTAGTTTATTGATCCATTATTATCCTTGCAGGAGTTCAGCCAGAAGATTTCTTTGAAGACTCTCAGGTTTGGAGATCAACTCTCAGAAACTACTGGTCTCTGCTTTCACCTATAATTTTCTCCGACCATCCTAAGAGGCCAGGTGATGAAGATCCAACACCTCCATATAACATGGTACGCAATGTTATGGACATGAATGCACAATATGGAGGTTTAAATGCTGCATTGCTGGAGGAAGAGAAATTAGTTTGGGTGATGAATGTTGTGCCTGTCAGGGCTCCTAATACACTTCCTCTGATACTTGATCGTGGTTTTGCTGGTGTCATGCATGACTGGTATGTTAGTTTCATTTAAGACACAATGCTGTTGTATAATTCTAGTTTCTAAGTTTCTTTCACCTCAAATCATTTAAAACTTTATTGCTTACTTATTCTTGATATTTTGAAAAATGCCTTGATAATTAAAAAGGTTGCATGACCTGTCTTCTTTTTTAGACTCTTTTGAGGAACTTTGGTGAATCAATTTCCCCCCCCTAAAATGCTTAAGTTTTTGTAAATGCAGTATAATTTTTGCCTGTTAACTTGTATTGAGCAACATCCTCTTGAAAACTTCTGAAAATCAAGATACCCTGCAAGAAGAATTGTGAAATCTTTTACCCGTGCTGCAGATGCATTTATCATGACTCTGATGGTGCTATAAAATTTCACGCAGCTTCTTTGCAAAAACCATGGACATCAACTTTACTAATAAACTTTACATTTTCAATCTGAGCTTAAAGTATCCGAAGTTGTTGGCAGCAAATCATTTTTTCTGCTTTGGATTGCACTGCAAATTTAAGGACCTCGTTTATGATTCTTTTATTCTCAATAGCTTGACCTAATTTTTCTGGTCATGTCTTATCAATGTTTCCATGACAACATTTTAAGTAATATGCTATCTTATTTCAATTTAAGAACAAAGGGAACAACCTGTCTTCTTTTGCACAGGTGTGAGCCATTCCCCACCTACCCCCGAACATATGACATGCTTCATGCTAATAGGCTCCTCTCACATCTCAGTTCAGAAAGATGCGCCATGATGGATTTATTTTTAGAGATGGATCGAATTCTACGCCCTGAGGTACTTCTTACTTTACTCCTCGTATTTCTGAAACCCAATCCTTGAGATTTTTTGCAATGATCTATAAGATTGTTCACTTTCTGATTTTAAGTGGTATTTGAGCGTTGCCTTGATTTTTTGTGGAGCATCTGGGCAATGCCTCATGTTCCTCTCCAGGAATTGTACCCTGAAAGTGTACTATACATGCTTTGATACTCGTGGTCTTTTTTAATGGTGTAAATCTTTCAAATGCAACATCAAACTAGAAATCTATCCTTGGGTGCAATTAAGCCCCATGACTAGGTATATGGTTAGGAACGAGGAATAATAAGTACTTGATAATCTTGCTGGTCAAATCAAAGGAATGATTATATCTGCCAAACTTCATAGTTAGGTACAATATCTCTCCCATTTTGCCAATAAAATGATGTCCTGAACTCCCCTCAACCTTGCCCTTTATGCTTAAACAATAAAGGTAATAAACAACAAGATGAAATCCCATCCCATTTTAGAATGCATTGATGTTGTTCCTTGTTTCCTGTGGTGCTTGGCTGCATTTCCTCGTTTTCTAATTCTGTTTTGTCTTTCTTTGTTTGTTTTTTTCCTGGTCTTATTGCAGGGATGGGTTATATTTTCTGATAAATTGGGAGCTATTGAGATGGCACGAGCACTTGCTATGCAGGTACATTGGGAAGCAAGGGTGATTGACCTGGATAATGGCAGTGACCAGCGGCTACTTGTTTGCCAAAAACCATTTATGAAAAAATGAGTGGTCTAGCAACAGAAGTCCCATCACCATGAAAGTGTACATGTTCTTTCTCTGGTAACTCATCTAATCTCTCTTGAAAATTGAACAAATAAAACTTTAGGCAGTAATGTTTTGTCTAATATGGTAAACATTCCACCAATGGCCTTGTGGCTCACTGGTACCCTTGCTTGCTAAACAAGAGGGGTGAGGATTTGAGTGCTAGCCCCACCTTAAGCAATACTTTTTTGGAACAGATGCACACACTGTAGAGGTTCATCCAATGGCCATGCATGAGGCTTTTTTCTTTTTCTTTTTCATTTTTTTTTTTGGGGGGGGGTGGGGGGGTTGTGGGGGGCAGACAATTGAAGTTTGAGTTAGGAACTTCAGCTCAGTTTGTGTCTGTGCTGGTTCACAAAAACAGAAGACCCCAAGCAGCTTGCACATTAACATGTACTTGTAAACAGAAGTTCCCTTTGGGTTGAGCTTGGTAGCCAATGCTTTGTAGGCGTGGTTGCTGCTCAGTTGTAATCAGTGCTCAAGATGATCGGTCTAATCACCAACTCAAATCTGTTTTTCTCATTGCTAAAGACCTATAACAAAACTTGCAGCCAATCAGGGCAGCAGAGTTTCTTGATGAAAAAAAATCCCTATCCTTCGTTATTCAGTTGTGACTGATTAATAGTAGATACAAGCCTCTTGTTCTTCCCAAAATAAAATGAAGGTCTTCTAGAGTCGGTTGAAAAGACAAGGGATATGTGTCTATATGCATGCCTTAATGATTGAGTTCAATAGTTAACTATATTGGAGTTAACTGGGAGAAAAACCCAGGCTTTAAAAAACTTTGCTATAAATTATAGTTCAGTTTGTATGCTTCAGAAAAATCGATTTTTTTTTCTTTGGATTTAACAGAGGTCTTGCCTTAAAATTGATTGCAATGCTTTTGTTATTGCCAGATCACGAATACTTTTGACAGGATCCCTGTGCTATAAATGCATGGGGTCAAGTTCAGTGCCTAGAACAAACATAGGGGAAGAGTGGGCTGTATATTAGAAGAAAGGCGTGCTCCAGAAGTGGGCTGCGAAGCATTCCAATTTTTTGTCATGACATTTGTAGCGATTCTTTCATCACCTTATTTCTTTTTTTTAATTCTTTTTGAGTGTTAATTTCTTAATTGATTTAGTATCGGGCACTGTATTGAACGATACATGGTATCACACTGCCAGGAAATGATAATTACAAATCTATTCTTTTCTTCTTTCCTCTGTGACCCCTGCGCAGTTGTTCAATTCAGAAAATTTTCAAGTGAATGTGTTCATAAAGAGAGGAGATGGGAAGTGAAAAAGAAAACAGATAATTCTCAAAAATCTGATTGACCTGAATTCTACTATCAGACACTCAAAATTAATTGCATGCACTGCTTGTGAGGTTTAGTAGTTTTTCGTAAATATATTTGGTAAAAATTTATTTATTTTCATTTAAATTTATTTATTTATAATTTTTTAAAATAAATTTAGTATGTTGATATTAAAAATAAAAAACTCAAAATTTATTATAAGTTAGTTTTTTCTTCTCATCCTCCTTTTTTTTTTAAAAAAAAAAAAGAACATTGAGAACATGCATGGCACTGCTCCCACCATTGTTTGAATCTGCAGTCTTACTTAAACCCATGTTTTAGGCAACTAATAGCCCTTTTTGGTAATTAATAGCATATTTAAAATTGTGGTAACAAGATTTAAATTAATTTGTATTTAAAAATACATTTAAACAATATTTTATTTTCTTTTTAAAAGTTTTTATATTAGCATATCAAATCAATATGAAAATATAAAAAACAAATTAAAATTTTTGAGAAAAACAGGCTCTAAGTTACAGGACAAATGTATTAACAAACAATTAACATATTTATATTAATATTTTTAACTATTCATATAAATAAATCCGATCATCATTTAGTTGTTTTGTTAAAAAACGTAAACAGAAGATTAGTAGAAGCATTAACCTTCTTGGGATTTGGGGCTGTATGTGACCTCCAAGAACCTGACTGCGTACCCTTCTTCTTTTCCCGATCCCCTTTCCCAGCCTTCCTTTTCAGATTTCAGAGTAGTAAACGGATAAAGGGATTTTCTCTTGTTTCATTGAATATATATATATATGATTTTGAGAGAAAAAAAACCTCATAAATATCAAATTCGATTAAAAAATAAAAATAAGAAGTCAAGTTCCCTGAGTTTTATTTTTTAAAATTCAATGAATAAAAAGTATAAAACAATGAAAAATACAAAGCCAAACTCACTCGAAATTCAATCGTTTTTCTTAATAAACATGGTTCATTCAAGATTATTATGGAAAAAAGATAATAAGTGCAGCTGCTAAATACGCTAATTTTAATCGCTTGAAAACAGAAATATAATTTAATTTCAAGATTAAATTGACATGTATTATTGTTGATGTATCCTTCTCCCTTTTTCTGTATTCATTTTCTTAATGACACCACTATATTGGAGCCCATGCCTAGTGTAATTGATCGAACCAATAATGAAAGCAAATTCTACGATCTACATGAAGATTGAAGACTCAACGCTAAACAACTCTCTAATTAATTTTGTGATTATACCAAGAGATTAGCATGAAATATTAAAGTGACGATTAAATATGATATTTCAGCTATATATAACATACACGAACAGCATATTAACATGTACGTGTCGTCACCTACCACATGCCACAAGTAAAATGTTATTTTTTTTATATTTTTGCGTATAAAATCATATTTGTATAAGATATTATAAAAGAGATTTATTTTATAATATTTACTTGAAATGAAGGAATTTTTTTCAAATATTTATATTTTTAAATACTTTGGATAACTCTATAATATCTTAAAAGTCTTTTTTTTCTTGCAATTTACAAAAACAGTAAATATAAGCAGTATATATATATATATATATATATATAAAGGAGATACAGGTGGAGAAGAAGAAACAGTTGTAGCTGTAAAATCTCGAAAGGGCCCCTCCGACAGAAAGGATTGAATATATCCAAGCTATGGTAGGAAATAAAATCACGAAAAGCGCGTTCCTCTTTCCGAACCCAACTTACGGTTCAGATCTGTTATTTCTCCTCCCCTCCAGTCGCTCCTTTTCTATTTAAAGCACGCCACCCTTTTCTTTGCTTTCAGACCTCTACAAAAAATTCTCTCTGGTGATTATTGATTTGTCTGCGAACACATTGTGATCTGATCGATCATATCTCTCTCAAAAATTAAACTACAATGTCGACCGAGAATGAGAGAGAGACTTACGTTTACATGGGCAAGCTCGCTGAGCAGGCTGAGCGCTATGATGGTAACTTTAATTTATATATTACTCGCTTCTTCATTGTTTTTGCGAGTGCATGCTTTGTTTTTTCTTTAATGGATAGTTGGGTCTTTTTCTTTAAGAAAAAAATTTATATTTTCCTAGCGATAGACATTTTCATTTAATTTATGCCCTTTTTCCAGATTATCTGAAATCTGTAACATCTTAATATTGACGGAACAGAAATGGTTGAGAGCATGAAAAAAGTTGCCAAACTTAATTGTGAACTGACGGTGGAGGAGAGGAACCTCCTTTCGGTGGGATACAAAAATGTAATTGGGGCTAGGCGAGCTTCTTGGCGGATTATGTCTTCAATTGAGCAGAAGGAAGAATCTAAAGGAAATGACAGCAACGTTAAACTGATTAAGGCTTACTGCCAGAAGGTAGAGGATGAACTGTCCAAGATTTGCAAGGACATCCTGTCCATCATTGATGATTATCTCGTCCCCTCTTCTACCTCAGGGGAAGCAACCGTGTTCTACTACAAGATGTGAGTTGTATATGTTGCCCTTTAGAGATGATCTTTTATAGCGCTTTTATCCTCGATCCTATATGTATCTTTTTGCTCTTTGCATCACATTATTTATATACATGAATGGAAAACGGGTACGTTTTTCTTCATCTGATGACTAGTTACTTTTCCTGGCTCTTGGACAAGTGGAGCACAAAAGGTTTATAATACTCCTTTTGCTTTTTCATCCCCTGCTCCTGCTTATCCAACACGTAAGAAGCAGCAATTTCGTGAACTGTGTAATGATTTATTATGTTCTCAGTTAAGTAGGTCACAGCAGCATTACATGTAAGAAGGCATGGAAGTAGTGATCTATAAAGGCCCGCTTTTTATTTTTTTAATATCGGGTCTTGGCATCCATGAATTCAGGAAAGGTGACTACTACCGCTATCTAGCTGAGTTCAAGATCGATCAAGAAAGGAAGGAGGCAGCCGAGCTGTCATTAAAGGGTTACGAGGCATGTTACTTTAGTTTATCTTTCATAAATATGTAATCCATTTATTTGGCATTCTCTAATTTTGTCATCATTTGATATGCACCTCGTGTTTCCATTTCCCTTTTAGGCTGCTTCTGCCACTGCAAGCACTGATCTGCCTTCAACCCACCCACTTCGTCTTGGCCTTGCCCTTAACTTTTCTGTTTTCTACTATGAGATCATGAATTCTCCGGAGAGGCACGTTAGATTATATTTTTTGCAATCTAATGCTGCCAAATTGAAATATCCTGTGTCCATGTCCATGACTTTCTAACGATCTAATTTTTAATGTTAATACGTGCAGGGCCTGCCATCTAGCCAAACAAGCTTTTGATGAGGCAATTGCAGAGTTGGATACTTTGAGTGAGGAATCATACAAGGACAGCACCTTAATCATGCAGTTGTTGAGAGATAACCTCACTCTCTGGACTTCTGACTTGCCTGAAGATGGAGGTACATTATAAACCGAATGAGAATTGACAAACCGCGGTTTAGTAGCGTTATATTATGCTGGTAAATTGTTGATACTCATCCTTGAAAAATAGAGGAGAGGAGGACCAGCCTGTTCTTGTCCAATAAAAATAAGATTTTAACATGATGGATGTTAACATGCTCACAGATGATAGACGTGCCTGCATTTTTGTTGGCCACTCGTATTTTGGCCCTAATAAGGGACGAGTTCTGAATCTCTGTTTCTTAGATTGGCTTACATCAAGGCGTACCGTTGGTTGATTTCCCATTAGTTTATGTTTTAAAACACGTACGTCTTAAACTTAATCTCAGACAAATTGCATCATATAGGTGATGATAACTTCAAAGGTGAAGGATCAAGGGAAAAGCATGCCGAAGGAGAGGTTAGTTCTCGCATACCTTCTGCTTTTTTTTTACTTCTCCACTGCCCTACAATAATTGTAATTTCCTTTCAGCACTGAGGGAGAGTTAAGAGAACCCTGCACATGGCAAGCGGATGCTAAACTACTTTGCAGAAGCGGCATCTCTTTGTTATCTTTCCTGAAAAAGGGATTGGATGGAACGATCTTGAAAGTTTTTGATGCCATTGATCTTTTTTGAATCCCACCAAAAGCTGATGATAACAATGATCAATTGCTATTCCTTTTTGTTCCTTTCTTTTATTTTAAACAGAGATCTTCGTATTTATTATTATTATTATTAATCGTTGTTCTTGCAAGCTTCGTATCAGAATCGGGGACCTCCTTTGTTGGCCTTTAAAGTCTATGTTGCTGCACTTTCTTTCTTTTTTCATTTTTTGTTATGTCGTTTTTTTTTGTATATTGATTGATGCATGTGCACAGAAAAATAAATTATATATATATATATATATATTAAACCTGAATGTTAAATGATAATATGAAAATCATTCTAACTCACTGATTAAATTGAGCCTCGAAGAGTGGCTGTGATTACAGCTATTATTTTTAAAATAAAACAAAAAATGCTAAAATCTCTATATTTAGTTGTTGCTCTACCATCAACGTTTGCTCGAGTCTTGACTCCCATATGAAAATAAACCCGCGAAGAGGTAGTAAAAAAATTAAAAATCAAAACTACATAAATTTGATATTTCTCATGAAAAATGTTTGGCCCCCCCCAAAAACAATATATTAAAAATCACGTCTCAGTAGCAATCACTTGATTCATCGTGCTGTGATTGTTATTTTTTATTTATTAAAATTAATTTTTTTTAAAAAAATCATTTTCCTGCATTATTAAATAAAAAACTACTTTAAAAATCACGTTCATTTTTTTTTTTAATTTACATGGGGTGTCCGGGCCAGCTTACGCGCACCACGACTAATCCACACGGCCCACTAAACATCCTGCAAGCCCAGTGAACAAGTAAAGCACCGCGGGAATAACAAACATGTATGATAAGACTCGAACCCAGATGCAGAGAAAAGAAACAAGCCCCCCACCACTGGGCTACAACGTTACTTGCATCACGTTTATTTTTTTTTTTTTGATTTACGTGGGGTGTCCGGACCAGCTTACGCGCACCACAACTAATCCCCACGGCCCACTGAATACCCTGCAAACCCAGTAGGCATGTAAGGCACCGCGGAGGTGACAGTTGTGCACGCTAGGGCTCGAACCCAGGTGCAGTGGAAGGAGACAAGCCCCTTCCACCGCTAGGCCAAGCCCTAGAATGCTGCATCACGTTCATTTTAATACGGTAGGTAAAAGGCGTGTGAGCAAGTCACACAGTCTTATAATTACTTTTTATAGTAAATACCTTTTTACAAAAGAGTCATTTAAGGGTGTTGAGTTTTTAAATAAATATAATTTCATCCCTAATTTGTTTCTTTCAGATAAGTTATTATGCAGAAAATCATAAGCTTTGTGAAAATTATAAAAAATAGATATACAATATTACAGGAAATAAAAATTCAATTAAATAATAATATTGATCACAATAATAAAAAAATTATCACATCAAAGATCAATTGATCTAATCAAATAAAAATTATCAAGAAGTTCACGAACTAACTAGATAGAGTTCATTCCTATAATATCATATATCTATTATGGTCTTTTATCTCCTTTGATTTTTTCAAGTTAAAAGCAAGGAAATAATTTAAAAGAAAAACAAAGAAAAATTCTTCTAGTAGATATACAATACTATATGAAATAAAAGTTTTATTTTTTAAACATACATATCTATTTAAATTCACTTATCTTTTACCTTATCTATTAACTCATTTAAATTACATATAGAAACTTAATTGGAAAAAAATCAATTCATAGACTAAATTGTATTTATTGTAGAATATGATGACCAAAAAAACTTACAATTAAGGACTTCTTTGTAAGTAAAAAAATATAGAGACCAAAGTAAATTTTAAAAAAAAAAATCAAGGAACCAAAATATACAGTAACAAAAATATAATATTGTATGAACATGACAAGTTGATTTTTAACAACCTCAACGACACCAGCTAGGAACGATTAGAGAATGATTAAAAAAAAATTAATATTAAAAAAAACCTTTTAAATAGAAAATACAGGGCAGAACAATGTAAAAATGTACTAACCCATTTCTATTATAGTTTGGCAGTTATTTTAATGCATGGACGCGGCCTGAGCACGCCAGGAAATTCCCAAATTCTTCAGCTTCTGACTGCACATGAATATCCTCTTTTGGGAATATATTGACTGACACTAGAAATCAATAGACAAGAAAATGCATCCTATATTCCTAACGCACTTGTCCTCATTATTGTTTGACCCTCACCCAAACTTGTCTCTGCCGTCTTCAAAAAACAGAATATCTGGAAATGATGGTGGAAAGTAAATGAAACTATATTAACTAAAATTTACATATTTATCTTACTATAGGAGTCATGAGGGGGGGAATTTAGAAGGATTATTACAATAGCCTTCCAGAGATTCTAAGCAACACCGACTCCTATCAAGTTTGCCCCAGTTTTGGATTTAAAATATGATCAAGAAAGATGCTCCCAGCTAGGATTGTTGTGCTAGGAGTCCAAAAAAGATGTGGTTCAAAATTATCAATTTCACTCTTCCTTGACAAAATAACTTTGAGGCAAGGAAAAATCTTCCTCGTGATTCAGAATTTCTGCCTCTTCATCATCTGGTTTCTGAAACTTGACAGAAACAAGCCAAAATCATTGCACACATTATATGTTCTCATAAAGAAAATACGGATGATGCGTAAAAGAGAAAGCAAGACAAACACAATATTCGCAAGGCATAGACTAAAATACTTGATTGTGAATACTTTGATCTTTCACCGGTCGCGAATTATATGTCATCATCTAATCTCATAGACATACTTTTAAGATTCCATGCACTATTCCTTCTATGAGAAACAATACAAGGTCAGCAACGAAGTGAGCCAAATTTAGCATCCAGCAGAGCTGAGACATTTATCAATTCATACACGCATCAAAATCTCCAACATTTTACTTGAAATGAATTTGTAGTAGCATAGCGTTCATATGAATTATTTTCTGCATTAAAATTTGCCATGTTTTTTTTCTGTAACATGAAATGAAAATGAAAAATATCACTGAAATTAAATACCAGCATTTCAATGTTGTAGAAACGGTCCAGCAACTGCAAAACCTCATCTGGAGAAAATTGCCGATCAAAGCTGTGATTGAGTGATCAATATGTTAAAGCATGTAAATGGAAACTTTTAGAAAGGAAACAGAGTGGGAGACAGAACGACCTTCTCCGAAGAAATTCCACGAGACCATAAAGTACAAAGTGGCGATGCATGCCTGCATGAAAAGAATTTTTCAAATGTTTTGTTTAACTCTAAAAATAAAAAAGAGCATAAAAGAAAAGTGGAACTAGAGATATATCTATTAACTCATTAATAAATCATGTGAATTAATTTCTAAATGACTTATATTTGTCTCATTAATATCTCACATAGAAAGTATTTGTATTCCATCATCAAAACAAAATAACTCCTCAACAGTCTTGATACCAAACCGCAAATCTCCTGAACAGAAGCCTTCACACAAAAAAATTATCACCAGTAAATGATAGCAAATGAAGCAGATCCCTCGAAACTACCAACAAATAGCATCATAACATAATCACATAATGCGCTGTTCCGATAGCTCCGCTGACATGTTCATCACACAAGCAATGTGCATTTCCCATTCAACTCTATTAATTTAATCCATACAAATGCTACTGCAGGAAATATGACACAACAACACAATTCCTATTTCAAATTCATTAAAAAAATAAAATCAAATACCCCAGAATCGAGCGAATTGAGATAAAACTGAAGAGGAAAATTGAGGAACCTGCCTCTTAGTTTGACAGGAGGGTAGATCTCCAGAGCTTCTAAGAGTCTTAGTTCTAATTCCACCTGTGACTGCTCCTAATTGACCCCAAAGAATAAATATTTTGAAGTCCAATTAAAATTCCACAAGAACAAAAAAAAAAAAAAACACGTATGGGAAAGAGGCAGAGAGACCTTGGGAAGAGAGGAAGCAGAGGAAGGAGGAGCTTTGCATGGGGAATGTACCGACATGCCGTCTTGTTCCTCTTCTCTCTCTTTGCCATTACGACCCACCCCACCTTCCATTTGTGCTCTGTTTTTTCTATTTACCTAAATTTTGGGTTGAAATTGAAAAGGGAAGGGAATTTCCGTTGGTTCTTGTCTAGGGTTTAGCGTTTGATCCAAGTTACAGAATACTTCGAACTAGAAGGTGTAATGAACTTTGCGCAATTGGTCCAGTCCATGTCTTGTTCGGTCTTGAGCAGTGAAATGGGCTTGGCCTTTGATTTCAGTGGTCTCTATGGTTGCCATTAGAGTCCATGTTTGCTCCCCTGGTCCTGTCTTCGCCTGCCCTGCAACATCATAGTTCTCCCTGTTATTTGGGCTATTGGTCCGGTCCATATTTGCTCAGGCTTACTCAGATCAATAGGCTTGGGCTTCAGAGTGTCTAGTTTCAAATTTTGAGGCCGTGGATCATTTTGCCAATACACTTTTTTTTACCCTTAAAAATAAAGAAAGAACTACACGGGAATGGGAACAGAATGAAAATTTAAGAATTTTTTGTTTAAAAAAATGATATGGCAAATAGGAGTAATTTGAAATTTTAAGCAAAAAAATCAGATATGATAGAGTAGATTTTCGTAAGCTGAGAGTAGATTGATGAATTTTTTTTAATAATTCAATCTAATCAGTTTATTTTTATGTTTTAAAAAAAATTAAAATTCTTTTATTTTTTTATTTACTTCATGTTTTTAGTATTTTCAAGTTATTTTGATGTGCTAGTATTATAATTTTTTTTAAAAAAAATAAAATTATTATTAAATATTTTGACATGAAAAATTATTTAAAAAAAATCAAAACTCTACTTCAATATTTATCATAGACAAAATGATTAAGTGGTGTGTTGAATAAAAATCTTGCTCTTATATATAGAAGAATAAAAAGAGAATGTCTTAACCTCCAAGGCCCGAACTCATAGAAAAAATTCAAGTGCAGATTTTAACCGGAAGAAATAGTTCTTGTAAAATTATTTATTTTGTAATAAATATATATATTTAAACTTCAAGGCTTGTCTAAAATCTCTAAACTCTAAGAATGTGTTTGTTATTGTGGTTGTTGTTGTAGTTGTGATTTGAAAAAAAAAATATAAAAAGTAAAAAAATAAGTGTTTGATTAAAATTATAGTTAAAATTGAGATTGAACAAAAAGTAGTTTAACATATTTGGTTAAGAATGCTTTTGAGATTGAAGTTATAAAATAATTTTTAAAAATAAATATTAATATTCATGGTTTTTAATTTAAATATTGTAGATTTAATTATTCTGATTATATCACGAAATAAATTATACTTTGTATATAAAAAAATTATTATTTCATTAAACTATCTACAATTTTATTACATATATAATTTATCTGACAAAAACTACAGTTTTCATGATTTTTTGAGCATGCAATAAAATCAAGTAAAATTTTATCAAAAATAAAATTGAGATTATAGCATGAATAAATTTAATTTACCTTAAACTATTTTTTAAAATTTTTATTATTTTTTTTTAAAAAATGTTAATTGATTTTTCAAAAAAAAATCTATTTAAAAAATCAGCATCCCTTCACACTATTCACTAAAAGTGAACACCGTGGAGGGATGCTGATTTTTTTTGAAAAAAAAATAAAAACAAATACGGTTCCTAAAATGAACACCTTGGAGGGATGCAACAACAAAAAACATGTAAAACCTACTTCTATTTTTCAGCATTTTAAACATGAAATTAAATGGAATCCATAAATAATATTTTATATTTTTTTATTATTAAACATTATTGTGTCTGCATTTTAAACAAAATACAGATACAACAATGTAGACAAACACTCTTTAGAGTGATTAAGTGAGCTTGTAACCCTAATTTTAACTTCGCATTTTAAAACAGCAGAGACATTTTATTCTCTCCCGTGTGAAATGTTTTTTTTTAGAAGATTTTTAATTTCATCAAAACATGATTACTAAAATTTCTTTAAAATCAATTTTTTATTAACCTAAAATTTCTTTAAAACATGTTTCATGTTAAAAACACTCATATTAAAAAATAAATTTGAACAAAGTTTACTCAAAAGGTGAGTAGGCCCACTTTTAATTTGAATTCAAATATGTCCGTTAACCATCTCTTAACAGCTGAAACTTCCGTCTTGTGCAACAAGGCAAACTCTTCTGTTCTACAAATGAATTAGAGGCAAGTTACACTATGCACGCACGATCACATCACCAACTTCTATCTCCAAAAAATAACTGCATTATGCAAAGTACTGCTTGAAGACAACATTAACTTAAGCACTAGATTTACAGACAGAGACAAACATCTCACCAGTTGAGGATCTAAGCCATTGCAGAATTTCTATCCTACATAAGAAATCAAGAATGTCCTACATTTATTTGTCAACATTGAAAATCTTTTGGACCAACATTTTCCTGCCCTGTAGATTTCCCTCAGTAGAAAAAAAAAAAAAAACCGGGAAGCATATGGACGATATAGAGGCTATGATAATAAGATCAATCCTGATCCTTGTATCAGTCCTGCCAAGGTCAAAATCGAGTACAATTAAGTAATGCACAGACAGGAAAGAATTTCGTTGGACAGGCGCTGGAGAACAAGCAAACTGCCACCACTGAGATTACCAAGAAGAAACAGTAACCAAGCCTGGAAGAAGATAAAGAAAGATCAGAAATTCAGGTTGATGCAAGATTAACCCAAATCAAGGTAAGAAGAACGCAAAATGCAGGGTCAACATTTACTGAAAAAAGCACTAGTTTTTCCCATTCATTTTTTATACAAAGATTGCATTTTTGTGGAAAGCAAATACATAGGTAGAGCTGATTTTAAAAAAAGAATAAAAAAAGAGGATTTGGAGCTGCTGAAATGGAAAGAAATTACCAGTTCCATTTTTTGTATTCAGCCAAGTTCCGCTGATGGCTGCACAAGTTTGTTTACATCAAGAAACAATATTTGAAGTGTCACCTAACTTAGCTAGTGGAGTTTTGACATTGTCCCCAAACACATGGGCCATGATCAAACTTAAGACAAAACCTCCACCAGGGCGTGTTTACGCAATGAAGGAGAGTAGATTGAAAAGCTCATTTACTAGAGACAAAAACTACCATGGAACAACGATTCTCAAATAGCCATTACTTTTTTTAATGGAGAAAGAGACCATTTCTTCAATGCCAAGTAAAACTTGGAAGAAAATAGGAAAATTATATAAAACGACCATTACAATCTTGACTATAATTGTTACTTTCCGAATTAAATTGATCCATTATATTAAGGTAAATGTTAAATTACTGACTAATTTCTGTAAAAGAAAATGAGGCAAATCACATGCAACAAGTGTTATAGTCAAAGCAAAATACTATCCTAGTTGAGACCATCATGCTATACACCAAGGGCAATTTTCTTTTGATTTTGTTAGATGTAGAAAAAACATACAACTCATCAAAACTTACCAATCAAGCAAAATCAGTGCTGTACTCCAGATTAAACAACAAGTCCCTACGATTTTGAGAGCCCAATCGATAGTCAAACTTTCTAGCCCAGAGTTCTACTCGGTCATCACTCTCATATTCCATTTCTCGAATACAGCGCCTTTTGACCTTCTTTAGTATTTCCTTGGAAGGGACAAATCCAGCAGAAACCTAGTCAACAGGTTCATTGTGCATGCATTAGTTTCTCTAGAGATGCAAAAACTCAAGATAGAAACCAAGTACATCTCAATACGCACACCCAAGAGGAAAAAAGTGCATTACCATCTTGTCAATCACCAACACAGCAGCTTTTGTATCTCGGTTGATGAGATGAGCATCAACAAGCAATGAATACGACATTGCATTGGGTTTAACACCCAAGCTCACTAAGTGCTCGAACACATTTGAAGCTTCAAATGTCTGCCACAAGAGAAGCAAGAAATTTTACAATGGAATAGATCCTGTATATCAAACACGCAGTTGATAGGATTGCATGCATTTGTTTCTTTTACTGTGTGCAAGCATGAGCAATACATGTTACATATTCCAAAGAAATCATCAAATTAGTCTTTCTGCAGCACCTCTGCAACACATGGGGAAGTTCATTGAAAGCATGCACAGTCCACCCACATAAATATGAGATTCGTCAAGGGGAAGGTGACTGCATACAGTACTGCAAAGCCCCTTTTACACCGAGTAGAAAACAAAATGGTATTGATGCATTGCAAAATTGCATGTGCATCATGCCTAGAGAGAGCCGTAAAATGATCTACCTTCTTGAGCCTTCCAAATGCAAAAATTAGAGCATTGTATGAATGAATATTAGGGGTCAGCCCAAAAGAAGAACTTATTGCTTCAAAAGTTTGGTAGGCGCGGTCAAGATCCCATATATTTGCACAACCTAAAATTATACAATTAAGAGCAGCCACAGACTTGTATGGAGATTCTGCACGACTTAAATTCTCTAGCTGAAAATATACCTGAGAAAAATTAAAACAATGAGAATCAGTGATGTAGAATTGGAGGAGAAAACCAACAGAAACACCAAAGAACAATAGGTTAAATTGGCTAAAATCTGAATGAAATTGAAGTTGGAAAAAGAGAAATAGGTTTAAGGTTTGTAGAGAAACCTCAAAAGCACAAATTGATTGATAGAGAATAAGACATCTTTTCTGAAATTGCCTCAGAAACCATTTGTGCTAGTCAAAAGCCCAAATCCTAGACTTGTAAGAAACAATATCTCTATTAAAAGTCACATAATCAAATGACAAAAAAAGAATCCAAATGAATAAAGGATTCCTAAACCAAGTAACTAAAGAATCCAAATGAATAAAGGGTTCCTAAACTTAGTAAGAAAACATTTTGTGAAGAATGACTGGTTAAATTAACAAAATTTGAACTGGAAGATGATTTGTTAAAAGTTAACAATATGTGAACGCTGATCATCAACTTCTGAAAATAAAAAAATACCGAGTCCAAAGTCTCAAAACCCTTCTTGGAGCAAGCCAGAACTAGTGGATTCAAAGAAGAGAATGGTGAGAACAATTCTTCTTCTGCTTCCGTATCAGAACTCCCATAACAAGACTCCAATTCACGCAAAGTAGCAAAAGCCTTCTGCAGACTGCCCAATGATGCATGGGCATATATTTTCCCAATATACGATTCCGGGTTAGGAGCCTTCTTCTGACGTAAAGAGCGGCGAAGGATTGCCCATGATGCATCCAGGAGAGTGGAGTTGTAGGTCCTGCCGGCAGTTCCAAGTGCTGCCACAATCAATCCTTCATCCACTGAAAGTAGAATGACAGGCCTTGCCTTCTCTCCTCGAGCAATCCATCTAGCCATAAACTCCAGGGCGCAAAACAATAACTTGCTGTTATCCTCTTTTAATGCAATTTCAGCAACATGGTTGCACAGGTTCCAATTTGGACAGAGAGCTTTGTTCTGATCCATTTTCTGTTAACACCATATGCAAAAAAAATCAGATAAAAAAACATGCATGTAAAAAGAGGGGTCTTTTTATGCAATAAATTATAAGGCAAATCAGTTAATTACCTTACACTTCTCAATAATCGATAGCAACACATCCAGTCTGCCAAAGTTACAACATCTTCTAACACATTCATCAAATACTTTCATCGATAACATGTAATCACCTTTTAGAATTTTATCTATATATTTCAAGGCAGTATCAAAAGCATCAACGTTGTCTTTATTGAGAAGCATTGTAACAACCAGGTCATAGGATTCCTCATCAGGCTGCGATTCTTTTCCTGTATGCTCCATCCTGAAACAGCAAGCGATGTTTCAACACAAACCCTGCATGTATTCAGCTGAGAAATTGTTGTGCTCCTACACTCACATTCATACAGGTCCATGAGGTAGATACCACAGAAGGTCCCCACATGAATGTGAAAAGGGATGAACAAACACTGTGAATACTATGAAATTACTTTGAGGCTCTGACAACGGGCATGTAAGAATTAGGAATTCCAAAATAAGATGAATTTTTCACACAAACATCATGCAGCTATGCAATCACTTATATACAAGATAATCAATTCTGAAAACAATAAGAAATGACAATGATAGCCAAACATAAAGGCATAAAGCTCCAAACTTTAACTTCACACAAACAAAAAGAAAAACACATGCATCTCAGTTTTTCCATAAACACAAATGGATGAACATATCATCCAAAATTCACTAACCGTTGAAGCAACTTCTCGGCAGCCTCGGTCTCAAGACCTTCATACATAGCTTTAAGAACAAAATTGAAGGAAACAGTATTAGGCGAAAGATTAAAATCCTCCATTTGAGCAACCAAATCAAGCAAATAACCAGCACTAGCTTTCATCATTAAATTAGCCCTTAAATAATGATTATACAAGCTAACATCAGGTTTATTAGGCTTCCCATTTCTATCTAGTGACTTAATCCACGCCTCAAAATACCCCTTGATATCTTCCCATCTCTTTGACGTGGTCCAATCAGCAAACATATTCGATAGCGAATTCAAGTCCATGTCTGGAGGCATTGATTGGATTCTAGAGGTCTGGTTATGGAAGAGACCGAGCGGGATCATAGGGGAGTTAGGATTTTGGTAGATTGGGATTGGGTTTCGCCAGTTTGTGTCATTGTAGAGTGGGCTTCCGGAAGCTGGATTTGGAGGGAAAGGAGTTGAACTAGAGTTGGGGTTTGGTTGATCAGAGGGAGGGTGGTCGGTGGCGAGATGGGCTTCTTGCGAGAGGTGAGTGAAGGTGGATATTGATTTGATTTGGGGGTTTAGGGCTTTCAATAGGGTTTTTGTTGTTCTTGTTAGAATTGCCATTTGGGAAGCCATTGATGGGGAGGGTGGGGTAAGAGGGGAGTACGAAAGCGAACCACTTTCTTTCTGGTTTAGGGTTTTTCAGTGTTTAGTGTTTGAGATGGGAGCGGCTTCTTCTTCTTCCTTTTTTTTAATATATTATCTGGAAAGGAAGGGGTGCTCGCTTGGTTGCTGGTAGAATATAAGGTATTAATGGGTTTAGGGTTTATGGGTTGTTGAGCTGGGCTATTCTTGGAGGAAGTTCACATGCTTGAACCCATTGCTAGGGCTCGTTGTCTCTTCGCTCGGCTCTCTCCTCTTGTATTGTGACTTCCTTTTGGGTTAAAATATCTGTTTGGATCACGTTGAGAAAATAATGTTTTATGGCCCGAAATGTTAGCTAATTATTTTAATAATAGTTATTTTTTAAAATATTTTTAAAATTTTATTTTTAATATCAGTATATAAAAAAATATGAAAACACAAAAAAAAATTAGAAGAAAAAAATTAATTTTTTTAAAAGTGCTTTTTAAATGAAAAATTATACAAACGCTTAAATAAAATGTTGAACCCTTCTAATATTATTGTTCTAGCTATCGGTTATTATTTTTGTTTCCCCTTATGATTAGGTTTCATTCTCGAATTTATTTTTTACACGTTAAAATTAGTATTAAGGCTACTGGTTTCGTTCAGGCGAATGCATGCTATTTATTTTAGAATTATGAAACCCGTGACAATTTTTTAATTTTTTTCCTGTATTTTACACGTTAAAACGCTTGAATTTTGGTAAATAATTATGTGTTCGGCTTTTAATATTTGAGATTTGAAAATTACCATTAATTTATTGGCACGCCTCATGTGTTCAGTGATGATCGGATCGGTTAATACCGACCAGAATGTCCAGTTTGGAATGTCAGAGCACTAGTAGAGGGTATCTATAACCCAACTTGTTTCCTTCGACTTCTGCTAAGCAAAATCTCCCCCGAGGTTGTAATGGCTACCCATGACTAGGCTAAATGGCCATCTTCATGCAGAATGGCTGTGCCCATTTCCGTCGTCGAGGTCCCCCCTTCGGCGATGACTGACGAGAGCCGGACCTTGATGATCAAAATGGGAGTTCTGTTTTTCAAAAAGAAAAGGAGGGGGGAACTCTCATCTCACAGCCTCCTCATCTATGATAGCAGAAGTATTATTCTGCTGCCCAAAAGAATGCCCGTGCATGGAGGAGGCATCAGCTTTTGTGGTCCAATTATTCTCTTTTTGGCCTGTAGATGGGAATTTTCGCGGCCCCAATCAAGCACTTTAGAGACCGATCACCTAAAGTAGTCTGAAAGCGAGCATAGAGTTTCAAAGAATACTTCCTTGTGTTTTTTATTCCTTTTGGTTCCACCGAACCATTGATTGTTTGCTTGACCCCAGACATCACAAAAATTGCACATTTGTTTTCTATCCTTTTAATCAATCACGTACAACCTGTAGTGTGTTGTTTTTAATAATGCATTCATACTCCTATGATTAGCAGTATTTTTCTTGTTTAAAGGCTGTTGGTCTGCCTTTAGCCTTGACTAGCAGCCTGGCTTGGGCGTAGATTCTGTTTAATAAATCTAAATAGATTATTGTTCAGGGATTTCTTTTCTCCTGGTCTTGCCTGTCATGTATTCTAAATGGGCCTATTAACTGCTTTGATGACCTTCCGCCGCCCCCTTATTTCTTGTTTCTTTTTGGTACTATTCTCTCATTCTTTAAATTCCTCAGAAATGGTAGATTGATGGATCAACATATGTATCCCTCTTAGCACGGAAATCATAATGGTCGATGGCTCAATTTTCGGCTTATTTCCATGCACCTTTGACAGTCCGGGTAAAACAATCAGGTCCAAGTGCTGCATATGTCTAGTACCTTCTTGGAGGCTAGGGTGGGGTAGCCCGAGCCCAAGTGATGGACACATTCACCTTATTGTGGGCTCTGGTGAGGTCTTGAGCGCATCACTCGAATCCATCCCCCGAGAAAGATGTCTTGTTGTTAAGTCTAAATCTCTCCTTTTCTTTCTCTTTTCTTTTAAATACGGGGTGGTTTTTTTATTGGTAATGTTTGTATAAGAGATGTTATTTTTTATTAATTTTAATTAATATTTGCGCATGAATTATTCTATCCATTAATGATAGTACAAAAAATATTCTCTCTTATTAATGTTCATTAATAGTCGTGTAAAGAATTTTTTATTTATTATAAATATTATTATGGCAAAAATAATCTCTAAATTCTCCATTAAAAAGAAAAGAAAAAAACAAGGGTATAAATATCAATTGAAGTTATAAGGTTAAATTTTATTTACTTGTATTTTATTTATTTTTATGTTTTAAAAATATTTATTTTTTTAATTTTTTTACTTTAAATTAATATTTTTTGGTTTTTAAAAATTATTTTGATGCATTGATTTTAAAAATAATTTTTAAAAAGTATAAAATATTATTTTAATATATTTTTTAAATAAAAAATATTATTTTAAAAAGCACAAAATATTATTTTAAAAAATAATCATAAACATATTCCCAAATAAATTTTTAGCATTGTTGAGGAATGTAATGTAAATCTCAATTCTTAAAAATTTATTTTTTACTGAAAATTTATTTATTTATTTATTTATTTTAGATTTTTTTGATATATTAATCTTAAAAATAATTTGAAAAATAAAAAAATATTATTTTAATATAAAAATACTTTAAAACTCCCAAAAAATACCATTCAACTGGTCGACGAGCGCCGCACGTTGGGAGATGAATTTTGCGAGGGGTGTGGTTTTGCACTCTCTTTACCGTTGAACTTGAATCGATTTTTATTGTTGTTAAATCACTGCGATGACACGAATCTGATTTGAAACCTGACAACACCTAGAAGGAGACAAGTGCGTTGTACCAATGTGGTAAAACGTATTAATTATTAATAATAATTCAGATTGACGCATAGCGACTAATTGCACAAAAATGTATATCGCATGGAGGCGAGCACTTGACATTTCCCCAGAAACTACCCAGCACTCTCCAGACACCATCTGTGCTCGCACTCAGCCCTGTAAGTTTCTGAGCTACCACTTGGCCCAACGGCAAGAACTCTTGGCCGACATTAATTACGGTAACCAGTACTACTCCCCGGGTTTTTCTTCTTGCAACCTTTTCTTTATCGCTGGAATGGAGTGTGCATGTCTGGTTTCCTGCTTGGCCTCGTGGTGGGGGTGGTTTTTCTTACATTTGTTTGTGCTTTAGAGCATGTTAGAATGCTAGTAAGAGCCAAATCTTGAGCAATTATCAGAGCACATGCCGACACATGATAATCTGATTCTGTTTTGAAGGTTGGATGCATGCGTATGTTTTGATTGACTGGCCAGAGAGGCTGGAAGGAGTGCTCGAGGACCCTAAATGATGGTGAAACTCGGTGGATCTTACGGACCCAGTAGAATAGCTATAGCCTATATGGTTCTCTGGTAATCGAATTCATCAGCTGCCCATGAAGCTAGTTTTAACATCGTTACTGTTGATGAAGTGTGCTTTTTAAAGATAAATGAAATGAATTGCCTTTATCAATGCAACTACAGGACGTGTAGCCGGTTTAACTGTATATATTAACAGTCAAGTAGGTTAATACATCATTTTAATTATTAATTGAAACATTTGTTTCGTAGCGAGCTTGGTTAACGAGTGGGGGGATGCATGGTCGACGCTTTAGGTTTGATTCGCTTTGAAAGCAAAATTGCTCACTTTTCTATCTTGTTCTTTTTTTTTTCAAAAAAAAGGGCGGATAATCCCTTGCAAAAATTCAAAAAAAAAAAAACCCTAGCCCAGGCCGACCAAGCCTCTTTCACACCCCGCACTTGAGCTTTTCAACAAACGCATGACTTTTTATTTGCCATGTATTTTTTTTTAATTTTTTTACTGATTTTCAGAATCATTCCGAACCTACCTTGAGTTACATTAAAGTAATTCTTATATATATATATTAATTTTAGATTTGAATTAAAAAAAGAATTGGAAGTAAAGAATTCAAAATTAATTTTTTACATAAAATTTAATAATAATACTACATAATGTTTTATAATTTTAAAAATTTTAATTTTTTTTAGTCCGATCAAAAGGGTAGCGCATTCACATACTCCCGAACAATTACAAACTATACTTTTTTCAATTATTATTAACACAGTAGCACGTATTTTTATTTATTTATGTATTTATTTTTATAAAGTAGATATTCGAAAGTCGGGTTCTAGAAGGAAAGGAAACTAAGGACTGATTGAATTACAGCCCACTGTCTTCGTTTCTTCATTCCAATTGATAGTGGATACAAACAAGAGATTTCCAGGGGGGGGGGAATCCCATACTTTCCAGCGAGATCAACCATGCCTTTTTCGGGGTGTTAGCTAGTGCCTTTTACAGTTCAAATAGCATGTTTTGAATATAACAGGTGGTTTTTCGCTGGGATTGTACTATAGATTTGATCATGAGTGTGTTAGGATGTGTGTCTTATGCTTTCAAGTATTTTTTTAAATATGTCTTTTTTATTTTTTAATGATTTTGGTTCCTGATATTAAAAAAAAACATAAAAAAATATTAGTATATATTTTAAAGTAAAAATATCTTTAAAATGACAGCAAGGAGAAACTTCACCCTGTGCTTACTAGCTGCAACTTGCCTAAAAGTGTGAACGTTACGAGGTCTACATTTTAAGTGTATCGCGTAACTAAAAAAAAAAAAAAGAAGCGAAATTTCTACTCAAGCGTTAATTCGTGTCAAACTTTGCACGCTTCGGGGTTGGGGTCCAGGCATTGGAAGTGGTTCGACGGAGGAAATTATATTAAAGAAAAACTTGAAGAGACGAGTGTTTTAGTGTAGCTAGCGTATAGTAAAATGACACTTTTTATTTCCGTATTAACAATTAATGGAGTAAATATTATGGGTTAAAATAATTTTGTTTTTATTTGAATTTGATTTATATTTTTTTTAATTTTTTTGTTTTATTTGAGATAATTTATAAAATAAAAATTGTTTTTATTTATTTATTTATTATATCTGATATCTATTTTTATTAATGTTTTTTTGGTTTATTTTATTTTTAATTTTATCTCCTATTATATAATTTATTTATTATATTTGATATCTATTTTTTTTATTTTATTTTATCTCCTATTATATCATTTTCTTTAATTTTTATATTGAATCTTATCTATTTTTTTTATTTTTTATTTGATTTTATTTTGCATTTCATCCCTTGCGGAAGGTGCTGTGCTGGCCTTTCTTTTCATCTCGGGTTCGGGCAAAGAGAATAATACGGGACGTCTGACAACACAGGAAGCAATGGCGAAATGCAATGGACTCATGCTCATGAGATGGGTTGATTCGGCTAAGAGGCTGTGTTCTAGATAAAAGCGAAGAATAATACAATTCATGTACCTCGAAGATTGTTGGTTGTTGTTGTTAGGTTTATTAGATTGATCTGGAAACATCCACCCACGTCAGGAGGCTTGGTGTTTGTAATCTAGTCTTTTGGGTATTTTTTTTTTCTCTTAAAAATATAGCTTTTGGATATTTTTCGAGTTGAGCTTCTTCAAACCCGGCCATGATCGGAATCCCGGATCAACCCATCACTCCGGTACAATAACTATGCAACTGAAGAGTACTTACTACCAGTTTATACACGGATAGTTTTTAACCGTGCATCTAAACGAGATGCTGATGCTGATACCTCCTAATCAAACACAAGAAAAAAGAAAAAGAAGGGACACCACACGGCGCGAGCTCATTGTGACAGAACAAAGAGAACCGAGAACATACACGTAGGCCCCCCTCAATACAGGACCCGACCACCAGCCTAAACCAGGTTGGGTCCTTTCTGGTTAAGTTTTAATCATGCACATGAGTTTATGACCGTTGGTGAAACTAAAACTACACTTCAGTCACATACGTGACAAGTACTCCAGCTTCCTCTCTTCCCTACAAACACACTTCCATTTACATGGAGATGTAGTATTAAATTAACTGTCTTAATACGAAAGTGATTAAAAAAAGCGTAAAAATACAGACACCCCCACTACCCCACCGTCACTCCTCATTTTGTTGTCTAGAAATCTCCATCCCCAACACCCCTCCCTCCCACTAAAAACACTCTCTTTCTCCCTCTCTTCTAACAGTCACTGCCTTTCATCTTAGAAGTTCTATCCTCTCTAAAATACTTCTGTTTCTCATATTTTAGCACGCGAACTTGCATCATTCATGGCTGTTTTAGTGTTTTTAGGTCTTTTCTTGGCCCTCACTGGCCATTTAAGTAAGTCGATTGGATTCTTGTGTTTTTGCTTTCCTTCTTTTCCAATCTTTTGGATGAAAAAGTTCAAGGACTTCATAAATGGAATGCTCATTTTTTAGATAGGGTCTTTTTAAACTTTTAAAGTGATCTCCTATCTTGTTTTCTTGGTTCTTCTACCAGTTCAGCTGAAAGAAAAGAGTTTTTGTATTTTCTCCCTCTAAAATTTTCCTTTCTTTCTATATTTTTTTATCACTCCAGGGAAAATTTAGCTTAAATCCATGATGATCTGTAGACTAGTGACGATCCCCCAGTGTTTCTTTTAATTCGTCGATTTATTTTGGAACTCCTCCTTTTCTTCAAATTTCTAGTTATCTCCAGAAGAAAAAGGGTGTGGTTTTTTGTGAACTAACAGTTTTGTTGGTTTTTCATTTTCTGTTGTAGGTGCTACTTACTGCATATGCAAGGATGGGGTTGGTGACACACAGATGCAAAAGACCCTGGATTATGCTTGTGGAGCCGGAGCTGACTGTACCCAAATCATTCAAAATGGCCCTTGTTACCAGCCCAACACTGTAAAAGATCACTGCAGCTATGCTGTTAACAGCTACTTCCAGAAGAAGGGCCAAGCTGTTGGGAGCTGTGATTTTTCAGGAACTGCCATGACTAGTGCCACTCCCCCTCAAAGTAAGTCAAGTCCCACAATCCAGCCATCTCTTACCCAACTATCTGTTGGTGGCACTGACTCGCTCCTTGTTTCGTATGTTTCTGTAATATGCAGATGTAGCCTCTGGGTGTACATATCCTGCATCTGCAACTCCAAGGTATTGCTTACAAAAAAAAACTCGGTGATTTTGACATCTGTGTTGGTGATTTCTCTGTCAATTTTGGATCTTTCAAGATTTTATTTTGCTACGGTGTTTAGATGAAGCTTTTACTGTGCGGGGAGTGTGAATCTGGTTTAAAGCTTCGGATACCTTCTTTTTTTTTTTTTGTCCTCAGAGAACTTTTACTAAAGTGAATTTTTCTTGCGACTGGGAATCAATAAGCTGATGAATCCTGGTGCTGTTAATCATGAATCTAGCCTCCAGCTGTCTCTTTCTCTTTCTCTTTCTGACTTTCTGCACTTGCGTGTCAACCTTGTACGATCCCCATGGTAGATTTGAACTGTGTTTTCTTGCACAAGCAGTATCAGAAAAATATCGTTTCTTTAATGTTGGCGTTAGAGAGAGTTTTGGAAGGTGGTTAAGAAAAAAGTAGATCTATCATTCACGCTTTAACATCTTGCATTGACATATCTTTATAGGTCAGGGGCTGCATTGTCCTTGCAGTTTGAGTTGTGTCCTGATGTCGATTTTTCATCCTTCCCCAAGATTTTGATTCTAAGTCTCTCAGCTTGACATATGTTTTCCACATGTTCAGTGCAGATGATGCAACATTTGAGCAGATTATATTTTTCCGGAGTTTGGTATAATCATTTTCTGGTTTCTCCTTTTGTTTTTACAGCACAGGGACAGGCAACACCCCAACAACCACCACTCCAAGCACAGGCACAACACCCACCGGCACTGGCACAACACCTACCGGCACAGGCACCAGCACCGGTACCGGAACCGGCACCACCACAGGCACCGGCACAGGATCTATAATTCCTACTCCGCCTTCATCAGTCTTCAACTCAGGACTGGGCCCAACTGGCTTCAATGATAATAGTAGTGAGGCCCCTGCTTTTAAAGGCACTAACTTGTGGTTCATTGTATCTTTGACCCTCTTGTCTTCAGGCATATTTTTGTTGTGGTGTTGACGGTGAGAAGCTAAAACGGGGGCAAGGCGGTGGGGGTGTGATGTGTAGATGATTTCATTTTGCAACGGAAGGTTGGGTTAGGCATGTAATTTTACGTTGGGATTGTGGGGGTCATCTAGAGCCACACCTCACTAGGGTTTTTTGGCGCTTTCCCCTCCACCTATGTGAAAAAGCTAGGAATTTGATTCCTATCGAGTGGATGACTGCTGTGTTGGGGAACCTGATCTCTTCTTTTTAGAATTTCTCCTTTTGTATATCTAGAGAGAGGTTGTAGTATTTTTTTTTATATTAATCTAATGAAAAGTTGGCCCATCTACCACCCCCAGTTTGAGGCAGTGGTTATGTATTGTGTTTTAAAGTCCCGATCGTTTCTGTGTTTTAAAGTTTTTTTTGTTTTTAAATCTGTTTTTTTTATTTTTTATTTTGTTGATGTGAAAAAAATTATGTGAAAAGTAAGGTAGCTACATTGTCAAACAATTTATTCTTGAAAAGATTTAAAAAGATTTATATTTTTTAAATTGATATGTTTTAAATAAGATATAAAAAATAATTTTTGAAAAATAAAAAAATATTATTTTAATGTAAAAGGTATTTTGAAAAGTAGATTCGACATTTTCAAACATCTATTTTAATCCATCTCCAGTTTAATTGTTCTTGCACGCTGCTTATCCGCTGCTGCCTTTCTTCGAAATTGTTGCGAGATTAAAGTGCAGCATGGGGGTGCAATTATTAGGGTGTCCTTTTACCATCAATGGCATCATTTTTGTTTTCTCTGGGCAACGCTATCATCGTCATTAGGTGGGGAGGCTTTTACATTGGTCGGTATACGAGAAGGAATTTCCTTCTTTTACATTGGTCGGTATACGAGAAGGAATTTCCTTGTGAACCACTGGTAGAACAGGGCTTTGCTCAATAAAAACTATGGTATAGATTGGGAAGGAATTTCCTTGTGAACTACTGGTAGAACAGGCTTTGCTTAATAAAAACTATGGTATAGATTTTAGCTGGGGATGGTGTCAAAATGTCTAACGAAGAAGAATTTGCAACTTTGCTAGCCAAGAAATTCGACAATCAATGTTGTAGGAGAGAGCACGACATTTGAGCCGCCTACCAGCTCGGAGACGCATCGCAGTATGTTTCTTGACGATGATATTTTTAGCTGGATCAATGATTTTCACACAAGTTTTGTTGATGATGCCAGGCCAGTATAAAGGAAGCAGTGCGAAATTACTAGCAGCATCCTGGACGTATAACATCACAAAATTGTATGAGCTATCCATATCAAATGAGTGGTTCCGCATGGTAGTTTTTGCTCATGCAATTTGTAGCAGAGAAGGGGGGTAGCTCTTCCATCCGTGCCTATCGTGTTATATTTTACTACATGGACATGGCTGAATTAAAGTTTGCCTTGTCCTCCAAAAAACTGGCTCTTCTGTTCATGATTTATTTGTCCTGGAGCATAACTGCTTGGAGAGACGAAATCAAGATACTCAGCGGGATATCGGTAAAACTACAAATATTGTTGATCAAGAAAAAGAATACGTGGTACAAACAAGATATATTTGGACAAGAAAAACCCGTAATCGAAAACCTACTTTATATTTTTTATATTCAACTGCTTTTCCGCAGTCAGGAATGATGTGAATTTCTTCTTTGAGGTGGTGAATGTGTATGCGGGGATGTGAGAGCTAAGTCTATTCTTTCCTGTTTTGTCGATTGGCATATTGACATCAAACTTTTCAATCTACTTAACGACAACGATGTGTGGTTTTGTATGAGATTCTCCATTCAATAACTACGTTGAAAATCTTGGATCAACCCCCAACATCGCAGCAAGATTCCCATTTCCACGTCCACAAATTAATATGCTGAGTTACGGATTTACTCTTACACCAAAATACTTTGCAAATTGAAACAACGAGCAACATATTCATAGACACAAAATGGCATTGAGTTCATCTACGTCTTCTTGTTCCGGGAGTGTGTTGATTGTAGGCAACAAAACTTAAAGACTATCCCCTGACCTCTTCGATGTTCTTACTCTCCCTGCTTCAAATTGCTTTGAATGTTTGGTGGAAGCACAGATCTCTTCCAAAATGTAATACTAATTGTGATTGGATTCAAACCTGAGAAACAATTTGAGCTTCTTTATTGCTATCTTCTCCCAAAAAATCCAGAATCAAATTGGCAACAGAGTTGGGCTTTTCCACATGAGGAATGTGGCCACAATCTGGAATTTGGCGTATGATAGCATCTGGCAGTTCACAGTGCAACCTCTGCATGATGTGATTTAAAGAGCCGCGTGAGTTAATGAGTTTGTTTCCCATTGAATCGATTGGACAACATGGTAGAGAAATTCATTTAGCAGAAAGTCAAGTTAGTTGTGAGCATCCAAAAAGTTTCACACCGGAAGTTTTGTGACAGGCCAAGGACAGATTTTTACAAATGTGTTACACGCTTTGTTTCAAGTTCATCAATCGTACAATGAACAGGAAGATGTTCAGCAAGTACTAACCACGGCCAGCTTGTTGCTAATGATTTGATCATCCTCACCCCAAATGATAAGGGTCTTCTGCTTGACCTGCATAAGAAATTTGTTTAAGCATTTTTAGGAAATTGCTTGGGAGTCAGGACAATTTGATGCACGAACCAAAAGCACAGATTGAAGACTTCAAGGAGTAAATTGCATTCGTCCAGCCTGACACCCCAGTCCAAAAGTGCTAGTTACACGAATTCGACATTCCATGGCACCCTTTTATGCTAATTGGCAAGATCAAAGCATTTATTTACTTCATGACACATTAACAAGTACCTTTTTTATCTGGGCACTGACATTATAACCACCACTATTCATAAAATTTACAGTTGCATCCTCCCACCAAGGATATAGACAATGCAATCTGCCCACCTGGTTACATTCACAACCAACAATAATTAAATCCAATATGACTCTAGCAAAACTTTGTGATAGCAAATATATATATATATATATATAGTGAAACAACAATAGTATGATAAGTTTCGTTTCTGGAAAGAAACCCTCACGTTCATCCAGTCTACGCTGGTGTTTAATGGTAGACTATTGAATGCGATAAGATTAACATATAAGCGCAAGGTGGTGCTCTTCAGTAGATAAACCTGGTTCAAAGGAGTGCTTATGGTTACAGAAGCAATATATACAATTAACAAAAAATGAAAGAGGGGGGCACAAATATCATGCAACAAAAGAAGAGTGTGTTGGAGGAGGAAGGAACATGTGGGTGGCATGATGTTACTCACTGTCTCGAACATGTTCACAGCCCACACATCTATGGAATAGGACTGGAAGAAAAGGAAAAAGGTTCTGCTCATTTTTGTTCCAGGAATCATCTGCAGATGGGACTTTTCATCAAGCCTACTGGGCTCTGATAAGTTTTCATGTGAAACTGGTTGTTGAGCTAACAAAATATAGAGGCTCTTGCTCAGTATTTTACTTATCCTATCACTGAGGGGGCCGTACTTGAACTTTTATCGTATATCAAAACTAAAATCTCTCTACTTATTCAAGAAGCACCAAGATTGACTTCAGACTGTAAATTCTATGTGATTAATTAATCATTTCAAGAGTTAAGTGGCAATTCAAGGAAAAAAGAATGAGCAACGAACGCGTCCATTAGATATATAAAATTAACCAAAAGAAGGGAGAATGAGAAGTCACTTAGTGTAGCCAATTGACGAACAACAAAGATCACATGCATGTAAAATAACAAATCCTAGAGAACCTCTGTTGAGTCATCGATGCAATAAAGCGAAAATATCATGTATAATCAGTGGAGATGACCCCAGATAGAATTGAGTGGAAAAGAATTAACGTAGACAACAAATATTGAGCATTCAAGACATTGTTCAGTTGAGTGGAAGACTTACCCCAGCATATGCTATAGCTCTAGGTAACTTTGCAAGGTTCCCTGTGTCTTCAGCATATACACTCGCGTCAATCAACACCAACTTTTCTACCTGAAAAGAGAGCTAAACATTTGAGTTTCATGGCACAAATAGATGCAGTAACTTTGGCTACTGCCAGTAAAAGATGTATAATGATTGGCTAGTAACTTCTCCTGAATAGATGGACGGCACATGTGTAGGTGCTCAGTTACCGAGAACTACTTACTGCTTCAGGATGATTGACAGCAAAGTCAATTGCAACAGCAGCACCAAGGCTTGGTCCAACCAATATGATGGGTCTTCTGATATAGGATTTCCAGAGCTGCGGTTAAAATGAGATGACCCAAATTAGTTTTAGCATAATGGATACAATCACTAAATTCTGCAAATTCTGGTTTCTGCAACCTAACTAAGGAAGCCTCTAACTGGTCCCTCCATTCTGAAAGAGGAAATAACAGGCACGGATAGATTAAAAATTTCATAATAGAGCAGAAAAAGGCTGCGGATTGAACATAAGTGAACTTGATAGTTGAAGCACCTGATACAAGTGATCACGCTTAGATGCAACATCACATGGTGGAAGTCTCTCTGGCAAGCACATAAAAAAACAGGAGATATTGCGATCATGGTATGGGAGGTTGGGAAAAAGAAAGAAAGAAAGAATAACAAGCTAGAACTTCCATAATTAGAAAAAGGAGGCAAGAGATGCAAAACAAACCCAAATCAGAGAAACCCCAACCAAGAACATCGACAGCCCAAGTCTCTAAACCAGCCTCCTCTAGCAGTGGAAATGTGTATCTCCATTCTAAACAGGAACTGAATTATAATATGTAGTGAACTTTAAAGGCCACATATTTGCAGTTATTCTCAAAACAATGTTACTGAGTATATCATGTACCTGTCAAAACCATGGAGGAGAACCACTGGACTTCCCTCACTCTGTATCAAAGGCTTCACACAACTACTCATGATGCTTCTGTCTGCAAACCCCACCTGCATTGTCAGTGGATAATATGCAGTTGGGATGTCTTGGAAATTCGAAGCAAGCGAAAGCGTTACAAAATTTTGATATCGAAAGGTGTGTTCTTGCTAACAATAAATCAACAAAACCTCAAAAATCAGGAATTTTTTTTTTTGGAATTTGCTATTAAAAATAAGAAAAGGCCATTTTCCCAGCAAGCATAATATTCACAAATAAGTAGCCACACAACAATTTATCAAACAAACAAGCAAAGAGAGAGGGTATCAAATACATAGTGAAAGTGAGAATTACGCTTACTGGCAGCCTCTCAATTCTGGTAGCAAGCCTTCTTGCAAAAGGGTCTTTGATATTCTCAACCTCTTTGGGTAGAAAAGAAGGGAAATTGCTACCCTGAACTGTAAAGAGTTTCACATGGGCTCTGCGTTTTGCAGGCACTAATGCAGGGCTGGCTGTGAGGGTGAGCATCTCTGTCACCCACAGGTTGAACTCTTATTACTGGTTGCTTGCTGCTCACCTTATCCTTCTGTCAAACCGTGAAGAAGGAAGAGCTTCATATTCGTGTGGCCTTAACTGTGAAACCGTTGATCTATATATATAAGCAAGTAATAATTATTACAGTAGTTATTTGGGATATTTTAACCAGATCGGAATCATCATTCATTTATGGTAATCATTCAGAATCACCTTCTAACACAAGAAATCTGAATTCTATCAGTTACTATACCTGTGACCCGCGGCCAATTTTATTTTTTTTTAACATAAAACATGAATTTTTAGGCGATGATATTACACGGATGAGACTGAGCACACCTGATCAATGAAAAATTCTGCACCAATCATTTACAAACGAGTATTACACCAAGAATTGACAAGCGGACGAGTTCTCTAGTTGGCTATGTTGATATAGCTTAGATAGGGAAAAGAGACTGATTTTCTCTGTGAAGAAACAAGAAAAACTCCATGCTTGAGTTATTAATTTAATTAAATTGAATAAAATCAAGTAATTTAATAATTTGATTTAAATTATTAGCAATAATTGTAAATGAATAGTACAAAAAAAATATTTGCTAACAATCAACTAAAATAAATTAACTGTTAATATTTATCTCTGAAAAGAAAAACATAGTCGGAGAATCATCGTCATTTTACTGTTGATAATGTTCACAGCCAAAAAAACCTTGTTAAAAGCTAAAACAGTACAAACCCCACTGAAAAAAATTACTGGCGATATTGAAAAAAATTACTGGCGATATTAAAAAAAAAACCGCATGAGTCATAAGAGCAAGCGGGTGATCTGCTACTCTTTCCTTGCATCGACTATCAGGCCAGTGTGGCAACCAGAGTGTTAGGTCTCGACTATGCTGTGCTCATTTGGGACTGATCATCTCGGCATTGTCTTGGGGCTGCAGCTATCTACAGGAACTATGACCGTGCCAACGCAGTCAGCTTGCTGTAGCAAAGAAAACAAAACACTGCAGGCGTTCCTCTCAGTTACCTTGCCAACGTAATTTTTTTGTTGTAAATTAAGCTCTCTTGTACATGCATAAACAAATGTATTGCCCATACATATTTGTAAAGGAACCTGTTTGGCCTTTCATCTCCATGCATACAAAATTCAAAGAGTTGATAAAAAGCATAAATGCCAAAGTAGTTATTAGGACCACTAGTTATTATAATGAATGCTGGTGGTCACACCTTCACATTTTTCTTTGGACTTCCATTGTGAAGTTCTCTTTTACTCTCGTCATTCAAGATTTTTTATCTTTGATTAAACCCTTTTATGGCTAACTGGCTTTGATTTGTTAAAAAATTGCAAAATTGAAAGATGAAGTTTCAAAGGTGAAAAGACAGGAAAAATAGGTGGCTGGTTCAAAGTTTGCACCAAAAAATTCAGTTTGGCTGCTATACTTTCCAATTTGTTTTTTTTTTAATGTCCCTTTAGATTTTGAAATTTTAATTTGATCTGTAGCTTTGAATCCTTATTTTTCAATCATAGTTTGAGAAAAAGTCACCAAATTCTGATAATAAATAAATAAAATCTCAGTTCATATTGATTTAGATCATAAAATAATCAAATTCTATTTGATAAAAAAATTTTTATTTAAATGTTATTTGACCTTTCAATTATCTAAAAGGGTAGATTTGTGTTTAAAAAGTTTTTTATTTGAGTTGATTTTAAATTTATGGGCTAGTTTTAGGGTTATTTGAGGCTATATACAGTTTTATCATGATGCATTATAAATGATTTTGATAAAAATAAAAGAGGTGGAATAGATTTCTAGAAAAAAATATTATCAATTTTACCTTTTCAATCCTCACCATAACCAAAATACAGGGAGAAATAGGTGAAGTGCCGTTGACCCCTTGAAAAAAGAATAAAAAAACTCATCTCAGGTGCGTAGATCTAGGCGGAGGGCCAATGCACCTCTGCTTTGTTTTAAGCCCAGGCACGCTAAGAACACCCACCAATCTCACATATAATTTAAATATATGATTTTCTTTAATAAAATACAATTTAATTTATACCTAGCTTATAAATACATTTATGTTCTTATGAAGCATTCTTTTTATTATGCTGTTATACCTAACATTTTATTTTCTCTTTAATGGTATTAAATACAATATTTTTATGTGTTTTTTTTTCATTTTATTAAATAAAATATTACTTCCAAAAAACAATGTTATTGAATACAAATAAGTTTATGATTCATGTTTTGAGATAAATATTTATTTTTATTTTTTAACTTTTTAATTTTATTCATTAGTTAAATATCGTTTGGTTTTTAATTGATTTTCAAATAAAATGACAACATTTTTTCTAATAAACACCACCTTGTATAATATTTATTATATTTTATTCAATCATTTACATAATTGTATCTATTTTTTTATTAAATTAAATAAAAATTTATTTTAATAAATAAATTTATTAAATATAATAAGATAAATATTTTATATTGCAAGATCAAATACCTTAATCTATATCTATTTTTTAATTTTTTTAATTTAGTCTTTAGCTATGATTTATAATTTTTTTGATATTTATTGATATAAATTGTTCTCGATGTATATAATTAAATTTATGAATAAATTTTTAAATTTATATTCAAAAAAAATTTATATATAAAAAAATGTATTTTTTTTTAATATTGTGATGATAAACGTGTGAGATAGCCAGCAAATAATTAAAATAGTAGTATAAGCAAGGTCTAATAGCAAAGTCAACTTTTTTTAATATAAACTCGTGGTTAAGAAAAATAAACAAAGTCATCACAAGGAACTATCAGTGGCAACTTTTTTTTTTCCTTCAAAGGAAATTTCTCTAAGTTTTTATTTATACAGAGAGGTATTTTAAATCAACAGGTTAAAGATAGGCTACAAAAATAATTAAGACAGTGTTTAAGATTGTAATAGTCACAGTGGTTTAAAGTATTTTTTATTTAAAAATATATTAAAATAAGAAATTATTTTTAACATTAATATATCAAAAAAATAAAAAAAATCATTTGAAACAAAAACCAATTTATTTTTCAAATTAAAAAATATATAATTGCCCTCACGTTCGCAGATACTTCCTTACCGACGTGTTTTTTAAGCTCATGAAGGGATATCTGGTTGCCACGGCAGCAAGAAAGGATTCTTCTGGTGGTAAGCAGGAGAGAAAATGAGAGATTTTTGTGGATTAAAAAAAGGGGGGGTTTAGTTTTTAAAAAAAACTTAATGATAATTTTATAATTTTAACCCTGGAATGAAGTTTTAGTTATTAAATAAAATATAATAATAATTCTATAAATAATACAATTTTCTCTGATAAAAATAATTTTTAATTCAACCTGCGCGGAGATAAAGTGGGTAGTGAACGTTAATATAAGACGAAACTTTAAAATGAATATCATGGAAGTCACGAAGCAAGCGGGAAGCATCTCCGACGTTTCCCCATGTTCTTTTATTTTCCACAGCGAAAGCAGACTGTTCTATTAGGGGACCCACGTGGAGAAAACATCCAACGGTCATGATCTGTTAACACCGTGACTACATTCCCTGCTTGATAACACCGCACATCACATTGTCTCCATTTATAAACGCAGGATCTTCAGATTTTAATTAAAAAGAAAAAACCAAAGTCAGTGTTCTCTCCAGCAAGCCCCCATACCATGGATCCACAGCAACAAAGAGCAGGAATTCCCCAGCGCGGCACTCCTCCTCAAACCGGAGATTTCTCTCCAATTCTCACTGTCTTCCTCTCCTTCATCGCCATCTTCGCCTTGGTAGTCGCTCTCTCACCAGTGTTTTTAACTGTTTCAGCATCCTCTTTATATACAGCAGCGCTGTGAAATGCATGTTTATGTAGACGGTCTGTAAAACGGTTTTTGTTTTTGCTAAATAATGATTTTTTTTTTTTGGTAATTAATGCTGTTCCAGGCTTGTTATAGACGAGCACTTCTAATTATGTATTGAAACATGTGTGCTGCGTTGTTGTGGAGAATTTGATTGTGATTTATTTTCCTCATTTGGTTTGATTTTCTAATTTTGGAATGTAGTTGATCTAAAATTTAGGGATTTCACACTCTGTAAATGCATTATTATCAAAATGTTAGCTCAATAACCAGCTATGCTTAAGTTTAGTTGAATCGGACTGTGGTCTTCTATACCAAATTTGATGGTAAATTGACTTCATTAATCATCTCCCCAGCTTCTACATCCATCTTTCATTTCATATTCGAACTCGAATTGTTTCGTTGTTTAATTCTCAACAGACCAAGTTCATGAGTGGATGGATGCTCTTTAATATTTTAACTTTGTTTGGTTAAAATTATAGAAGTATGTTGAATTTTTATAAGCTGGAATATCTGCTACTTGAGAGTGGAGCCAGGGAATTTATGACATTCTATGGCAATATTATAGATAGTGATTCCATCGTCATCAAATATTAAGAATAGTTTATCCATCTTGCACCAAGTCCCAGAAGGTCATGTTGGGGTATATTGGAGAGGAGGTGCCCTTTTACAGACAGTTACGGATCCAGGTGTGAATACATGACTGTTTATCCAAGTTGCATTTAGTGTTCCTGGCATTTTGCTAGTGGAATCATATTTTACAATTTTCAGGTTTTCATCTAAAGTTGCCTCTGATAACCCAATATGAGCCTGTTCAGGTAACACTTCAGACAGATCAGGTACGTTTTATTTTCCAAGTCATGGATTGAGAGCTCTGTATTGCACATTTGAATCCCTCTTGTATCTCAAAAAAATGCAGGTTAGGGACATTCCTTGTGGTACTAAAGGAGGAGTCATGATTAACTTTGAGAAAATCGAGGTGAGGCCATAAGTCGTGGCTTTTTATTGACATCACAAGCAGCTTAAGGCTTGACAATCTCCATTTATATTTGCTGCCTTTTCCTCTTAATACAATTTATGTGCATTCTTGAAATGCTTATCTCAGGTTGTCAATCGGCTTGGTAAGGAATATGTATATGAGACACTACTGAACTATGGCGTGCAGTATGACCACACATGGATATATGACAAGATTCATCATGAAATTAATCAGTTCTGCAGCTCTCATACTCTTCAACAAGTTTATATTGATGTTTTTGATCAGGTTTGTTATGGAATTCTAAACGAGACATACTGTTTACCCAATAGATCATTCCCTGGATGGTGGTTGTGTCCATCAAGTATGCTTTTCAAACGTGTCTTAAAGTTGATTTATATTTCTTCCTGCTGCTTGTATCCATGTTGAGGAAAGATCAATTTCACTATCTTTCTCAGATTGATGAAAAGATGAAAGATGCTCTTCAAGGTGATTGCACACGTTATGCTCCTGGAATTGAAATAATAAGTGTGCGTGTCACAAAGCCTACCATTCCAGAAAGCATAAGAAAGAATTTCGAACAGATGGAAGAAGAACGCACTAAGGTATCCTACACTCTTCTCAGTCAAATGAGTTTGATATTCATTCTTTTACTTTCCCTCCACTGAAAGTTAGTTTGAGACATAAAAGACGATTTAGTTGGTGATGAAAATATTTTCTGAGATTACTGTGTATATGAAGGCTCTCTCTCTCTCTCGGACTGTTCATACATGTATGTTTTAAGGTTGTCTATTAATGTGGCTTTAGCAGAGTGATGTAATTATGAACATCCTAGAACCTCATTCAACTGAGCAACTTGGATGCTATGGTGGGCACATTCAATTTGACATTCCTAATTTTCTGCGTGTGAAATATTTATCACGCATGCATCTGTGAGAGTGATTGATTCAGATTGTGCACTGCTGTTTAGGTCTTAATTTCTATTGAGAGACAGAAATTTGTTGAGAAAGAGGCAGAGACAACAAAGATGATGGCTATCAGTGAGGCTGAAAAGAATGCCAATGTGAGCAAGATTCTTATGGAACAGAAGTTGAGGGAGAAAGACAGTGCAAGGCGGGAGCAAGAGATTGAGAATCAAATGTATATGGCTCATGAAAAGAGCTTGGCAGATGCTGCATTCTACCGGTGAAAACTCCCTGTTTCCTTTTTCATGTTGGTGTCTTTCAGTCGATTTCTTGAAAGTGGATTAATATACTTGCTCTCTCTCTCAGCGTCTTGAAAGAAGCTGAAGCAAACCAATTGAAGCTTACTCCCCAGTTTCTCGAGCTGAAATTCATTGAAGCCATTGCTGATAATACAAAAATTTTCTTCGGGGACAAGGTTTTAATCTCTCTCTCTCTCTCACACCACATGCACGCACATGCCTGCCCGCCCTACATACACAAAAATTTAACATGACATTCTTTTTACAGGTGCCGAACATGGTTCTTGATCAGAGACTGCTGGGAAATTTTCTGCAAGGGATGTCTGGAGGGATGGCTAGAGAAGTGATCTCGGAAGAAGTGTGAAGAGAGAGATTGGGAATACAGGTTAAGAGTTCGATCTCCAATCTGTCCATTATGTGTGGCCGATAGCTGTATTCCCATACTGCTGCAAGGCAGCGATGATAAATTAGTGATTGCATTCCGTTTAAGCTTGGTTTGGGGATGACCTATGCTTTTTGCCTTCAATAGAAGGTTGCTACCAATGGTATATGCGTCACGCGTGTACTCTTCAATGTCATTGAGAGAAATAAGCTAGTTGATGTTTTCTTAGGTTCAACATTCGTGTATATTGCTGCACGTTCTCTATTTGCTCACTCATGACCAGTCCACACACTAAAATTGTAGTGTCACGCCGTAGTATTTGGTACCAAAGATTTGCAAGATTGCTTAATTTTAAGAGAAAGGAGACAAAAGTTTTGATTGTGACTCACTGGGTCCCCCAAATTTATCATAGATGAGTCCAAAGCCATGTTTATTTTTACGTGTTAAAAGTATTTAAAAAAAATTAAAATTTTTATTTTTTATTGTGAATTAATATTTTTTTAATATTTTAGATTATTTTAATATATTAATATTAAAAATAATTTTTTTAAAAAAATTATTTTAATATATTTTCAAATAAAAATTATTTTAAAAAGGTAATAGAAAACTTGACCTAATTAGCCAATTTATTTAAGTGCGGAAATCCTGCTCAGTAAAAAAAAATGACGGGCCCCCTCTCGGAATGGATTCTCCAGAGCACAAAGATGGTGACAACGGACAAGGGAAGCGCAACAAAACAGTAGTTTTGGGAATTCTGAATGGTAAGGTGTGATGGGTGTCCAAGGAAATCGTCTGCTATTTTTTGTTGAAACTTTACAAATGCTGCTCTGGCTCTTCGATCTTCATCTTTTTTAAAAAAAATTAAAAAACACTCCAGCACTTTGATCCGCCTGGACTCCCTGGAGTATGGGTTGTGTGTGTTTGAAGAGGCAGCAGAAATGGAGCGTACGAGAAATGATTACATACATTTTGTCTCAAGTTGATAGTTGCGAGTTGAGCTTCCACAACACCAATCTGGCTTTGCTTCAGCAAGAAGTATTGGTGCCTGTTATCAATGGAGTAGTTTGGGTAGAAATAAATGGAAATGCTGCTCTCAGATGAACAACAATGGAGGATAGAAACGGTAAGAAGGACAGAGAAGGAAAGCACGATGGTTTCCCGGATTCCCTTTAATTCATTGTATTCAAAATATGCATCGCCAGACAAAGTTATATATCCCGAGCGTTCTCTTCTACAACTATTCCTTGGAACATTCAGGAACAAAAGAGAATAAAAGGCAGTTAGTAAAACTGATTGAAACGGTGCGTAAAGGGAAACTAAATGAAACGCTGCGAATAACCGTTAACAAAACGGTGCGTTTGTGTAATGGTCATGGGAGTACGATCCATCATCTAAATTCTAAATTTGGTCTTTCCCTGTTATTCCTTCTTCTTCGTTTTGGACTCCTGACATTGATTGATACTATGAAGCCTCAACCAAATAGCTTTGTGTATAAGTATGATTAGAAAATTAACAAAAGGTTGGCTTGATTTGGTTTCTTTGTTTTCTTGAAAACAAATTAAACCAAGTCAAAAGAACTAAATTACTGGATATATATATATATATATTAAAAACTTGTTAAATATTAAAACATATAATAAGCTCATTGTTAAAGCAAGTTAGGACAGCTAGCTAAGTTCAAAACAATAAGCACCAATTTAGTGACTAAATAAAAAAATAATGTACACCAATGCAGTAATGTAAAAACAAGTTGGCACAACCAATTAAGTCCAAAACAATAGGCATCAATTTGATACTTAAGTTAAAAACAATGGGTGCCACTCGCAGTACTAATTAATGACTCTTTATCTCATGCATGGATTCTTGTTCATAAATAGACAAAGCATTCAAGTCTTAATACACACACTCAAGAGACAAATAAGAGAAGAAGAGTAGAGTGAGAGAAGGAAAATAATCTTATAAAATTATGAGAAATTTGTGAGAGAATAAGTAAGGTGTTTTCTCTTAATAATAGAAAGATTTTTAGTTGTTCTTTTATTATTTGAGAGAGATTGTAATTCTCATATTATTTAGTAAAATCATTCTATACTTACCTATGAACGTAGCCTAATTGAATGAATCATGTAAATTTTTGTATGTTTCATTTCTTATTTTATAATATTCTTTACCTTTTATCTTGTCGGATTGTATGTTAGTATCTTAATACTTATTAATTTAAACAGCTTGGCTAAGTTTTGCTAGGTTTTTCGACAGAAACCAAACCATTTGAATTGATGGTTACTTAGAGGTAAATCATTAATTTTTGTGAAGTCAATTACACTGCTTAGTAGAAGCCACTTACAATTATTGTTTGGTATTTAAATATCATAAATGTGAAAGGGGCTTAGAGATAAGATTATAGAATTAAAGGGTTTGTTGCGGGGTTTGGTTTTTTCATAGAAGGTTTTTTTTTAATTAATTAAGTGTTTTGATATGTTTATATATATCACGATTAAATTATTAAAAACTATGTAAATTTTGAGTAGACGTAAGATTTGTAGTAGTGAATAATCTCTAAAAATACAAATATAAAACCTCATAAGTTAACCTGGCTGTTTTTTTATTAATTTGCTTAGCGGGCAAGTAAAGTCAGGGAATTTAGAGGCTGTTTCGGACTCTATTCTATGTAGTTTGAGGGAACAAGGTGGAGAGGATTCGAATTTTAGTGAGGAAACTTCTTGACAAGTGGTAAAACGATTTATGAAAGATGGAAGTATTAAGGGTTTCGCAAACCTGATCATTGAAGCTCGGAAGTTGGATTTAGCAATTAATGTGGCTGATAAATCCACTGGGTTTGGTATTGTTAGTGCCTGTGTTAGTCTTGGATTATCAGATAAAGCACACAGTATCGTCATGAAACGGATGCTCAAGGTGGTTCTGTAGGTCTTGGGGTCTTTGTGCCAAACTTGTAGGCATATTGTAGGGTATAGAAAAGCTGAAGCTACTCAACTGGTCATGGAAATTAGCAACACGGGGCTTAAGTTAGATGATGGAAGCTACAATGCACTAATAGAAGCATCAATGACAAGCCAAGATTTCCAGTAGGCTTTTAGTCCGTTTTGGGATATGAGAGAGGCTAGAACACCTGACCTGAAAGAAAGCTATTTGACAAATATGACAGGTTTAATGGAAAGCCAGCGCCCTGAACTAGTGACTGTTTTTTCAGATGAAGTTGTCGAGGACCCTCGAGTTGAAGTGAAATGTCATGACTGTAATTCAATTATTTATGCTTATTGTAATGCTGGGCGACTAGAGGATTCAAAGAGGACTTTCAGAAGAATGACTTTTCTCCAGTTTGAGCCAAATGACCAAACATATTTGTCCCTAATTAACGGGCATGTGACTGCAGATAAATATTTCGGTGTTCTGATGCTGTGGAATGAGGTTAAGCAAAAGTTCTCACCTAATATAGAGAAGGGTATTAAATTTTATCACAGTTTGGTTATGCTTTCCTATTTGCTCTGGTAAAAGAAGGTTTCTTTGATGCAGTGATGCAAGTACTAGAAAAATCTCAGGAGATGGAAGATTTTTGTGGATAAATGAAATTACAAGCAAGCATTCATGGGGAGTCATAAGAAGCTGAAAGTATCAAGTTGAGAAAGAGGAACGTCCGAAAAATGGAAGCGCTTATTGCTTTTAAGAATTGGGCTGGGCTAAGTGCGTGAGTTTCAAGGATGTCCCATGGTTAGTTGTCTACTCGTCTGCTTGAGCTTTTGCTCACAGTTTTACTACGATGCATAGAATTCAAATTGGAAGCGCCTGCTTTCAATCAAATGAAACATGTTTTCCTTTATTCAAATGACCTGAATGGACTAGTTTCCAGATGATTCCGTGTTCCCTTTGATTTCGAGTCATGACAGGATTCAGTAAAGGACTGTCTTCCGAGACGAGGCCAGTGCAGTGCTTGTTTCAATTAGAAGAGTTCAGTTGCACCATTAAGTTCAGCACTGTGTATTCTGAGGGCATTTCACTAAGGCTGTATCTTCATACTAGATCTACATGCGGTATTGGTGGATGAATCAGCAGATGGGAGCTGGATTTTCTTTCCATTCGGGGGTCCTGTTGAGCTGTTAAATTCAATGGCTAAGAAAGTAAGATAAACCTTGTCAGCTTTTTAGGATGATATTTTGCTGCTGTAGCTGTAAAATTTTCTTTGTGATCTAGCATGTGTTATTTTGTATTGAAACATACATTCATATTCTTTCTATCCAGTGTGAATATCTAGAGATTCTTTCTACATGGAGATAAATTGGAAATCATATCGCTGTTTGAATGGGCAGTAAAAATCACGTTTCTTAAGAAAACATGCTGCAGGTCCTCTTGCATTAGTTGAAAGTTACTGGTCATAGTGTTCACATTAACAAGTGTGTTTCTCTTCTTTACTGTTTGCTGGGTCTCCTACTGGAATGTACGTTGCTTTACAGCTAGAACCCACATGGACATGGTTTGCTTTTAGGAAGCAAAAGAAGGAGAAATTTGAAAGTTGTCTCCTCCACCGAAAGGAAATATCAACTCCATCCAAATATCACTATAAAACTATCATACTCTCTAGTGAAGTTTCTTCCTTACTTCAAACTTGCTAATAACTAATTCTCCACAAACTCTCACCAATGCCATCCTCCTCAAATGCATGGGTCTTCACCTGCATTCTTCTCTCCCTCCCCGTGCATTTCACCATCTCTGCTGCTGTGCATCCTATCCCAATAAATGGCACATGTCATGACACTTGTGGCACAATGCCAGTGAAGTACCCCTTTGGCTCCGGATTTGGTTGCGGGCACCCCGACTTTTCTAGATATGTAAGATGCAACTCTGACATACTAGAGTTCTCGACTGGAACTGGAATTTACAATATCTCAGAAATCGATTACACAACTGGTTCCTTAATTATCACAGACCCCTTCATGTCTACTTGTAGTTCAATGCAGAACTCAGGAAGCTTTAGCCTGGATCGAGCTAGTCCATTCTCTTTAACGGGGGAAAATATATTTGTCTTGCTTGGATGCTCAACCAATTCTCCTTTATTTGATCCAGCTGAAGATTTGTGTGCTATGGGGTCGCGCTCCCGTGTATGCAGAGGACTATACTCTTGTAAGGGAGTGACAGGAATAGGGTTGCCACAGAATGCGCCACCTTCCACTTGTTGTGTTTACGAGTCACCTATCCAACTAGCAGGCTACACGTTGGATCTTCCAAAGCTCCAATGCTCTTCTTATACATCAGTATACAGTTTCGGGGGGAGTGAGGGGGATCCAGTGAAATGGAAATTTGGGATTTCTCTGCAATATAATGATTCATACTATTCTAATTTATGCAAAGATTGTGAAACCAGCGGGGGCTTGTGCGGCTTTGCAGGTTTTGATCAGTCATTTGCTTGCATTTGTAGGAATGGGAAGAACACCTCCACTAGTTGTTTTGGCCAAGGTTAGTTGTTCACCATTCCAATGCTGTTCTTCGTTTTCTCTTTCTGTAAGAACCTGTACGCTGATGTATACCTTTGATTGATTAGGCTATACCTGGAGCGGGATACGGGAGTCAAAAATTCAAACCAAGCTCAGTTTTGGAGGTAAGTGCCTTTTGTCAAACTCTCCTTTTTATGCTGATCAACTTTAGCACTAAAAGTTACTAAAAAAGAAGGGGGGAAAAACTCGCAGAACAAAATGTCTTCTGTGCTTTGGATTTTTTTGCTGTGGCGTGCTTGACTACACCCTTTCCTATTCCCTCAAATCATTGCACTCATGTCACCTAGCTAGAGAGTGTCAAGTTGGCCAAAGAAAGAAACAAAAGGTCATCTAAATGGTATATCCGTTCTTCATTATTTGATCGCCTGGAACCCTTTAAAGTTGCTCCCAGATTTTCTTTTCCTCTCTTATTTTTGCCTTGTAAATGCGCTGCTGGAAGACTAGACAAATTTCGCTCGTGGGACACTTGCCCCCACAAAAGTAAAGCAATCCCGAAAAGTCAAACAAATAACTAGCTTAGCCCATCCTCAAGTGGATTCCCTGCTTGTTATCTTGTAACCATTAAGTCGTATTTTTGTACTCGACGCTCGTACTTTTTCTCGTCGCTAGCCTCCTTTCTTTACTTACACAGACGCTAGTTACATGTCCTCATCACTTTCTCAATTTTCTATTGCCATCCAGGAATCTTGCTCTTGTGTCTGGCACTTTCTATTTGAAGATTGGAAATGAAAGATCTCCAGCAGTAAAGCCTAGAACTCAATCGCTTCTTAGGTCAAATGCAGCACTTTATTCTCTAACTGACAGGAAAAATGTCCAGATTCTGCATCTACCTAGCTTACTGCATGTCATGATTGTATGTTCCATTTTAGTTTAAAGTTCAAACTTCAAGATGGATAATACGTTCTGTATTACAGCTTACTGTTACCATTACTAATAACTGATGATGTACAAAATTTTCAATTTGCTTACGAAGAAGATAGATGTGATTGGATAATAGGTTCATTATTTAATTCTTATACTTTGATTCATTTTCTTTAAGTAAGGTGACTGGTAATTTAAATGTAAAAAGCTAGGATGACTAGTTAAAAAATAATTCAAATAGTTTTTTTTATCTTTAATTAGGTCATGTCAAGAAATAAATATAAAAAAATATTAAATTTTAAAAAATTTATAATTTAAGTAACGAGCTTGATAAAATTTTTAATTTAAATTACGAGTTTGATTTAATATATTATCATATCAATATTGAAAAAAATATCTTCTTAACTTTTTTTTTTAAAACCAAACCGTATTTTTTGTCATCATCTAGTTACTTTTAAACTTGATAAATCAAGTGAGTCTTGGAATAATTTTCATGTGATTTAATTTGAAACTCAAATTAGACAAGAAATTGGGTTAAGAGATTTCAAAATTGACTTATTAAATTATATTTAATAATAATATCAAATAATTTATTGTAATGCAAATATTTTTTTATTAAAAAATTTAGTTTGATGACAACAAAACCAATAAACTAGTAATATCTAATATAACATGATAATATAACATGAAAAGAGAATGATAATAGGTAGTCTAATTTATTATATAAGTGATGAGGTAAATTTTTTAAAAAAAAAAGATTAAATAATTTTAGTTTGGGTATCATGATCTTTACTCTCGATCCCTAACTAGCAACACAAGCATGATGTCATGGGAACACCCTACATATATTAAATCTTATAACATACGTATTAAAAACAAGTTATTTAAAATATTGCAGCATTTTATAAATTTTTAAAATATTATATTATTTAAAACTAATAGAATCAGTAAAATTCAAGTGTAAAATCAATTATAAATGAATACCTAGAAATAAAGTAATATATATAAATCTTCAAGAAATTAATTATTTATACCCATTATATAATAAATACATGTTAAAATTATCTTGTTCATCTAAAAAACAAAAATAAAAGGCAAGAGGATGCAAAATTGAAAACTGTTGAAGATCACTGGAAAAAATATCAACATCTATAACGGATATAGAAAAACTCAAAGAAATTGATTATCCAAAAAAAACCTAAGAATAACCCTAGAGAGTGAGGCAGGTGGAAGTGAAAGATAAATAAGTTTATTGCATATAAAGACTCGTAAAAATTAAAAACATCATAAGTATAGAAAAATTCTTATAATATTTATTTTTATTTACCTATATTTTCACTTGCCAAAAGACTATCACAACCCATTATATAAAAAACCTAGAAAAACTCTAATAATATTAAATAAATAAATAAAATGTATTTTTGAATAAGAATAAAACAAAAAAGGAACCATAATAAAGAATGAAGAAATATCTATTTTCATAAATAATCTCGTGCCTTATTCTTGATGGGTTGGAAGAAAATCGTCCTTATGTTCAGTTTGCAGTCCTCAATCAAAAATATTTTTATATACATAAATCACCTTATTATGGATCCTTAATTTCTGTGTGTGCAAAATACCATCATGAATATCTAATCCAATGTGTCTACGCAGAGCGCCCCTTCAGAGGTTTCTAACACAATGTTTTTGTACAGGGCGCCTCATTATAAACAACCAACACAAACATGAATAACACATTAGTTTCTTAGTGTCTTTTTTCCGTCAGAAAAAACCCCCTCCTCCCCTCATGCCTTACTATACAAACTTTCTCAATCATAGTATTTTTGGAGCACATATCATGGTAAAATAATTATTAAAAATTATTGGGTTGTGATTTCAACTGACATATATAAAAACAAATGATAAATAAAATTTACTACATGTTACAATCTTTAAAGGCTAAAGATAAAACTTTAAAAATCTTTAATTTTATTTATTCAAACTATTATTATATTTTTTATATAAAAAAATTAGTAAACTTTAACAATACTTAATAATAAATATTTTTATTTAAAAACCGTATGGAACAATCTATTTCCCACCTGAAGTTTTTTCACAACTTCAAGAACGAGATACCTGTGTCTTTTGGCCAGGAAGGTTTCCAAATGAAGCAAATTTTTGGAATCTTTTGATTTATTTTTATTTTTATTTTTTTAATGAGAGGTGTTATTGATCACATTCATATATTCTTGAATTTGAACGTGGTTCCGTAATATTGACAATTACCGAGGATCCCAATTTATTATTTGACTCGTGGCTGACACGGCACTGGCTGTAAAATTCAGAATACGGTGGGAGTGCACCGCACACAGATTGTATTCTCTTACCGTCACCGGACCAAATTTAACGCCCCTACATATAAAAATATTATGCATTTACTTATTATGGTATTTATCTATTCATCTTTTTTAGCTTGCAAGAAAATCTCCTACTATTTTTAATTTGTTTTTGGTGCGCGCGCTGTGGGGCGTGTTTCCAAAGGATTCTGTGACGTTGTTATCTCAATTAATTTCAAAGTGTTAAGAAACCGAGACAAACTCCGGCATCAGCGACAAACTGGACAGTATTTTTTTTTTAATTTATCCACGCAGCTCGCAGACACCACAACTAATTTTTACATTTTATTAAATATCTTATAAATTCAATAAACATGTAAAATATTGCAAAGATAATAAACATACATGTCAGAACTCGAACCAGATACAATGAAAAAAAATAAAAATCTCTTCCACCGCTAAACTAAACCCCTAAAATGAGACAGCAGCTTCCTTAATTTTACAGCTGTTTGTTTGAGACAAAATGATGGCCTAAAATAGAATACTGCTCTTGTACTTCGCTTATAAGCATAATTCTTAAAAAAAATAAAAATGTTTATGCAAATCAGAAGTATATTATCCTGTTCTCATCCCCTTCTACTTGCAATCGCCGTGTCTCTCTCTCTCTATATATATATTTAGAAATGTAGACGTGATTATTTTTGAAATTTTATTTTATTAAAAATACATAGAATAATATTTTTTATTTCTTATACTTTTTTTCATATTAAATTATTAAAATAATAAGAAAATTAATTTTAAAAAATTAAACTCTTACGAAACTCTATATTAGCCGCGTTTGTGGACCACATCTAATTTACGATAAATAGGAAGGAAAAAAAAAGGCGTACCGAATTCATTCTAAGCATAATATAGTATTGGAAAAGAAAAACCCTGCAGAAAGAAGTCGGGAAACTGTGCCGTGTGGTGTGCACACCTCGCATCATGTGCCCGGCGATATAGCTCCCCGGCGAGGCAACCTTGAAACAGTTGACTCTCCGCCCTTCCTTATTGGACATTTGTTGGAATATCCAAAAGAAGATTCCAAGCCTGCTCATGTTTGCTGCTACCACTACTATAATTTGCCATCCCATCTCCCTCTTATGTGATCAGTCAGTCCAGCTTCTTCTTCTTCTCCTTCTTCTTGCTAAATAGATTCAAATTCAATCACAAACCCGATACTTTTTTCCCCTGTTATTGTTTTTTTTTTTTTTATTATTGTTGAACTATACTTCTCCTACTAGCAATTCAGGATTGTTATACTGGTTAGTACTTTCTCTGCTTCCTTTTGGTTGCGTAGCTCAGTTCTTATGCTGCCTGGGATTTATACGCACCTGTTGGATTACTTCTTTGGTCATCGTTTAAAATTAAACCTCATTTTTCATGAGTTGTCTTAGATGTTAGCTAAAAAGTTTCGATGTGATCGAAAAGTTTGTTTGTTTTTTTAATTTCAGATATTGGGTTCGGATGATGAGAGGATTAGAACTTTTCTTCTTTGCTATTCTACTGGTTCTTGCAACTCTTCAAGTGGCGAATTCACATGCAGAGCAACCTCTTTCAAGAATCGCTGTTCATAACACAAGACTTCAACTTTTTGAAAATGCTTATATTAAAGCCTCCCCTTCAATTCTTGGACTCAAGGTAGGCTTTTGCAGCAGCGGTTATTTTATTCAGCTCCCATAACATGACCAAAGCTTCTTCTTTTTTTCTTTTTTTTTTTGCTTTTTTTAATTGCAAGATGTTTGCCTATTTTGGAAACTGAGATGTGATTACTATATCCTCTGGGTTTTGAATGAAGTGATACAATGGCCAAGGTCTGACAATATGGAGAAATCAATTTGTTGTGTGATTGGAAATTTCTTTCACTGTTTTAGGGGCAAAATTCTGATTGGGTTAAATTGGAGTACGCTTCTCCAAACCCGTCAAATGACGACTGGATAGGAGTGTTTTCTCCTGCTGATTTCAGGTACGTGTAGATTTTTGCATCATAAAACTGGCCTGGCTTCTTAAATTTTGTTATAGTCAAAATCTGCCATGTTTTCAATGGTATTCCTGTGAGTGTTTGAATAAATTCAACAATTATCGAAGTGAGAATGCTTATCTTTATCAATTTCCAGTGCCTCTACCTGCAACCCTGATGATGGCTCAAAACAAGCTCCTCCATTTTTGTGTACTGCACCTATTAAGGTTCATCCTTACCTCTCTTCCACAAGACTTTTGCTCTTTAACCTACCCTTTTTCTTGAAGTGACAAGGGATACCAATACACTGTGTTAATCTTGCAGTATCAGTATGCAAACTACAGTAGTCCAGGATACAGAAAGGAGGGAAAGGGGTCGTTGAGGCTTCAGTTAATTAACCAGAGATCGGATTTCTCTTTTGTGGTTCTTTCTGGAGGTTTAACGAATGTATGCTTTTGATGTTCTCTGCTCTTTACTTGCAATGTGACAAATAGATTATTTCACATAAAGTAAATGGCACCAATGATTAATTTTCCTATTAATCTTCTTCTGGCTTCTTACACAGTTCTCTGATTATTTCAAATTTATTTGATGAGCTTGGTTGTTTTGGTATTCCATCATGGTTGACCATGCTGCAAATTCAATCTAATTATCCGTTCTTTCATAATAGCCCAAGGTGGTGGCAATGTCAAATAAAGTTGCTTTCACCAATCCAAATGCGCCAGTTTACCCACGCTTAGCACAAGGAAAGATATGGAATGAAGTAATGCCTACTTTCCCCATTTTTTCCATCTGAAAGTTCATATGTGATACCTATAATACCTAGATGAATGTGAAGCTCTTTGTTGCGTATATAAAATAGTTTTTTATCACATTTTTGATGAATTATTTATGTATGCTGCAAGCTTGTTATTAGAAATCAAGTGTCGTTTTTTTTTGTCGCCTTAATTTATAAACTTTATTTTATACTGGGGCAACTATTTTTCAAAGTTATAACTTTGCTGTGAACTCTTATACTCAGATGACTGTAACATGGACAAGTGGGTACGGGATCAATGAGGCAGAACCCTTTGTTGAATGGGGTCGAAAAGATGGTGATCATATGCGATCCCCAGCTGGGACACTGACTTTTAATCGTAATAGCATGTGTGGTGGGTGGCGCTTTTACCTTTTCATATTACATGATAGCTTGGAATTGGCTGCAAGTGACATTAGAATGAAAGCCCATTGTCTATCTTTCAAACTTTGAATTTCAAAGAAGTGTACATCAACTAGAATTGGCATATCTGAAATGCTACATGGTCTCTTTTTTCATTAGGAAAACAGAAAAGAATTACCCCAACACATTTAAATTCATTATGTCAAGTAGGGTAGCATAATGGTAAAAATTTATCAATTTAGTTAAGTCTTAATTACCTGAGTTTGCACCAACAAGTTGATTGTTCTCTAGCTTGTTTATTGTTTACCTGTATGGTTGGCATTCTAAAAATGTTTTGATTGCTTCTTTTCTATTGGTAGACGATTCACCTTATCAAATGTATATGCAGGTGCGCCAGCAAGGACAGTTGGGTGGCGTGATCCTGGATTTATACACACAAGTGTTCTGAAGGAGTTATGGCCGAATTCTGTGTATGTCATACCTTATCTTAACCTTTAATATTCTGTGGCCCAATGTTGATTTCTGACGTGCTAACTTGTGTCGAAATAATAAGGGGAAATGGCCTAGTTTGTCCACATATAATTGGGCGAGTTTCTGATCTATTCTTATATCCTTGATTGAGTCACTTTTATCCTTATAAATGATCGAGTTTCCAATCTATCCTTCTATTAACTTTTTTAAGTCCAAATTATAATATTAAGTCATGTACATGACTTAATATTATACTGAAAATGACAACTTCAGTGGAGTAGAAGGGGGTACTGGAGAGATAGGGAAGGAGAGGGAGGTTTCAAATAGGGAGAGAGGACTGGTCCCGTGTGAATTAAAATTATCTTTTTATGCTTGTCACGTACTTTGCACATGATTGACAAGTCCATAAAGCTCTTGAACCATTTTCAGTATAATATCATACATGGCTGATTCAGTTCACTTAGACAAAAAAAAAAAACACTAATGGATAGATTGGAAACTCAGTCATCTTATAAAGATATAATTGACTCAATTAAGGATATAATTTAAGACTCACCCCAGTATGAAAGAACTGATTGGACCATTTCCCCCAAATAATAAATGCCCAAGCTCAGTTGATAGGAATGGAATGATGTCTTATATCATGCATGCACAAGTTAGAGTAATGTTATGCAAATATTTTGGTTTTTAGACCACCGTTTGATGAAGTGATGGTTTCCAATAGAGCACATAGAGGACATATAGTATGAGCATCTCAAACCTAATCATTTGTAAGAGATTAGCGCTGTGTTAAAAATCTACTGCCTTACTGGTTATGCAGGTATACATACAAGCTTGGGCATAAATTATTCAACGGTACATATGTTTGGAGTCAAGTGTACCAGTTTAGAGCATCTCCATATCCAGGTCAAAGTTCTGTACAACGTGTTGTTATTTTTGGAGACATGGGAAAGGTCAGAACTTTCTCCCAAATAATTTTCACATCTAAATATAAAATCACATCGTAAACAGATATGCTCATCAGGAAAATTAATAACATGCAAGATATGCACTCCTTTAGGAAAGAAATGCGTCAGTGTCATGTTTAGATGACTTAAATTACTAATGTTTTTCTTCAATGACTTCCACTAATGTGAACGTCACTGTATGTCATAAAGTTATATCTTCTTTCACAGTTTTGAAGATTGTAAAGCGAATCAATTCACAAGCATTGTTGCACATTTTGAAGTACTTTTCACCTTGCAGGATGAAGCTGATGGCTCCAATGAATACAACAACTACCAGCGTGGCTCCCTTAACACTACCAAGCAGCTTATTCAAGACTTGAAAAACATTGATATAGTCTTCCACATTGGTGATATATGCTATGCAAATGGATACCTTTCTCAGTGGGACCAATTCACTGCACAGGTTGAGCCAATTGCATCAACTGTTCCTTACATGATTGCAAGGTTTGTCACAAGTTATCTGTATTGTTTATTTGTGCTTGTATTATTCATCCACTTCATCTTATATGGTAATTGGCATTGTATCATTTCAGTGGTAACCATGAACGTGACTGGCCTGGAACAGGATCCTTCTATGGGAACACAGATTCTGGAGGAGAATGTGGTGTGTTGGCTGAGACAATGTTCTATGTCCCTGCTGAGAACAGGGCTAAATTCTGGTATGGGAAATTTTTTAGAAATGTTTTTAAGATAATTGACCTTGAATGGTGGTTATTCCATTTGTAATTTTGAATGTTGATGGTAATTTAGTTCTAACATTTTTAATGGTAAACATAACAAGAAAAATTGTGGCTTCTTTGGTTTCTTCCTCACTGAAACCCGCTATTTGGAGTTTTTCTACGACATATCAGTTATTTTTTCTTGTCCTAGAAGAACATGCTAATAATTGATTCCCTGCTACCAGGTATTCCACTGACTATGGCATGTTCAGATTTTGCATAGCTGACACAGAACATGATTGGAGGGAGGGAACTGAACAATACAAATTTATTGAGCATTGCCTTGCTTCTGCTGATAGACAAAAGCAACCATGGCTAATTTTCCTTGCACATCGGGTGCTAGGTTATTCATCTGCTACCTGGTATGCTGATGAAGGATCATTTGAGGAACCTATGGGAAGGGAGAGCCTTCAAAAGCTTTGGCAGAAGTACAAGGTTGATATAGCCATGTACGGCCATGTTCACAATTATGAAAGGACATGTCCCATTTACCAGGTATGAACACAGGTTCCACTAGGCACGCACGTCCGGTTATCTTGTCAACATTCTTTACGAAGTCCAAAAGCATACACGAAAAACAAAAATCAACTTAAAAGCCATTCACTTCTGCATTTCTGTTTTTGTAACTTGTAGAGTCAGGTCACGAAGTGAAGTCTGGACCATATTCCAGTTATTTTGCCCGCATTCTTTAAAAAGTCCTGAGACTTTGTGGGTGTTATGGTGCAATTTTTTGGAACTGTATCTAAAGACCGTTAATATCAGTATCTTTTGCACTACCGCTGGGAACACAGTATTTAGATATTACACTACTAGTTTGTTCTAGTATTTCTTTATATGCATAGAACTATTTTTTCATGTTTCTTGCAATAGGCAGGTTATATCTTCTTAATTGAGAATTACCTTGGAGAATAAATTGCTTCAAGTCTATGACTGTATCCATCTCTTTTTACATGAAGTTTCTTCCTATAAACAGCAAGCACTATGGAAACTGCCAATTCTTTTCAGTAATTCTAGTAAATGCCAATTTATGCATGTCAATAATTATCAAATAAACCTGCAACCTGGATTTATATATTCAACACCCAACTTTATCACACCATTGAACCTAATTTCTATATTCTTGTTTATCGTTATAGAATATTTGCACGAGCAAGGAGAAATTCCACTACAAGGGCACCTTAAATGGAACAATACATGTGGTTGCGGGTGGAGGAGGAGCAAGCCTTGCAGATTTCACACCCATCAATACTACATGGAGTTACTTTAAAGACCATGATTACGGATTTGTAAAACTCACAGCTTTTGACCATTCTAACCTGTTGTTTGAGTACAAGAAAAGCAGGGATGGAAAGGTTTATGACTCTTTCAAGATATCCCGGGACTACAGAGACATCTTGGCCTGCACGGTGGATAGCTGTCCAAGCATGACCCTGGCATCTTGACCTGCGTTTGAATTCAGAAAACTTCCTGTTGAGCATTCTTTGTTGAATTTTAGTATTTTGTTTTAGCCATTACAGTTCTGAATAAAGCTTCATTTGACCTTTCTTTTCCAAAAAAAAAAAATGTAATAATGATCAATGTTGCAGTTGCACAAGACTTGAAGATGTGAAAGAGGTAGTAATGCATTCCTCTTCCGGATGGCAGTTTTTTGTGCGTAATATTCCTTTTCCGTAATGTGATTGTTGAAGTCTTATATATCCGTCCTTCAAATATAATTTTTATCCACCCAGTGCTTATGGTCAGCAAAGGAACTAGTGAAATGTTTGGGTAATTCATTATAAATATATATATATATATATATATATTATTTCTTAAAAAATCAAAGAAAAGAAAAAATAGGAAACACTTATATTAAAAAAATTATTCATTTTGTAGCATGGTTTTCTCTGTCCTAAACAAATTTACTACCAATGTTGTTGAAATTGTGTTTTAAACCAGTGTTTTTAAAAAATGAAGTTTTTTTATATATTTTTATTTTTTATGAGAAAATATTGAAAATAATTTTTTAAAATAAAAAAATATTATTTAAATATATATTTAAAAAATAATTTGAAAAATAGCCACTCATTGCAAGATGCAAGTTGAAGTGGAGAATAATTAAATCATTGACTAAAGGATTTTTATTAGTGAATATGAATGCTACAATACAAATTCATTTTGATATTACGAATATGTAATTGGAATTGGAATAAACACTACAGAAATTCATTTATTAGAGAAACTTGGATATGTCTTAAATTTATAAATTGACTCCGTGCTTCACCGATTGATCCACCTGCAGAAGACCGGGCCCAAGTCTAGTTATGGAATTAATAACATGGGCCACAGGCCCATACACCCAGCCGTACCCATTATATTTGCGGAGGAGGATAAACCTTTTGAAGATTCCATGTTTAGCCTTCTTCTTCCACTGGCTACCAGTTCCTAAACGGTAACGTAATTCTGTTATCTCGCAGTTAGGTATATCAGTTAATTTTAGCACTCTTCTATCCGTTTCAGTCAAGTGTCTTTTATTTTCTGAGTTTGGATATATGTTTGTTTTTTTTTAAGAAAAAAGACCTTTTGCTTTCTTTTATCTGTGTGTAGTTTCTAATTACAAGCTGGAATGATGAGAGGATTAAGGTTGATGATCTTTATTCCATCTTTATTAATACTTACAAATCTTCAAGAGACAAGCTCACATGGAGATCATCCTCTCTCGAGAATAGCTATACATGAAGCAACTCTTGCCCTTACTCCTCTTGCCTATGTTAAAGCCTCTCCTTCCATTCTTGGACTGACTACTGTAAGCTTCCTTGCTACCACTACTGTGGTTGTGGTCTCTCTTTCTTTTGACTATTAATTATATCGTTTCATGGTCGTTAAATTCTGTCCGCATTTCAAGACCGGGTGCCATTTTGGGCTGCTGATCAGGTAGACATTTCAAGAATCCGGTGTATTTTGATGGTTAAGTTATCTTCCTATTTCAGGGACAGAATTCAGAGTGGGTGACTGTTGAGTATAGTACTCCAATCCCGTCAGTTGATGATTGGATTGGAGTATTTTCTCCTGCCAATTTCAGGTACTTTTTAGAATAGCTTTACCTTTCGAAATCTTCTGCCAAATATATCATGCATTCCTGTCAATTAAAATACGTTTCTGTATATCGATGCGCGCGCGACGTTTATGTTTTCTTCAATAATTAGAACTGAACCAAGTTGTTCTAACTTGAGTTGTACTTGTTTCTAAAATCAGTGCTTCCACCTGCCCCTCGGAAAATCCAAGAGTTTATCCTCCACTACTGTGTTCTGCACCTATTAAGGTTCATTCCAGCGTTGTTTTCAATCCCATCCCATGCTCTTCTTCGTAGTGGAATAATTAGATTACAGCCAGTTCTTAATCTTGACTACCTTACTTCTATTGACAGTTTCAATACGCCAGCTACTCTAGTCCTCAGTATAAGGATACAGGAAAAGGATCACTGAAGCTGCAGATGATCAACCAAAGATCGGACTTCTCTTTTGCACTATTTACTGGTGGTTTTCTGAATGTAAAGCTCAAAACTTCCCTGCAATCTTTGTGGTTATGTGATAACAAGATTTGTCTCACAAACTCAGTTTGTCCACAACCAATTTTGGTATCTATTAAATTGTTGAATTCTCCCATCACTATATTTCTGTAAAAAAAGTATATCTTCAATTTTATCCCCCTATGTTCTGTTAATCGTTGCTTAAATATGAAATCCTTCACGAGCGACATGGCTGCTTTGTTTCTTTTGGCACATCCTTAGTTAATCCCTGCTGCAATCTGTCATTCATTCCTTTTGTTTTCTTGTATAACAGCCGAAGCTGGTTGCTGTCTCGAATAAAGTTGCTTTCTCAAATCCAAATGCACCAGCCTATCCGCGCTTGGCGCAAGGAAAAAAATGGGATGAAGTAAATCCAGTCTCTCCCCGAAGCTCAATGCACATTACATAATGATCAGGCATATGGTTGCTCTCATGCTTGTATTGAGCATGAACACTAAAATTTTTGTTTCATCATATCATTCCTGTTGACATAAGCTTCTTTCCTTTTAGTCTTCCTAATTGTTTTTATTGTTTTTTCTTTAAATATTTATTACCCAGATGTTATTTTGTCCATTTTATTTGGTCCTAACTATTTTTCAAGGAGATGATATAATTTTCTTCATCATAATCAGATGACTGTAACATGGACAAGTGGATATGGGATCAGTGAAGCAGAACCTTTTGTTGAATGGGGTCCTAAAGGAGGGGTTCCCATCCATTCCCCAGCTGGGACACTGACTTTTGAACGTAGCAGCATGTGTGGTGCGTAATTCTTCAATTTTTTGGAGTTCCCTTTCCTAAGAAATGTTTTGGAATAAAATGAAGGTCTGGAACCTGAAAAAGGTGGAGTTTGAAGTTTTCTGATGCTCACATACTATACAAGTACTTTTAACGTGTTTCTAGACACAAAAGATTCATATCTTCTGTTTATCCTTTTCGATTTGATAAGGATCCAATACATATTTTATGGTCAAATCTTCTTAAAGCACGCTGTTAAGATCCCAAACAACGTTTGCCTATCCACAGGTGCACCAGCAAGGACAGTGGGATGGCGTGATCCTGGGTATATACACACTAGCTTTTTGAAGGAGTTGTGGCCCAACACAGTGTACGTTGTGCTAGCATATTGGCCTGATTCCTGGTCTCGATTTCTCTGAAAATTTATAATTTTCCCTCAAGTTTATTAGAAGAATAATAGATATTGTATATTTAGTGTTCTTAATTCATCTTATTCAGTATTTTCAGAATTCCATACAAGTTATTAATGTTTTCTCTGAGAACTTGCAGATTCAAATTATTATTTACCTCACATTCAATTTGAAGTAGGAAAAAAAAAGGCAAATAAACCAGTGTAAGCTCACATAAGGATTTATATTGATGGAAAGCGTTCTTTCATTCTCCCACAATACCTAGGATCAATAAGGTTAAAGTAATCAATATATCAGTTTGTTGAAAACATTAGTTTTGAAATCTAATTTATTAGAAGGAATCCTAGGCTGTCATGCCTTTAGCATTACATGCGATTCAACCTATAACATGCTTCTTGTTTGATTATTCAGGTATGCATACAAGCTGGGACACAGATTGTTCAATGGCACATATATTTGGAGTAAAGAATACCAGTTTAAAGCACCCCCTTATCCTGGTCAAGATTCTGTACAACGTGTAGTCATTTTTGGTGACATGGGAAAGGTCCGAAGCCCCTTGATAGCATTGAATCAATTTTCATGTCCTGAGTCTAATCATTGTCTTTTATCTCACTATCCCGATATTTATTATGTTGTTGTACTTTTATTAGTAATTTTATGCTCTAACAAATTTTCTATCCTTTAGACTTAAAGCTGATGAACTGTTGTCCCTTTATCAAATTAAATGAAGTTTCTAATGGGTTCTTTATTAAAATCTAAACTTGCAGGGTGAAGTAGATGGTTCCAGTGAATATAATGATTTTCAACCTGGCTCTCTAAACACTACCAAGCAACTCGTTCAAGACCTGAAGAACATTGATATTGTCTTCCACATTGGGGATATATGTTATGCAAATGGATATTTGTCACAATGGGACCAATTCACTGCACAAATTGAGCCAATTGCATCATCTGTCCCTTACATGATTGCTAGGTCTGTATAAGTTAACTTGAAATTGCTGAATCACGAATTCAAGTTACATGAATGACCATTGCTAATTTTTCTTTACAGCGGGAACCATGAGCGTGACTGGCCAGGGACTGGATCCTTCTATGGGAACATGGATTCTGGAGGAGAATGTGGTGTGTTGGCACAGACTATGTTCTATGCACCAACAGAGAACAGGGAAAAGTTCTGGTAAGGAGATTTTGCAATCTGTTAACATTATCATTTTGAAACATTAGTATCTTGTTATAGTTTGCCAAATTATCTGCCTTTAGTGTTCACACCTTTAGCTTTATGCATATTAACAGCATTCTGTTTTCTTTTTTTTTTTGGTAAACATGCCATACTGTACTATTTCTAATCCATGTTCTGGTCGCATGATCTTTTGCTATGTGAATAATTTTCTATTTAGCAATCCATGGATCAACTCTCACTATAGATACAATTCTGTATAAATTTAAAAAAAAATGAGAGAGACTCATTTTTCTTCTGCACTGTGCAAACTTATTATCCAGAGCTTGAGGATGCTCCAACACCAAAACTTCTAACACTGCTAGACCAGCTCTTCTCGACACAGAGAAGTATGCTGATCTGATAGGGGCATAGAGCCAGAGGGATTTGGAAGCATGTTTCTAGTTATTCCTGCGTATGTTGTGATCTGATATTGAACAGTTGTTATTTTTCATAAATAGGTATTCCACTGGCTATGGCATGTTCCGGTTCTGCATAGCAGACACCGAACATGATTGGAGGGAGGGAACAGAGCAGTACAAGTTTATAGAGCATTGCCTTGCATCAGTTGATAGACACAAGCAACCATGGCTGATTTTCCTTGCACATCGAGTACTAGGGTATTCTTCTGATTTCTCTTATGCTATTGAAGGATCATTTGAAGAACCGATGGGAAGGGAAAGCCTTCAAAAACTGTGGCAGAAATACAAGGTTGACATTGCAATGTTTGGTCATGTGCACAACTATGAAAGGACATGCCCCATATATCAGGTATTACGGAACTTTATGCAGCTTCAGCTGTAAAATCTCTTGTTACTTTGCGCATTTGAACTGATTTTGGGAATTTAGCTAAAATTATTCAGAAAATTTTCCGGTTAATTTAGCTAAAATTATTCAGAAAATTTTCCGGTTAATGATTTCAATAATGTTACATTTAGATATGCCAAACTGTCAGAAACACACCTATTCTATATGCTGCTGCCCTTATTCTGAAAGCACAAATCATAGAAAGGCAAGCAAATACCCTATTGAACTGCATCTGGTAATAGGCAAATACCATTTGAGTTTTTGCAACCATATCTTTTTCCAAAACCCAAATGCCCTCTTCAATACGCTGCATGCATGTTAATGAACTTGGATTGATTCAAACCAGCAACCAAGATCTTGGCTCTGCATTCTTTTGCTAACAATGAAATAGCCAAATCTTCTTGCTACAGAATATATGCACCAGTAAAGAGAAGCACTCCTATAAAGGCAACCTGAATGGGACGATACATGTGGCTGCTGGTGGTGCAGGAGCGAGCCTTTCACCATTCACCACCCTCCAAACAGCCTGGAGTTTGTATAAAGACTATGATCATGGCTTTGTAAAACTCACAGCTTTTGACCATTCCAATCTGTTGTTCGAGTACAAGAAGAGCAGGGATGGAAAGGTTTATGACTCTTTCACTATATCCCGCGATTATAGGGACATCTTGGCCTGCAATGTGGGTAGCTGTCCAAGTACGACACTAGCATCGTGATGTGTATGACAGCAGAAATTTCTGTGCATGGTGTATGCCGTATTGAATTATGGGGTCATGTTATAAAATTTGATCCAACCAATCCAAGGTGTAAATGGTTTTAGATCCCATTTCTTTATTTCCTTTTTCTTTGGCTAAAGTTCAAAGCATACGCAACGGCGAACTGAGATTGGCAAAATGGAGAAGGCAAAGCAAAACTCTGCTCTAGAGGTCGAAATCAATTATAGGTTTTAAGGTTTCTTTCATGCTGCATAAACTTAATTTTATGGCAGAAAACTGTCTCTCCCGCCGTGAAATTATCCTCTTAAGACCTAACCTTGAGAACTCTAATACATTCCCCCAGCAAAGGAAAGAAAAAAAGAGATACAGAAAAAAGGCCCCGAAACTTGTATCATTTAATTTATAGATGGGAGTATAAATTGTCCATAACGATTTCCCCAATGAGCATTATTCCAGTCTATATTTCTTTATGGTCAACAGTATCTTGTCGTTGTTTTTGGCTCAAATACTGTCTGGCGATCCTAATTAGGCTAAGTTGCCCATTGCATTTGTTGGTCAGAGATGAAATGATAAAATGACCTGCTGTTTCAGTTCATAATATGACCTGCCCGTAACATTTTCTGCAGCGGGGCATCGAACATTCGAGGCCACATTCTTTTTGTGGGTTGGTAGATGGATAGCAAGAGATGTCAATCAACAATTTACGTGTGTATTGTTTTTTTTTTCTTGGGTAATTAAAGTTTATAAGTGACTTGGAATTCCAGAAGTTGAACCATATGACACCAGCGAGTGCTTTTCAAAGTTCTGTCAAGGGGCAAAATTTTGTTATGCATTCTATTCCACAGCTGAGGCTGCAATATTGAATAGTAACTTCATTTTTTTTTTCAAAATCTTTTACCTGTTTTTCCTTTTGTGTTGATGCCTTGGTCTTGTATTTTCCAAACATGTCTGTTCAGATTCTTCTTCCATTGGGTTCCGTTCCCTCGAAAACTCTGCCTGCTTTTTATTCTGTGGTTTTTCTTTTAGATATTAACCTGATTGTCGTTATTGGAGTCTATTGTTGATTGGTTTTTGTTAAGAGAAAGGCTGGTTATGGATTTATGGGTAGTAGCAGTTGCTGGTGGTGCAGGGTATGTAGTCAAAGCTAATTACTTGAAGAATTCTTCAACAAGGTTTAGAGAAAACGCATTGGAAGCATATTCTTTAGACTATTTTCATATCCAATCCCAGCTTTAGAATTTAAAGCAACGAATACGAGAGCAAACTTGCCCCTTACGCAGATTAGGTGTCTGCAAGCATTCAGCTACAGATGAACCTAATTTATAGAAGTTCCAAGAAGTAGTGCTGCTAAAGGTGAAATACATTTACAGGGTCGTCAGCCTTATAGAAGGGGTTACTTTCTTGATTTATCTATTTAATTGTTGCCTGATTCTGTCATGGGAGAAGTGAGTTCGTTTCGAAGAATGACAGTGGACGGGCAACATGAGAACAGGTCTAGAGGGTATATTAATAAATCCCTTGATTCTTCAGATAGTATCCTCACTCTTGCATTTGAAGAGAAGAATATGAATATGCTTCACTACCGTCTTCATCTACAGAAATGGCATGGCCATTGACAATTGGACGCTGGATTATCGAAGGTGGCCATGATTTTGGACAAGTGGCAGTTACAGAAATGACATGCACTCTACTCAATTTTCTGGATCCAATTCAGGAGGAGATTAATTTAGTCACAGAAATTCCAATGCCACTCATAGCTTATTGCCCTATAAATTCACTCAGAAAATGTCCTCGCGGTAATGGGAGGGAGTTGCTTGGTTTTCTATTAAAGCAGAGCTTATGCTGTTACAGTAGAAAAGGCCTTCACTATCATTACTGTTCAAAGAGTCGCTGAATGTAGTAACAGAATTTTATTCATAGTTTATCGTCATGTGATAGCCTGCATTTGACGCAGGTGTAGCACGGTTTACCTGAAGGTAAAGCCTGTACTGTAACAAGCACGGGCTTTGATACATTATCGAATTACAGAACAAGCATAAATGATCTTCAGATCAAATGACATAATAAAGCCACTTACGGACGGCACGCTGTGCTTTTCCATGGCCAGATGCTTGCCTTTATTGGGCAAGTGATGCCAAACTGCCAGAAGACTGGATTCTTGTATCACATTTATAAGAACCTCCAAAACTATGGACTTGAGCATGAACTTGCACATGCCTTAACAGATAACCTTGTGCGATGCATGTAAACATATAGAGCAAGCCCCTGCAATCTTGGAAGAGCATCAATTGGCCCCAGAGAGAGAGGAAAATCAAATTGAATCATGGGTTTCTACAAAACAAATCAAGTGTTTGTCTTCATTGGAGCAGCTTACTCTAAAATGAAATTTACGATGGAAAGACCTTCTTGTATCTAAAATAAAACAAGAAAGAGAAATACAAGAACACACAAGCAAGACCAGTTATAATCAGAACCCAATTAAATGCAGATGGTAAATCAAAAATTGAGGCTACAAAGTTCATCCCAAATATTCCTGTCACAACAGCAAATATTGTAGCCACAAAGGTAGCTGCAGTAAGAAGCAACTCGAATTGAATCAGTTGGTTCTGAACATTTCCCTGTAAATATGAGAAAGAAGTTATATCTCGTGTGTTTTTTTTTTTCAATAAAAAAATAGGAAAAAAAAAAGCCTCATAAAAGTTAAAATTCATATTAACCCTTACCAGTTTGATATTGATCAAATCTTCAGTATCATCTATGTATTCTTTGAGCTGCAATATTTATAGATCAATTAATATAATCACGTAGTAAATATTCTTGCACATCACCATGTGAAAACCTATTTAGCAATATTAGGTATCCTTTTCTTGTAAAGGCACCATCATCTGTTTTAGAACCTATAAAAAATTCTAAACAGCCTAGGCTGGTTTTCTGTTTCAGCTTGCCACCAAAAGGGGCAATCTGCATAAATTGGTGGGTTGTCAAAAACACAATATTGGTTGGTTTTAGTCATGCATGCCTTATACCTCGTCAATTGTGGGATACCAATTAGCAAGCACTATCCAATCACAGCAACTCATATACATATATCTAGATTGAGTTCAAAAACATGCCAGCAGGAACACACCGTGAAAAACTTGCTTTGAGTGTTGTCAATAGTGACAAAGTAAGCTTCGAGTAACATTTCAAGTTCATCAATATTCTCGCTGTTACTGGATGAACTCATCAAGCTTCCATGTTTGCTTGGACTTGTATTGCTAAATGCTCTCTGCAATTTCTGGGCTCCACTAATTGACCTCACTGGTGAACCAGTTGCAGATTTTGAAACCACTCTGGTCTCAGCTGGGAAATCATTTTGAAAATATATATCACCTAAAGCATAAGCTTCCAACCTTTGTTTTTTCTTTGTAAGATGCATCTCTTCCATGTCGCCATCATCATCCATGAGATTTTCTATCTCATCATGGACCTACAATTTCAATCTAAAAGCTAACATATGGAGGAAGAAAGCGGCAGCAAACAATAGAACACTAAGAGAAAGGGCGGTAATAAGATTACTTTTACCTTCTGAACTCGCTGAGTCAATGCAAGGAGGTGGCCCTTGAGTCTACGGACACGTTCCAGATTAAGAGTATTAATAGATGTTGCTAGTTCATCCAATGCTGGATATACCTCCAATTCCAATTCTTTTACCTATCAAACCCAAAAGTCCTTGAAATGAGGGAGTTACCCTTAATTTTTCAAACTGCCAGTTGTTCTATTGCTTTTATTGTGTGTGCAAAGGCCCGTTATCTACCACTGGTCTGCCTAGACAAAGTCCAGGGAGCGAGGTTTTCTGAAAAATGATCTTGAACATTAAAACATTTACATAAAGGGACCAATCCCCAGACTCAATCATGTGCATTTGCAGCCCAAGCGTTTTAATTCCATATTACACATAAAATGCTATTCTTAAATGGCTGCCCAATCTTAACCCACACGGTTTCTGGAACCACATTTGGTCAAATACACCATTCAATAACAAGTGATAAGTAACAACCACATATGCAAATAACAAGTTCAGAGCATTGAGAGACAGTTTACGTATTCAACTCTCCTAAATCTTTTTTCTTTCTTTCATACGGATATGCCTTTATTCTTGAAAAGATATAACAGAGAGGAATTCAATTAGACCCCTTGAGACATTGTGAATCAAAACCTTCTCAGTATCCATTGATCATGCAAGGAAATGTAATTGTATGCATCAAATAGCTACCATGGTTGGTCAACACAAAGCATGCCACAAGAAGTCATGAACTCCTATCATGGATGGCTGATTAAACTCATTGAATGGCAATCTGAACAATGATGTTTTAAATCAGAGTATCTATAAAAGTGTCAAACCAGAAAAGGCTGACTGCACTTGTGGATTCTATTTTTCCAACATCTATAATTATGATGCAGAGAGGGAATATCAAGTTTGACATTTGCATCAGAAGCACCTTAACATTCCAAATAACGCAATATTTTATTTTAAGAAATTGGCAATGATTTTAAGATTTCCAATTATCAATGTAGAAAGTCATCTTGGGAAGTAAAACAACATGGTTTGTGGATGATCTTTACAAGATTACCTTTTGATAAAAATTCCCTGACCCTAGAAGACTAGCTTTCTTTTCCCTGAGATCATTGATTTCTAAAGGCTTACGGGCTTTACTTAATTGGTCTGGTTCATCTCGTGGTTGTGAGTGCAAGTAGTTCAGGTGGCAACACGTTCAGAAAAAGAGATGGAAGTGCTGTAGTGATGCATGTTGTTAGCATACCTGAGCATCAAGAGATGTGCAAGTTAGTTCCAAAGTCAATTCCAGAGTTCTGAATTCAAATGGCAAATCATCTGAATCAAATCAGCAGTAATTTTAAGTAACTCATTCGGCATGACTTTATAAACTTCAAGAAAATAGTCGTAATAGAGAGTGACAGAAATCAGTTTGAAAAAATATGAAGTGAGCAAACTTCTTCTGAGAACAAGAAGCTCTAGCATATTGCAACAACAGATTCAAGCCCAATTAATCAAAGACTTTCAAATTTGAAACTCCATCCACCCACCTACAACAACGCAACCAGATAAAACATTGAGGCCATTAAAACAACTATTCTAGATTAGAAATATATGTACCCGCTTGTTCTAGATTTGTCTGAAGACGTTTGCAGAATTCTGACATGTACCGGACAACACATCCATCCAGGGAATTCATCAGGATAACCTCATCTGCTGTAATTATACATCTAATTTGTTCAAGACTGACCACAATAGCCTTCTCCCGTCCTAAAATTGAGGAAGGATAAATAAAAAGGGGGTCCAAAAGGCGCAGATCCCTGGAAGGCAAAGAACAGTGTCTCATTATAGTGACCTTGTCAAGCTCCAAAATCTTTGAGTTCCCATCCTTATCAATCTTTATCCATGAACGATTTCCAAGAGCATGACCTCTCTTCTTTAGGCCTGGAAAGCTAGACCCACGATTGCCATACCCATCTAAATTAAGCCTTCCATTACAAAGAGAAACAGCAGGCTCGGGAACACCAGCTGGTGGATGCGGGCCTCGGAATCCTTCCATTGGACATTAACTTTCCTTCTTTCGGTGCTAGGTCAGAATTTCGTATAGGGGTGGTGCACCAGTACTCATTAAATGGTTTTAATACGCCAATCTATGACATCTGAGTTAATCATAAAAAAATCACCTACAGTTATTACTGTTATCCATGTTCTTCTTGCATTTCCGGGTTAACCAAATACCTGAAAAGTAAAACGTCATATGATAGTTATAAACCCTATTAGTTCATCAATTAAAATGCACATCAATTCCCACGAAAGAAATTAACATACTTCCATTAATAATGAATCCAACAAAACTAATCCCTTTGGTAGCTGAAGATAACCTAAAAGAGAAAGATTGAGACTTTGACTGGGCCTAGCACATAAATCTGCAGCTTGACAATTCAGGTGAATGGAGATACACACACAAAATCAAACGACTCCTGAGTGTTTCAGTCAGAAATGGCCAAAATTAACACAAGCCGTCTCTGGCTCTTACCTAAGAGTTACAAATTCTTTAATCATTCAAATCGAAAACAAAACTCCACACAAACAGGAGCAAGAATCAATTACCCCGCAATTTTTATCTCTAGTCACATCTACTGATTAACATCACTACATCAATTTCTATAAAAACTGAGCATTACACCGATAAAAGGACAAGACCCCATTGCTCCATTAAAAGGTTTTTGATTGATATTAAAAGAAAGCCTATGAAAACCAAGAAAGAAAAGACAGACGGAGAGAGGAGGAGAAAAAGAATCAGTAGGGTGAAACATAGACCCCGAAAGAGAAACGAGAACCTTACCCTTTCAAAGGAATAGGTAGTTTAAATGTTCAAGCTCCATGGTGGAGACTTGTGAGATATACAGAAGAATGCTCTTTTTCCAAAGAGATCCAGATGATGTGAGCCGTGTTTTCTTGGAGTGACCATAAAAGGTGGAGTACCAAAGGTGCCCACAACGTTTTTGCCACTCTCTCACAGCCTGATTTTTTTAGGGTACACACGGCATGACGAAACAACCTTAACCTTTAGTTTTATTAATATCTTTGTAACTAGCTGCTTCGGTCGATATACCTTGTTTTTTTCTCTTAATGAAACATGCGGAAAAGAGAAAAGGAGGGCATCATGATAATATGATAGATGCGGTGAAGAGAGAAGTCAATTGTAATACGCTAAATTAATATAATTATTTAGAATATCTATTGTTATTGATAAAAAAAAAATATGTATAAGTTGTGCATTGAACAGATCAATTCAAACATAATTTGATGGATACGGGACCTTTACAGGTCTTAGTCTAATAAATAAAAATACAATAATATTTTTAAAAAATAAACTCTAAAATTATATATATATATTAAAAAATAAAATAAATATAAATATAAAATTTAAATTATTTATAATTTATAAATTTTGTTATTTTTGTAAAAACAATGGCCTAGAATATAATTTTATTGTTGTGATATTTTGAGATATATTTTACTTAAAATAATACATATTTTATCACTGTAAAATAATAAAAGACACGCCAGAAATATTATATAAATTTCTAAAAAACTATTAAGCTTGAACAAGTGTTTGCGAATGTTTAAAATAAAAAATAAATTCAAATATATTATTACAGTCTCAACATATTAAACTAGAGTATAATAACCTAATCTATTGCTGGTGCTAAATAACAAGCTCATGCAATTTGATAATGACTGGGTTTGGATATAATAATCAAAATCTATAAAATGTTTATAAATAACCTAGTTTATAAATGTTTTTTTATTTATTAAATTTAAATTTTATATGTATACTCATTAAATTTAGATTTATGGCATCTATAAAAAATCTAAGGTACAATATTTCTAATTTGTTTTATGACTTACAAGGTTGAAAATCCTTTTCTTTTATTAATTAATGTATAGAACAAGGAGGGTTGCATGTTTATATATTTTGGGCCTGGAATGTGTCCATCAACATTGATTAAAGTTTGCACTGATTACTCGGAAATTAGTTTTGTATCAAAGTTTTTGCATTAAAAAAATATAATTGATTTACAAAGCTAAGTATTAAAATTATTTTCAAATTAATATAGACATCAAAATCTTTTTTTCTTGAAAACATGAATCTTCAAAAAAAAAACAGAGTCCAGTAATTCACGAAATAATATTTATTTTTTTAAAAGTAAACAAGCTTGTCGGGGTCGGACATCTAACATGCAATAAAAGAAGCAGACAAGCAATAAAACAATCTCTTAGTGGTTTTTATTATTATTATTATTATTATTATTATTGTTTCTACAGGGAAAAGGAATCTCTTAACTGAGTCTTCTTTAGGTAGTACTTACAATAAACTTGATTTGCTTAAAGCTAATTAAAGAAAGTAATAAATTCTTAGTCACCACTTCGTTGTCAAATGCTCCACCCATCCCATTATCACTTAATCCAATAAGAGCTTAAAATTAGATTTGGAGAAGATTAAAAACCCATCAAGGGAATGATAGTGAGTGCCATGGATGTTGGTTTTTAATTTTTTTTAAAAAAAAAAAATTATTTTTAATATTAATATATCAAAACAATTAAAAAATATTTTAAAAATTAAATTTAAAAAAAAAATTAAAAGGGTGGTTGAATCTCAGGGATCGAAAAGACGTGTCACAATCCCACAGGTCAAGGTCAAATCCAAAGTACCATTCATTAACAGAAAAGGAAAGAGTGGGTAAAGATGGCGCGAAAGATTTCCGTAGTTTGTTAGAAACCCCAAGGCTATCGCTGAGCCTTCGTGTGATCAAGATTTCCAGTTCTCCTTCCTCCTCGCTTCCTTAATTTCATCGCGTCCTACATCTTAAACAAAAACCGAAAAATAAAAATAAACAAACAGATATTTATCTCAAAACATCAGAAATTCTGCTGTTTTATTTCAAGTCAAATCGCAGGTACGACACATTCTCAGAATCACTGCTAATTGGTTTTCGTTTTATTTTTTTCTGGTTAATTGAATCATGTTATGTTTTGCTGTGTGATTTTACAATTAAAGGAGAATTAGCTGTGGATGATCGCCGGTGCCGCTTCCGGCGACTGGGATCGAGACATGGCTGGTTAAAAGAGGATTTCTCAACGACAGGGAGAATTTTATTCAACTTCGTAAAAGTAAGTCGTTTATTTTTGTTTTGTTGAAGAACCCTGTTAATGTTAATGTATATTACTTTTGAGTTGTATCGAAAGCATTGAATAGAACACATTTGGCTTTTCGTTTGTATGGAAATTCCAAGATGTTAAATTGGTGGTTGGCAGTTTAATTAATGTCTAATTAGAAGACACGTCACACGGAAGCCGATTAGTGTTTGTGAATTAGCATATTAAATAAGGAGATTGCAAGAAAAGAGATTCAAAAGAAAAAGGAAAAGGAAGAAGGGAGATTCATTTGTAAACCAGTGGAGTGCTAATAGGGATACACTTCAATTATTTGATTACCATGTCTAAACTCTAGTAGTACTTTATTTATGACTTAATTATCCGATCCCCTCTCTCTCTCTCGAATTTGATTTATACGATTACACGAGTTCTTATTTTCTTAAACTGAGTCTCATAGCACATTAAATCACCTTGCTGGCCTATCAAATTTTCCTTTTATTGTTACTTGATAATACTCAGAGGTTGGCTAATTGGATCCTGTAAAGTCACATGTCTTTCAGTGGAAGAAATTGTTCTCTTGTCCTTTAGATGTTACTTAACCTGTTTTCATCTCTTATCATGCAAGCTTTTAACTGTTTGTGCCTGGTACATTGTGAGATTGGGATTCTTTGAACACTTCTTACCTTCAATTCTATCACATTTTCATACATGTCGTTTGATTAAAAGCTGGAGTTGTAGAGTTATAGTGTACTGAAAGGCTGGATCAGATTATTGTTTTTCAGCTATGGACTGGGATCATGAAAGCGGAAGCGGCAAGCATTCAGAATCACATCCAGAAGTTATTAATGGGACCGGGAGCAGTGATCATGGGGATGCATATCCAAGGCTTCGTGTTCAGCTTGGAAGTAGTGGCTATCTTCAGATAGATCCTGAGAAAATTGAACGGAGTGAAAGCAGTAAAAATTCAGAATTGCATTCTGAGGTTGTCAATGGAAGTGATAGCAGTAAACATGTAGAACCAAAACCTGAATCTACTGTTATAGAAGGGGATTTATACGTGCGAAATACAAAGTTAGGTTTTTCCTCTTCCTCTTCTTCCTCTTCAAGTTCTTCTGGCTCGTCATTGTATGATCTGTTTGATGTGATCCCAAAAGAAAGTGCTGACCCCGGAGCACGCAGTGCTGATTTTGAATCCTCCAACAAACCTCATGAGGTTACTCAACCAGCATCAAAAGATCATGAGAATAGTGTTTCCATCGACAGATCTCACAGATCAGAAGAAAATGAGGATGGCTCATCAGATCACGCACTAACACCCACAGTTTCTGATGTCACTCGTGAATCCCCGGCGCACAACATGTCACCAAAACAATCCCCTCCACTTCAAGTCATGGAACGACCTGGAGGATACGATCCTTTAAGGATTCCATCATCCATCTTTGAAAAAAATAAAGGTACAGCACCTATGGATTGGAGTGTTGCTTCCAATGAATCATTGTTTAGCATTCATGTAGGAAACAATAGTTTCTCCAGAGACCATGTTTTATTGTTGGGCGATCTGGGCAAGTCTGGAGATATAACCAAGTCAGGTGAATTAATCATGTTCAGTCCACTCCCTCCAAGAGAAATGGTGGCCACTGATAACCAGTCTTCAGTTCCTGATGTGGAAACCAACAAACAGAAGGGTGGAGCAAATGGAATAGCAGATAACACCATCAAGGACCCAGCAGAATATCAAAATGAGGAAAATAAAACAAATCAAGCCGTATCCTGGAAATCTCCTAGCACTTCCAACCATTCATATGGGAGTGGAGACAGCGTCACGTCATTTTCTTTTCCAATGTAAGCTGCCATCATTATCTATCTGCAAACACTTAAATACTAGAATTCATGTGCGTTGAACTTTTACATATTACTTCTATTATGCATAAAAAAACTAGTGAAAGCCTATTATTCATGCATAACATTCATGTTCCTGCAAGGCATCAACCCTTTCCCATATCATGTCCACAATTACATTCACACTGCAATACACGGATGTCTTTATGTTTGCAGACTTGTTGTGTGAATTCAGTCCGGACAGAAATGCCCATGTACTTGACATGCTTGTGTTTTATTCATGCAAACCAGATGTCTAGGTTTTCTCTGTAGGTATATGCACATGTGTGCCTAACTAATTAAATAGGATTCCACAAGCCTAGTGCTTTGTCAATGAGGAATATACCTTTGTGTTGCAGAAGAAAAAAATATGCATGGCCGTTGTGCTACTGTTCTAATTATAGTTGGGTGCTCTGCTACTGTAACTGGCCAAGCTGTTCATGTTCTTATTGTAGCTGGGCGTTCTGCTACTATTGGAACTGTGGTTGAAAACGTTGGTGTTGTCATAAATATTCCGTGTTTGCTTCTCTCTCTCTCTCTCTCTGTTTCCCTCTTAATCGATAACAATCAAGAAAATAGTAAACTCTGCCGTTTTAATTTTTTTTCGAAGAGCCATCTTTAATACCAATGATGTTACTTATGTTTACATGTGATTCACAATCATTGTCAAGTCATTTACATTATAAAACAAGGTTTATAGTAGCACTTTGTAAGCTCATGATCCAAATTTCTTGGAGTTGCGCAGTTTGGCAAATGGGATGAGAAGTGGTTCCCTGAAAGCAGGTGTGGAGCAGCCGAAGCAGCAGCATATGGAGTCATCGCCTGCCCCAGTGAGTCAAAAATCAGCTTCCTTCCATTGGTTTCATTGCTTTTCATGTTGCTCATGGGGTTGTTCTTTCAATCGCTGTTGTTCCTGTCAAAAAATTAAGTGTTGTTGCTAAAACTGGCTCCATATTTGATTCAAAGGAAGAGTGCTTCTCAGCTCCTAAGCTGCCTCCTGTTTAAAATGCAAGCCTGAGCTGTCCTTAACTTTCTTGTTATTGATTTAAAATCGGGAAATCGACAGTGGTTGCTATTTAATCAATACAAGGCCTTTTGAATATGCAAATGCTGTCCATGAGCATTGTTCTTGGTGTTACTAGATGCAAATTGGTTCTTTGCAAGAGCCAGGAAAAAGGGAAGGTGGTGAGGCAATGGTAAGGAGAACCCCTAAACATGTACCTGTATGATGTGAGGTGACCTTTGGGAAGAAAATGCTGGGTGCTTCCTCCTTGAATCGGAGCCAGTCAATTTATTACTGCTGACAATATTTGCGTCTATATTGCTGTAAATTAGTCTTTAAGTCAATAGCCCTTTGGTTGTATTAGATGATTGTCTTCAAGCATGTGCAGTATATTTGTTTCTATGATATTCTTTGAAGTGGTGATCGAGGAGAGTCTGTTGATATTAGAAGCATGGTGTGGTTGTGATGATATTCTTAGGTGTAACGTGTAGGATACAGAAAGGAAAGCAGCTCATAAAATTCCAATAATGCGAGTACTCATAGCTCTTGTAAAAATATGATCTTGGAATGCCCAAAATTCATGCTATCGCTTTAAGCGGGTGGACAGCCAAGACCAACCATTTCTTCGCCGTGTGAAAAGTTGTTTAAGTTGGTGGAGCCAGGTTAGCACGTACGTTCTTAAACACGAGTCTTAAGTCATCTTCTAATAATAGTTAAGAAAGTATTTTTAAAATTTTTAAATTTATTTTTGATATTAGGATATTAAAATAATTTAAAAATATAAAAAAATATTTGAAGAAATAAAAAAATAGCATTTTTTAAAATATTTTTAAAACACAACAACAAATGAATATTATCATTATTTATTAATGCGCCTCACCTTAACTAACATTAGTGTTTTTATTTTTTTCGGGTTCAAACATTTTTTTAAAAAAAATAGATAGATAATAATAATCATTGAATAAGACTCATAAGGGATATTCATGTGGAAGAGTAGAGGAGCACACAGTTTTATCGATCGTGCTTGTTTGAAGTGGGACCAGCCGGTCATTTGAAACATTGCCGTGTAGTTCCTACCAAGAAACGTTTCGGTTTACAATAATAACAACTACCGAGATTCATGCGGACTCCAGTTATGCTTTGCACTTCGCAGAGAATTCTAGCTATAAGCAGGGCCAGTTCCAACTAGCATATTGTTTTTTGGTTCAGCTTTAGACTTAAATTGCCTTGTCTTCTGTAATGCCTGAAATAAGAGGGGATTAATTAATTCATTACTTGTAAATATTTGTTCGAGATGATGTCATCATTAATCCTTGAATGTCGGTAGCGCCAAACTCAAATCATATCTATTAAAAAATTATAAATATTAATTAATAAGATATGTATATACTGTTTCATGGTAATAAAAAAAAAGTTATAAATATTTAGGTAGATTTTGAACATACAGTAAAATAAATTATTTAAATTTATATTTGTAGATTTAATATATTAATATTAAAAATAAATTTTAAAAAATAAAAAAATATTTTTATATATTTTTAAATAAAAGATATTATAAAAAACAAATCTACCGTGGATGACTTCACAAGTGACATCTTCCTAGCCTTTTCTTCTTTCTTTCTTTCTTTCTTTTCTTTTTTCTTTTCCATCGTGGTGTTCTGCACTTCACCCCCCGAGCAAGCGCAAGTAAGATAAATAATAATAATAATAATAATAATAATAATTACAGCAATAATTAGCAAAGAAAAAGAAAAAATAAAACGTGGGGAAAAGCAAAAGGTGGGAATTTCTCTTATTATCACGGCGGACATTTTTTGTTCGTTCAGAAAAACGACGACGTTTGTCCCCGGCGATGTAACCGTTCATCGGATGTTTTATATATATTTAATTACCGTCGTGCATATCCTTATTAAATTCAGTTTAGACAACAACCTCCACGTGCGGACGCATGAAGGAGGGTCCTAGTTAATAACTATAGAATGGGATCCACCAATGATTTTTATTTTTTTTTAACTAGCACAGTAAAAAAGGTATTTTACAATCTAACAAAACTATAAGATGTGCAGGTCTCACATGTAAAATAAAAAAATTAAGAGTTAATCTAGCAGCCCGTGTTCCTCATCGGAAGCTTTAAAGACTGCTTTTCGTTTTTTTTATTAATTTTTATTTGATAATATAATTGTACTTATTTTTTAAAAATAAATTTTTATATTAAATTTATGTTAATAATCTTTTTATTTTTTAAAANTTTTTTTTTTTTTGGTTTCTTTCTCTGGTTGTTTTGCAATCTATTTCGTTTTATTTTATCTGCCTCGAACTCTTATTTGGTCTCTCAATTTTTATATAATTTTAATTTTATTTTTATTACTACATGATTAAATTTATTTTTATTTAAGTTGGGTAAAAAAACAATTTTTTGGTTAAAAATTAACTATTTTTTAAGCAATTGCATTCAAAAATAAATATGAATTTTAGCTAAAACTTTGTTGCCCAAAAATAACAAATGAAATGATTATAATAATAGAACTAAAATTAACTAAATATAAAAGTTAAGAACCAAATGAAGAAATAGGCTAGCAATTGGCGTGCGAGACATGCATTTGTCGAGTTCCACATACGAGAAATGCACAATTACCTAAATTATGTTAGTTTGAAAAACAAAAAAAAAATCAACAATACTATTTTGAAAAATATTTTTTTTAACCGTGTTAGATTTTTTATTAAAAAAAACTCATCATTATACTTTATATGTTGTTTAAAAGTATAATTATGGTTATTTTTTAACATATTTTTTATTTTAAAATATATTACAATAATACTATTTTGAAAAATATCCTTGCATGTAGCAAATCGGAGAAGATCCATGTATGAGATCCTGGAAAAAAAATGGTCTGGGCAAAAAGAACAGAGAGAAGAAACATGAGGTCAGACTCTCGACTCAAAAGCTTGCCTGGGAAACTTGAGTTGGTTTCTGAGCACCAGGGTCTTAGACCGAAAGGCAGACCAGCTTGAAGCCCTTCAAAACTGCTGACCAAGTTATCTGGCCCTTCCCACGCATACAAAAGACAGGGAATCGAACACACATTTGGTTGAGGAAGCATATGATGCACATGGTAGAGGATGGGCTGTGAGTGGAGAACTGGTGGCTGGACTTTGTCATACGTCTTTGCTGAAAGATGATATATTCTTGGATAATTTACCCTCTACACATGTTCAACTATGTAACTCGTCCACAATAATTTGAACTGTTCTTGACGTTCTACTTGACAAACATCTTTTTGTAGTTTGCAAGTTTTCACACGAAGACTCTCTCAGCTTGGTTCTGGGAAAAAGCCTGTTGAAACAACAGGCTATCTATCTGGGAGGAGCACGGTTTTCGAAAGGAAGAAAAAAACTGGATAGTTTTTAAATATTATTTTTCATTTAAAATTATTGTAAATCCTCTGATTTAAAACTCAAATCAGTATTCTCAAACAAATTCCAAAGATAAAAATTGATTTAATGCTATAAATTAAATTAAATTCAATGTTCCTAAAAGCATGTTAACAAACTCACGTCGTGCTTGCTAAAATCTAGTAAAAAGTAACCAAGATAACCGAGAAATTGCCTTCATGCCTTCCGTTAGCCAGCCGGTAGCAGAACAAGAACCAGTAAAATAAAAAACACGATTCTGTCTTTGAAAATCACTGTTTTCTTGTAATGGTTTAGTATTTTATCGGTTCCATCTAAAGCGTACTTGTAATGTATCCATCGGAAATCATCGATGATTTTATAAGGCGTCTTGTGTCCCGCACACTTGTAGAATCATGTTCGCGTCGTGCTAGAATCCTCTTTTTTAAATAGACAGCTGAAATTCAGATTTCTGAACTGATTTGGCTTCATTTACCGCTATTTCATCCTTTCCAAATCTTCGAAATTATGAAGCTACCACTTAAATCCTCGAGGAGAGCCGAGAAGAGATCGTTCTTCCGAATCGATTACCGTGACTGAGATTGTTAATCTGCTGCCGTGTGCTTTTTTTTTCCTCGTCTTTTCAAGGCAATTGTATGAACATAATCATCACTTGTCGTCATGCGTAGCACAGAGACAGCCCATGTGCTGATCTAAGCTTGTATATATATATCACACCCTGTTTTCCCTCTCAACATTTATGCAATGCTTTCTCAGCTTATGAGGTGGGGCAATAAGGAAATAAGTATCACAAACACATTACAACCTCAAAAAACCATTTGAAACATTCTACAAGATGAAAAATAGCTGGTCATATTAGGTTTCCGTTTCAAGGACCCTAAAAAAATATAGCTATTTTCTAAAATTCTCTCATCTTTTCCCCCCATTTCACATCCCTGCTTCTCTTTAAGGGGTGAAATGAACACCGCATTAGATTATTCAAAGGACGGACCAGAAGGGTTTACCACTATATGCCTAAGAGGGTGATCAACATCACTGCCACCTGCATGCTTCACGAACTCTGCAGGGGAGTGAAAGCTGCCGTGGCATACGCACATTATCCTTACTTCCTCTCCCTTACCATACTTGTACAGAATGCCATCCACTCTTCTCCCATTAGGACCATCTCCTTTAGTAAACACACAAGGCATATCTTCCATTGCATTGTTCCCAATTTCCCTCCCTCTATTTTCTGCAGAATCAAACTTCTTGGATAGATTCTCCGATTCTGTTCTGGAGGCTCTGCATGTATTTTCAATTTTCTTTGCCCCGGAAGAACCCACAGCTTCTTGACTGCTTCGTTCCTGCAAGGATTGATTATTCGCAGGACTTTGTGCTTCACCGCCACTGCTTGATCCTGTGATGCACATGAGATTATGAGAAGACAAACCATTTGTTTTTTCTCCATTTTCCTCTTCCCTTTACTTGCATGGTAATTTCAAAATTAATTACAAATTTCCAAATATCAATGTATCGGTTGCAGATGCATTTAAATTACACGATTGTTATAAGATCACAAAAAAAATTGTCAGCTACGCACATGCCCAGTTAATCACTTTAAAGGCCATTTGATCATATTCCATGGGGAAAAATAGAAAAAGGTTGAGGTAGTCAGATAAAGAGAGAAATGACATTAGTAAAGCAGGCTAAACCAGCAAAATGAAAAGGAGGGATCCTGGAAGGATGACGAATGACAAGAACGAGAAGGATCAGCAATCGCCTGATATAAGAAAACTCCACCTGATAGCAACTCCGGACCATCCCATCACCTCCATACCTGTCGAGCATGTAATATTCAGAAAGACCCTCCTTAACCCACCCAGAAATCATGGATTTAATTATTCACCAGTTGCTTTCTTAAAGTTGCAAAACAACAAGCTTTGACAAATACACTTCTGAACTTAGCCATGGCTGAGAGATCAACTTTTGTTCTAGGGAAAATCCATACCATGGCGCACAGAAGCCAGATATCAAACAAGTTTAAGTTAATGGAATTTTACAATTTCCAAAAATTAAGAGTTGGGAAAAACTAAATTAAGGGATTGAGACAGAATGAACCTGCAAGGAGAATAGATAAAGCAAATATCCAACTAAGTGGTGGCTAGGGATCAACTTATGAGATAGGGAAAATATATACCATCGGAAACACACAAGCACGATATCAAACAACATTAAGCCTCTGGAACTTAACACTTTCCACAAATTAAGAGTTGGGAAAAACTGAACTTAGAAATGAAAACTGAATAGACCTACAAGGAGCATAGATCAAGCAAGAAGCTTTAGCCTAATCCTGAGCTACCATCCATCCACTGTCCACACATAAACAAGTCACTACTGAATATTTTATGATGCAAGAATGGAAGACTTTATGGAATGGGTGGGCAATCAAATAAGATGCTTGGTTTGTTAACTCATTTAAGCTAGACCTGCTGCAAGTAGCAGAATACAAGCAGGTAGGCAAAATATTAATACGTGAACGTATTAAAATAAGTACCCATACATACTGAAAAATTGACTCCATTTTATACGAGTAAAAGCATTCAGATTTTCGTTTCATGTTTCCTCCTTTCCTTCTCGAGGAGGCAGTCATGACAATAATTTCTACATTGATGCCATACTAGAAGTGTGCATCCCTTCTGGCTTCATTGACAGCACAGATAAAGCAGAAAAAAGAACCTATTCCAAATCCCTTTAAAGCAAGTAGATCCTACAGCCAACTAAGACATAGACTAAATAGTCATAAACTGGGATTCATAGTTCTCCAAGCATGTGAACTAAAGCGACTGCATAACTTGAGTGCCCAATCAATCAAGTTCATCAAAACGAATTGCAAGCTCATGAAGTTAGTCAGTAAAGAAAATTTCCATAAACAACCACGGGCTTACAATGATTTTAACCAAATGTGATCTCCCAAGTACAATAATTACCAATGAAGGAAATGATCAGGATGTTAACTCCCCTTTCATGCAGTGTTGCACAAAATTCAACCAACTCTCAATTTGAAACTAGTTGGGGTTGGCTGCATGGATCTGCCAGCTTACACTAGCATGGAAGAATATCTATTCTATGTAAGTAAGAAGAAGTATCCATTAAGTTTGAATTCATATGCTGCAGAAACTCAGTTCAGTTCTGACAACAAAGACAGAAGCAAGAAATGCACTGCCTGTTTCGTGAGACATGCTAGTACTGCAATCTGCTTACTTCCCATGTGTGCCAACAATCAATAAGCAGGGTCTTGAGATAATATTCTACTTTGTTACACCTCCAAATTACTCAGATTTGAACAAACATGATTCCTCTCCTTCTTTGGAACTTGAAGGATTTTCTTTCCCAAAGTTTTGATGAAACCAAAGAAACTCCAACAAAAGAATCTAAAACTACTTAAACTAGTTGAGTAAAAGTTGCAATGCTTGGAAACAAATAAACATCCAAGATTTAGCACCTTCCCCAACCTCCAAGCAACCAACCAAAACCACCCAAAACAATAGCAATGCTATCAACACAAAACAGGCACTACCCAAAATCTAATCCAAATAAAAGAGCCCGCCTATCTAACTCGACAACATCCACATGACCAGTTTGGCATCCACACCATAATCCACAAGCAAAATAAAACCATTTCCAATCCAATCCAGAAAATCCCTTAAAAAACAATGAGAAAATAAATCAGACACCAAAAGGTTGGAAATTCCAAAAAAAAAAAAAGTTACCTTGAACAGGCTTGCTCTCCATTTCTGACAACCCAGAAGAGCTCCCTCCTAGAGACTCCACAGATCCTCGTGACCCTTGTTGCTGCTGTTGACCTTCCAAATTACTACTCCTATTCACAACACCACTCTGCTTATTAGCCCACGTTGGCACCCAGTTCCCTTTATTCAATTTAACTTCCTCCAAATTCAACTCTCCTCTCAAATTCTTTTGCTTTTCACTTCGCCTTCTCTTGGCTTCCATTCTCCTTAAACTCTGAATTTCCTTCCTCTTCCTCCACTCTTCCTCCGTTTCATTAGGCAAAGAAGAAGTCCTCATGAGAAGAGGATAAGATACAGGTGGTGTACTTAAAGCATCATGGTCTCTCAACAATGGTATTGAACCAGCTATAGACGATGATCTCGTTAGTTTCTCTGAAGTCTTATCAACCCCAAATCTTCCACCAAGTGATAACCCAAGATTTAACTCAATCTCCTCTGCTTCTTCTCCTTCACTTGTTGCTGTTTTATATTGCTGTGCATCACTTGAAATGAGACTTTGTACCAGATCTCTTGGATACCTGTTTATTTCCAAAGAAAGACTCTCCATTGCTCTGCTACTTCCACTACTGCTGCTTCTATTTTTACTCGCGTTTGCTTCTCCCATGATGCTGCTCTATAAAACAAGAGGGGTAAAAAACAAGTGTTTTTTTCCCCTCTTCTTTAATACAAGTTTTTTAGTGGATTGGGAGGTATTTTTGGGTTCTCTGAAACGCAACGTGAAGAAGGAGAAGAAGTTGAAGTGTTTTTTGATCTGATTTAGATACACCCATTTGTCAGGAAGGCTTAATTTAAATTTTTTCTGTTCGATTTCTTAAAGAATTCTCTCCCAGTCTCAGAGTTCTCTAAAAAATGCGTTGCCATTAATTAAAACCCAACTTGCATGCACTCATCAACAAGACCAAAACAAAAAAATGTTGGAAAGAAAATACTAAAATGTTACTGTCTTTTTTTCTTTTTTTATAATAATATAGTACTGAATAAAATTTTAAAAAACAAAGAAGGAAAACAGAATCAAAGGATTTAAAGAAATTGAAATCAACAAGGAGAAACAGAAGAAGAAGGCAGGGTGAGGAGGGAGATGGGGTGTTTTGCTTGGATCAGGGGGTGTTTTGTACAGTAACAAAAGGTTGGTTGTTAAAGTTTTTTTATTTGAAATTATATTAAAATAATATTTTTATTATTTAAAAAAATAATATCAGTAAATTAAAATGATTTAAAACATCTAGAATAATTAATTTAAAATAAAAAATCTAAATTTTTAATAACATATGATTGGACAGTGTTTCTAAACACTCTTTTGAAATTTGAAGAGAAAAGAATTAATTAATTAAAAATATATTTATTGAGGGACGGAAATGCCCTCCACGTTAAGAGAGGTATAGAAGGGAGATAGGAGCGCGCCAAGTGGCGATCACGAGAGGTGAAGAGTGACACGTGGGTGTGACGGACACAGACCTTTTTCTTTTTTATACTAAATGTGTGCTATTAATTAATTGGTTTTGTCTTCTTGAAGTTTGTGTTGAACGGACCTAAAAAAACAAGTTGCTTTTCAGAGGACACGTTTCGAGATGTAAGGGAAGCAGGAAAGAGTGGCAACGTGTTTGTCAGTTTAGGCGTCTGGGAATTCGACACGTGGATACGATACTAGTTGCTGGCGTGGTACTTCTCACTCGTTGAAGATGCGGCCTTTATTTTCGTACTCTTGTCCTCTGGGGTTTGGTCTCTCTCGCACTTGCAGAGGCTGTCAAGCAGAGGTTTTTTATGCCAGCTGTGCAAAGGATAAAAAAGATACAAGGAGTCATTTGATTTGCCTTTTTATTTTATTTTGACCCCATATTTTGCGCTTCGCAGTGTAATAAAACGTCGAGTTGATTTATCATAATTAATTATTTATTTTCTCTGGTATAAATATAATTAAAGTTTCCCCTTAACAGATGCGGAGTATCCTTGGCATGCTTGCTTCTTACCTGCTCTCTTTTTCCTATTTTTTGAAAAATAAATAAATTCAATTAAAAAGATCGTGAGATTGGTGAAAGAACAAGATTGTAAATATATTAAAACTGTCGAGACGAAGTAGTAATTTCCCGAACCACGAGGAATAATCAATAAAATCTGCTAAACTAATCTAGAATGCTCAGAGCATATGATATCCTCGTTTTTGTACATTTGATTGCTTGTCTTGCACTCTTAACTTTCAAACATGCAGCCACGGTAAGAAAAGGAGAAGTTCGATCTATTGCTAAATAAAATATAAATTTTAATTTGATATATAATTTGAATAAAGCTTTTTTAATTTATAAAGATAAATTAAGAAATATCTTGGTATTGATTGAAGTTACACGATCCACTCACCATTCCATGTTATTAACACAAATCAAGGTATCCATAATTTGAGCACTCAAGCTATAAATAAGTTTTCTGCTTTCATGATTTCTATCTCGTGGCTGAACACTCTTATCTTCGTATTTGAAGGCCGGGGTAGTGGCCGAGTGGCAGCAGTTATTTTGTATATATACTGTTCATGGCTTGAATTAAGCGAGATTTGTAAGAGAGGAATTTCTTATAAATCCAAAACACGTTTATATTCTTTTATAAAAATGATTTTTTTTTAACACCATAAACTGTATACAATGTCAAATTACAGGAGTTTATGCTTCAATTTATAAGTACAACAGGAGCGATGAGATGAAAAATACTGTTAGAATTACAATATAATTAAAATAAAAAATTATAAATATGTTTGTGTTCAAAAAATGCTTTTGAAATTTTCTATATTTTTTATAATTTTATATTGTTTTGATGGGGTGATGTTAGAAATATTTTTTTAAATACTACTTTAATATATTTCTAAATAAAAAATAATTTAAAAAATAATTACTATAAAATCCATACAACATGACAGCACAACCAATTTTAGTTTACTTGGTCTGAAAATAGCGTTTTGGTTGGTGCTAGTTTTATTTTTAAAGTGAAACACGTGTTACTTTTAAAAGATAATTGATTTGCTTTAAAATCAAATTAAGTTACGTTTTACTTTTAATAATACTTCCTGTTTTTTAAAGTGAAAATATAACATTTAAAAAACACTGTCAATCAAATATTAAACATTACCTCTATTAATGTTATTTTTATTATATAAACACAACAGCACAATATTATCAAACAGCTGTTAGATTAGTATAACAGAATGATCTAAACACGAGTACGAGAAGCCATGTCATATAGACGCTCCAAAAAAATTAAGGTTTTTAATGATATTTTACTGTTTATATAAACAATGAAGTATTTTAATATATTTTTTAAATCAATTTTATAACAATTATGTGTTGTAACTCATGGTTGAGATGCAAGACATAAGTGTAATTTGCAGGTTTAAATGTTATTGGCAGCAGTATTTTTTTTATGATTTTTATAAGTTTCTCTTTGCCTGGTCAACAAATTGATTATTTTATTTTATTTTTCACATAATAAATTAACCTCAATTGAATTTCTTTTAGTCCTTCTATAACGAGGTCTTCTATTAGTAGGTTTAGAAGTGGTATTACTTCCCCGTCAAATTTTTCCCCTTCTTGTGATTGGTTCTTATTTGTATATTTTTTTATATATATTTTATCAAATTCCCATTTTATAATTGTGATGCAGTTTTTTATTTATAAAAACTTTGTTACAGTTTGATTTAAATCTCTTTTTTTCTATACTTTCATAAATTACATTTCATATTTTATATCAAATAAAAAATTCAAACAAAATAAAGATGTAAACTGTTATTTAAAATATAAAATACATAATAGAAAATATAATTTATGAAGATATAAAAAAATAAAATTCAGATAAAACTATGTAAAAATTCTTCACCTAGCAGCTTGAGATATTAGAAAAAATTTTAAAATATAATTTATATTATTTTTATTAAATTGTGATGTAATTTTAATTTATAATTATAACTATAACTATAACTATAATTATAATTTTTGTGATGATAATGAATGGTTAAGAATATTACAAAGATTTTAATCTTTGGATTTCTAGGAATGGTATTACTTCCCTATTCTGTACAAGTTTGTCATTACTAATTACTGTTATTTCACACACAACATGATGCGGAATTGTTTAGACTATAAAAGATTATATAGCAAGATTTTGTAAGTGATGGTTGGCAAATTGAGATTCGTTTATATATTAAAAAAATCATTTGAATTCATTTTAATAATTCATCTAGTTGGGCAATCCAAATCAGAATTTATTGTATGCTATCGCATTTATTTAAAGACTGTTCTGGATCAATGACAGCTTATTTAGCCTTGGCATTTTTCTTTGAAAAAAAAGAAGAAGAAGAAGTGGCGTTTTTTATTTGTCTGTTGACTATTAGAGATCGTGGGTGTTGAGATGAAATTTTATTTTATTTTGATATCATATGCTCTTTGAAAATTAAATTGGAATGGGTATATGTTTGTTAATATGTGTATGTTCGTCGAATACAGGTATATATTGAATATGAAACCATTAGGTTAAGGTTACTCGAGTTAGATATAACTAGATAATTATCCTGCATTGCGCTGTTAATGAGATCAATTTTTCTAAGCATAAAAAATGTTTAAGCATTGTTATTATTTTTTAATATTTTTTTAATTATTAACTCCAAATATGATGAATCTCTTACAACATTGTTTTAAAAATATTAATACATGTTGAATGATATTTTTATTAAATATTGAAATGATAATATATTGTATTGATCCAGATTATAAGGTCATTATAATCTTATAAAAAACAAATTATAAAATTTAATTTTTAATTAACTCAAAGTTCAAAAATAAAAATAAATAAATAAATAAATGCTCGAGTCAATTTATGTTAACATGTCAATTTCATAACCGAGATTATAATATTAAAATAACCTTATGAAGATAAAAAATTTTAAAATGAAGCAATTTCAAACCAATTTAATATTAGAAAATAAAATTTTTAAAAAAAAACTCGAATAAACTCGAACTAGCTTGTTAAAACCTCGATGTAAGTTGTGGGATCATAATGAGTCCATAACAAATTTTAAGAAATTTCATTTTTAATAGATTTAATGTTAAATATTAACATCAAGAAAAAATAAAATAAAACCCATGATATCAAGATAACACAAAGTAATTTTTTTTTTTTAAAATATGAAGTTTAATTTCCAAACAACTTCAATATTAAATTAAAAAAATAAAAAAAATAAAGAAAGAAAATTGAGTTGTAGAAAGGTGAATTTTTTTTAAAAAAAATATTCGATTAAAAAGAGTCTTAAAAAATAAATTGAATTAGCATGTTAAACTTGTAATCAGGATTATGAGATAAAGATAACCAAGTAAAATATACATAAAAAACACGAATTCTAGTTTAAAAAATCAATTAAAAATAAAAAAATAATTGAACATAGACAACTACGGTTAACATATCAAATCTACGACCTAGATAACAAAAACAACATAATCTTGTAAAAAAAACATAGTTTTTGAAAAAACATAATATTTGATGATGAAATAAAAAAATATAAAAAAATAACTAAGACAGCTTAAGTATTCTATTAAACTCATGATATGGATCATAAAATTAATATAAATTCACAAAAAATAGATAAAAAAAATGAAACCATATTCCAATAGATTTGATATTAAAAGTTGAAACTAAAAAAACATTAAATTCATAAAATTAATATATAATCCAATAGAAAAAAAAACCAAACATGAAGCACAATCTTTAAAATAATTTATTAATAAAAGATAAAATTAAAAAAAAAACTGAAAGAAAAACAAGTAAAAGAAAAGAAATTTGTTTCAGAGAGCAATATCTGGGTAGGATGTATATCATAGTTTTATTTAAAAAATCATTTTAATTTAATAATTTAAACTATTAAATTATATTTTAAAATATCATTTATATTATTATCTAATAAATTTAACTGTTAAATATTTTGTTAATAATCTACAAGAACAACAGTGTGCTTGGAACAAAAATAATGTGTTTTGTACTGTGATGCATGCTATTTTATTAAAAAACTAGCTCTATCTTAAAAATATATTATAATATGTTTTTTATATTTTTTTATAAATACATAAAATTATTAAAAACTATTAATTTAATATTTCTTAAAAAAAAAACATTTAAGATCAAGTTGCTGCACTCCATTCACTGATAAAATACTGCACTTTAAAATTATTTTTTTTATCTATATTTGGTATTGTGTGTTTCAATGGAGTGGGGTAAATTTTAATTTTTTTATCTTAACTTATTTTTTTATATTTAAAAATATTAATATTAAAAAATATTTTTAAAAAATAAAAAAATTATTTTAATATATTTTTGAAAACAGCCATGCCTCCACCGTCAGCAGGCGGAACTCAGCAGCTAAATTGCTTGGATGCGCCAAGTCGTCCTGTGAACGTGGAATCCAATCGCAAAAATCGGCGAGGAAGGAGCATGACAAACGTGGCCAGACCAGGGAAGGCCCGTGCAATGGGGCTCGGTGTGGGGTCCACATTACCAAGTTGCAGCCTTTTCTTTTCTTAGTCAATTTAATTCCTTTGCGGGAAAAAAAGAAAGATTGGAGTAGAGTGAGGACCAAGGGATTGGTGCCCTTGTCGGAACCACGTGTCTCGGTTACAAATATACACGTGTCGGAAAGGATGCTGGTCCCCTCTTTCGAGTGGATTCCCGATCATCGATCAGGTGAGAACGACCATACGAGGTCTGTTTCGGCCTTTTCGCTGACGTTAAAGTATAATACGGTCTTGAACTCTCTGAAATAACGAGTCCACTCCCCTGAAACGCAAGCCAGCCAGAAGCTCCATCTAAATTCTCAGAGAATAAAATATTAAACTAAATAATCGGAAAATGCTGCCTTGGACCATTGCAATTTGTTTCGTGTAAAATAATTTGTTATTTGAACATATTTTTATGTTTTTTCAAAAAACACACTGTTTTTTAATGTTTAATCATGTGTAACAAAACCTGCTTAAAAATAATTGTCTGGTGCTTGTGTGAAAAGACAGGTGTTAAAGAATAAATAAAAACAGTTAATGGCGGTGGACCTTGTAGTTAAATAATTTTAAATAATTTTATTTAAAAAAATATAAGAAAACCCCTTTAAAATGCAATCCCACACCGCGCCTAAATAACCTGACGAGGTTGGCTTGGATGTTAAACTCAGTGTCCCCTTTTCTCCGCCAGCAGGGTTAAAATTCTGCACTGGTCTAGTTTTTACACCGACAATTTATATTTAAACGGTACAATTCTTATTTTAAAAAAAATAAAATAATAAAAATACGTTTTTCTCCTTTTTTTATTTTTTAAATGCAAATTGCCCCACGTCTCTAAACGGGTACTTATTTATGTTGAGTAGATAAATTTATTTTTGATGTATAAAATACGGTCTAAAAATTTATTAAAAAAAAAAAAACAAGGAGGCTAGTGATAGAGCTTGAATAAAAACTGGATCGCAGATTGTTTGTTCGTGCATCCATGATAGAGTTTGAAATTATTTTCCAAGAAGATTCTTTTTTTTTTTTCTATCAAACTGATTAGAAAGTGTAAAAGTGTCATGGGCGTAATTATTGCATTTAAAATATTTCTCAATTAAATCGCTTAATTTGATTGGGACAGTCTACAAGATGTTCTAATTAATGTACTTCTCTCCTCGAGTCCATGACTGGTTTCGTTCGAGCATAGATCACTAAGGTGTGATTTTATTGCTATCTTTTTATTTCATGTCTGGGTTATCTTGTGGTGGTCAACTTTTATGCATTCAGGAGAAATCCATTTTCTCAGCGCAATTATAAAATCAGATCTACCATGTTATAATAAAGAAGGGCGTGCGAATCTTACCGCTCAAGGCAAGATGCGCACAAGTTGATTAGTAATTATGTTATTTCTGTATTTTAAAAATATTTTTATTTTTATATTTAAATTAATATTTTAAAATTATTTTAATGTGTTAATATCAAAAATAACTTTTAAAAATAAAAAATATTATTTTAATATATTTTTAAATAAAAAATATTTTAAAAAATAACTATAACTCCACTTATAACCATGCAAACAATGCTATACAAAGAAGTTATTTATCCTGAAATTTCAAATAGGCTAGTCAAAAAGCTAGTCGGTGTATCTAAGGCACTGATCAAGTGAAGTCTAGATATATTTGCTACCTTTTTATATTTTTATGAGTTTCGTTGTAAATAAAAATAAAATACATGTTAAATTAAATTACGCAGTTATTTTAAATATAATGATATCTTTTAAGTAATCAAGGGCTTGTATGTTAAATATTTGATTAATTTTTCAATTCCAGCAATATTTTTTTTTTTTGCCCAGGGTGGTTGACAACTGATATTTAATGTTTGGTAGATCAGGATGATCGGTAATTAGTACTTGTAAATATTTTTTGTAAATCCAAGGACTTTATTTTCAATATTTCAAGAGAAAAGATAATGATATTTTAGAGAGATAAACTATAAAAATATAATTACTAAAAATATTGAGAATAAAAAGATTATAAACCCACTTTCCTTAAAAGATTCATCAGAATTTTATAGTCCATAAATTTTGTTATTTTACGAAGAATAAGGACTAAAATATCATATTATCGTGATATTACCAGAGAAAAATAAATATTTTTTAAGCATAGCTAACAAGGGACGAGTAATTGATCATTTTAAAGATTTTTATACATATAATGCTATAATGCTGTAAAGATACGAACATCCTTGACCTTGATATTTTATATCAAGGGTCATGATAAAAAACAACTAATATGAAACCCAAAATAATCATCATTTCTATATTTATACCGACTCAATGAGATGTTAAACTTGAAAATATTGTGTTTAATAATGTATTATATTCACATATACATCAGCTCAGCGTACAATTAAATTTAAAAATATTAAACGTGATAATTTGTAAAGTTTACATGTACACGTGCTCGGTACATAACTGACTTTAAAAATATTAAGTTAGAAAGCTTGTTAGTCTTACAAACACATAAGCTCATAAATATTTAATATTTAATATTTTTTTATTTTTTATCTTTTTAAAATATTAATTTTAAATCAAATTAACATGTATAGAAATACGACGAGCCATCACAATCCATGGACACATTGAATGACAAATATAACTTCAATCCAATGCTGACTTGTTTTACAACAATTAAAATTACATGAAGTTAATTAATATAGTATTATGCAGATATAATTAGGTTTTAAAATGTCATGTATTGACTAAAATGATAGTTTTAAACCAGCACGATGTAAAGTGATATTATCCCCACTCCATTCTCTTATGGAGCAACAGAATAAAACCTCGTTATATTTTTTTTTATTTTCGGGTGAAATTAACAAATCTCTAGCTAGTAATATAATAGCAATTACATCTTTCTATTAAAATCTAAGTAATTTCCTTCTCGAAAAAAATATAATCGCAAGTCAACAAAAGTCTAAATGGTATTCTCAACGGATCTTCTTCAAACAAAAACAGTTTTGCATAGAAATTACTAGTTCTTAAAGGTGAGTGCTTACATGGATAATAATATAATTAGGTTTAAAAATCAATAATCCAAGTAGTAGTTTTACCAGTTCTTCAATCAAAATACGTAACTAGTTTTACCGATGCTAGTATTTATCTTTTTTTCAAATGGTTTTAATTATAACATCTATTTCATAAATAATTAAATAAATAAAAAAGGAAGGGAAAAAGAAAAGAAATTCTATACATGAATAATAGCTGTTTGACCAAAATAGGAAAACATCGAAGTGGTGGAGACCTGTCGTCGATGTGTTTTTTACTGCTAGGATATACACGGTTTTAATGATAAGGCGAAAAAAAGACAGGCAACAAAAGAGGTGGGGCCAGGAGATCTTCGTAGGATGATTTGCCAGGACACGTCATTGATGCTGACGTGTAGTTTTTAAGATTCTCCGACACATCTGCACGTCACGTGTTGATCATGGTTAAGGTGAAAAGGACCGGCAGATGTTTTGAACGAGGGCAGAACCCTTGCAGGCCTTCGGAGGGTTGCTTGTTGCGTTTTGTTGTTGTTTTTTTTTTTTAAAAATAAATATTTAAAAATATTAAATTAATAATATTTTTAATAATTTTAAAAATAAAAATATATTAAAAAATTATTTTAATATATTTATAAAAAAAATATTTTGAAAACCATCTCTACTACCATCACAAATACCTCTCCAGTAATAATTATAAAAAGTAATAATAATATTTTCTCGTGATTAAAATTTTATTTTGAATTAAAATTAAAATTAAAATTATATTTTTATTAAAATCTTAAAATTAATTTTTTAAATATTTTAAATTTTTAATAAACTGATATTAAAAATAAATTTTAAAAAATTATTATTTTAATATATTTTTTAAAATATTTTAAAAATCAGCCATTATTATATTCTCAAAAATCTCTCAAAGTAAAAAAGAAATTTCCCTTAAGGTGTCCACAGAACAAGATTTTCATATTCCATTTATAGACTCTTCAATAAACTGGGTTATCTATCTATTTTTTCAATCTTTAATAACTTATAAATCATGGAATGTAACTATAATTGTTTTAAAACAGTAAAGACAGCAAGAAAATGACTAAATAAATTACGTGTGTATATATATATATGTATATGAACACGAATATATATATATATAAAGAAAAAAGGCCCCACCAAATCACCAATATTAATAAATTTGAGTGGAGGTACATGTGTTGGCATGCGCTTCCTCAGGCGAAGTAATCCTCACATTTGTTTATGCATGTGAGGAGTCGGGCCATCCATTCATGAGGAAATAGTAAATACACCCTCGGTAACTAAAATTAATTCGTTCCACTCAGCCAAATAAATCGTCAGATACCCGACTCTTGAATTTGATTGAACAAAACCTTCGAAAGAGTCAAAAAAATTCCATGATTACTGATTCAACAATGGAATCTTTTGACCAGGCCATTTAAGTAGAACATTATTATTGTTTTTTCGGGAATCCCCTGGTCATTGGCTCCACCCTTGTTCACTTGTGTCTTCAAATCCTTGCAGTTGTTTCTTTTCCTCGCTCCCTTTTCTTCCATATCAGATTAGTTTGCCGATGAAACATATCGTCAAGGCCCGTGGCAGCGATTGATTATATACAGTAATGTCTTTCTTTTTAACAAATATTATATACGATAATCTTTGAAAAAAATGAGAGATAATAAATTAGGTTTATTTGGAAGAATAATACTAGATCAGAAGAGCATGTTAGAGGCTGTTTGACGAATTCCCAGACATGCTATCAACCAGAGGGTCGATGTGGGGACTGGGACCAGATGACGTGGTTAATTCTCACCATTTATAGGAATCGTCATTTAATACTGGGAGCGACATTCTGGGTATAAACATGTCGAGATTATTCCAGGGAGATCGACAACGTGTTTGAATGGACAAAAGGGCAAGGAACTGATGATATATTAAAAAAGAAAAGGAAAAGTAAAGGAAACGGCAGTATTCCAGATAAAAATTCTTCATTTTAACTCGGGGAGACTGTCATTTGATAATCTTGACCTTGCCTTTCACAGTACTGAAAACCAACCGAGGATCGAGGGTTTAAACCCTTACTTTTCCTTCCCTGTCCCTCAAAACCCGTAATCAAACAAAGTGTCAAGTATGGCAGCTATTGGAAGACAGCTGCCTCTGACCAGTGGATTGAAAGCGCCTCGGGATAGACACCAGTACTTGTACGAACAAAGAGAAACTAGCAGGCTGCAGTTTCTCCGAGTACAGGTAAATAATACAGGAAGAGGACGGAAACTCGATGGCACTAACAGAGATGGCATGAGCCTCCACACTTCTATTTCTACTTCACTGAGCTCGAAGCTCGAAGTAGTGGCATGCTTCCTTTCAGATAACATAGTGACATATTTTTCTCGGAGGCACAAAAGCTAAAAGGCAAGGTGTAAAACCATATCATCAACACCAGAAAAATTCTTTGAAATAATTTCTCAAGAAATAATATCCCAAAGCATAAAAACCCCGCATTATATGTTTTCATGATACATAGCAAACTCAATTAACCTTTAACAAAATCTTAAGAGCGAAAAACTAAAATGCCTTGATCTATTTGCTCTCATCTTTCCTATCTGGCTGTGAATCGGGAAAAAAAAATTGCAATAAACAAAATTCTAGCAAAAGAGATTGTCTAGTTATTCCCAGCCCGAGCTTGACGGGGACCTCTAGCTTCCCCGTCCAGATAAACTTTCTTGTTAGCTTCTCCATGGCGTCCAGTGGTGCCCCAAGATTGACCAGAGACTCTACCCTGATTCTCAAAATCATTTCTACCATAACCAGGGCCTCCATTCAAGTTTCCACGGCTCCTAAAATTGCCATTCCTAAAACCACCCTTTCTTGAAGGATACTTTTCACCACCATTTTTTGCTGCTAAAACATAATCAATAGTTATGCACTCCCCGACTGTTTGGACCAAACACGACAAATAATGGATTAATAATTCAACTTACCATTCTTTCTCTCAATATGCGCTGTTCGAGTGCCAATCACGACAGTAGAGACCTGAAAAAGCACACAATCTCAGACTCGTGCAGAACAACAATATTGTAACTTGAGTTAAAGTTTATATCTTGAAACAGGCAATCGAACATGGAATAGCTGATAATGAGTGCCCACAATAAATCATAGAAAACGTGTTGCAACACCACCCCAAGATGGAGGGTTTCAAATTCAAAAAACCACTCGGGGGAGTCCTATAAATGTGGGCAGAGAAGAGAGAGAACTTTGCAGAATACAATAATGAACCAGACTTCAAACAAGTTGCCCATAAACACGTAGTGTTGGCAGATGAACATCACTTGGACAATTAGGTTTAATGACATTATTTGAATGTATCGACAAAAATTTTCCATCAACAGAGGAACGACAAAAAGCATACAAGTGCTGAAAGTCAAAGGAATAAAGGTTTGGTAGCCTATCCGAACACAGGCAAAGTTGTAGCGATGCAGGACAAGGGTAGAAATAAAAAGAAAAAGGTAAAATGAGGATAAGGACACCTAGAATTCACTTGGCAACCCTTGAGACCGCAAGGGATGTTTCCTGAATCAAGATATCCACCTCTCAAGGTAAAACAGAGATTCTCAACTTCCATTCATCATTAAAAAGTGCCACATACAAGTGCTTTATCTGGCCCTGAAAAAGTTTAACTAAAATTGGAAATAAATGCTACTACCATAGAAGTTCCAAAGTGATAAAATCCTAATAATATAAATATTATAACAAGGGAACTAAATAACGATAAAATTATAGAATTAATGAAACTTAACTTGGAAATATTTCTGAGTACACCACCATGCAGTATTCAACTTTTAAGCAAACAACCAGGGAACAAAAAACCAATAACTTTCAGCCAAAAAAAAAAGTAAAATAAACAACAATACCTCAAGGGCCTTCTCCACAGAATCAGCTGATTCAAATTCCACAAAACCAAAACAGTTCTTATCTTGCTGTATATAAATGAGCAACATAAACAAATAAATATAGTTTCAAAAAACAATTTTCAACACCAATTTTACAAGAATAAACACGAGACTAACCCTATAACTTCTGACTTGCACACCATTAGGTTTAATAGCCCCAAATCTTGTAAAAGTCTGCACAAGTTGGTCAACAGTAGCATCCAGAGGCAAATTTGCAACAAATATGGAGTAACCCTCAACTGAAACAGCACAAATGAGAAAAGCGGATAGGTGGTGAAAGAAAAGCTACAAAGCTCACTCCAGGTAAAAACCCATATATACACTTTAAAAGGGATAAAAACCTGCAGCATTGTTGTTATTGATTTCCACAGAATTGTTGCTGGGAGGGCGATAACCTGTTTGTTGAGAAGAGACCACAGATGGTACAGCTGTCTGTGACTGTTTCACAGGTTTCACTGGAGAAACCCTCTGTTGAAATGGTTGTGTTTTGAAATTCAATGCATTTGCCTGAAAAAAACCAATAAAAAAAAAAACTCAATCATTTGAATAACGATTGTCCTGTAAAAAAATGTAAATATACTCACCACTGATGCATAGGACTTCTTGGGGGCATCCTCCTCCTGGACACTAGAAGCAACTGCCTCAGAAACTGGGTGAGCATCATCCTGAGTGGTAACAACTTTCTCGACAACCACCTCTTTCTCACAAGTGGGAATCTCTCCATTGTCCAAAGGATGACCGGATTCTTTAGCTTGATCATCACCCTCCTCCAAAGTGGTAGACATATCGGCAGAGACAGAGTGATTAGGAATGGAGGTTGGCTCTGTAATTACAATACTACTAGTAAATATCTTTGCATTAAAGTAACAAAAGAAACAACGAAACCATACATGAACCCCTACCAGGACATGGGATAACAGGTGTAGCTGGAGCAATGTTGTCTTCATCACTAATTTTCTTATTCTCTGATTCTTCCATGTATCTAAAAATATCATTCAAAACATAATACCTCCTTCCATCATCTTGCGGGACCAAGAAAAATGCTTGTGTAAATTTTTGTCTGGTACTGTCCTTTCCAGCAAAGAAACCAGTAACCAACACCATTACCCCATTCTCATAAGATTCCTGAGAATCAATAGTCTGTATCTCGACTAAACAATTCTTATAGTCAAGAGAGAGGATCAATTTTTTAATCTCCTGCACCCCAAAAATTCAAAGATAAACAGTGGTGTAAGCAGGAAAACTTCAGCATCCAAGGTTCCTGAACTCGAAACCAAAGTCCCAAATAAATCAAGATTTTAGTGATGAAGTGCACAACAATTCTAGTTCTAAATTTGTTTTCGGAGGAAAAAATAATGGCAGAAACTGGTAGAACCAACCTTTTCTCATAGCACCAGTACTGCATGGATTAATTTCTATGCCATATTTAGATTGTATAGGATTGGGGATGATAAGAGATTTCAATTCCTCTCTTCATGTAATGCCATTTGATTCACAAAGAAATGGGAGTACTTGTACTCTAAGCAAGTTAAATTTCAATTCATAGATAGTATCGAGCCCCCGTGACAATGGAGTTTAAGACTACTGAAAAAAATTAAATGGGAATCTTATCGGGAATGGGAATCAAGATTGCATTCTCACACAGCACTCATTTCCAACCAAACAAAATATGAACTAAGGGATAAGCTAGTGGAATAAAATCGATATGAAAAGAATAGCATTAGGGTGACTCAGTTTACAAGAATAATGCTGTTATTTCTTGCTGTGGAGTTATTTAACACAATAATAAACAATCTACACTCGTAAACAATAAACTTTTGTTACACAAAACTTACTTCTAAAGTTGAAATAGGAGACACTGATCCATCTGAGCCTGGCCTGCCAAGCAAGCTCGCATCATTGTAAAAGTTATGAAGCAGCTCAGGAGACTTGGACAAGGTGTTGTAGTACTGCTCTGCAAAAGCATTCCCCACCACTTTTGGATCAAGTTTGACGGTAGATTCATCCACCAGCATTGCCATCTCTGTAGGAATAGAGATATGTTATTCACTGTAGGAATAAAGATAAATTATCCACTAATAAAGGTTTTATATGGAAGCCAGACTATATTTATATAAAGAGATAAATAAACAGAGAGTGATAAGTAAAGCAATTAACAAAAAGGAAACTGAACATCAAAGAATATTAAGCATGATACTTGAAATCAGACATAAGGTCACCATTTTAAAAGAAAAGAAGATAGCACGAACATAGTGACTTTGACTTCTTAATGGATGGAATTTGGATGAACATGTTTTATGCTAAAATCCATTTACTCAGAAGGTCCAGATAGAGAGGCCAGGAGAAGAATGACCCATTATAAAAGCTCAACAAACATCAAAACCTACTGAGATAGAATCTGGCAAAATATCAGGCTCAACTCTCTTGAGCTCAACCACACACGTTAGGCCTAAATATATGTGGGTCCGAAAAGATGTCAAACCCAACTTTCTTCAGCTTGGCAACACACTCAACCCAGGTGTCTCTGGACTAGAAGGATGCTGGACTCAGCATTATTGGGTCTAGGATTGCTTCAGATCCAAGCATACGAAATGAGAATCTAGGGACATCATCTCCCTTTGCTAGATCTATTTTTCGTGGGCTCGACTACGTGTTTGACCCAAGCACACATGGGTCTGGCAGGATGACAAACTCAACTCTTATGAGCTCGACCACGTATCAGGATCAAGCTCACGTGGGTCTAGCAAGATGCCAAGCCTAACTTCCTTGAGCTCAGCTACATGCTTCGCTCAGGTGCCTCGAGACCTAGAAGAACACAAGAACACTAGATTTGACATCCTTGGGTCTAGGATCGCTCTGGATCCAAAAATACAAAATGAAAATCTAGAGACATCATCTCTCTACTCACTAGCTATGTAAAAAATCCTATAAGACCTGGATACATGTCAATCAATATTAATATTGATTATAAAGGTCGATCCCATCAAAATTAATGTTATGTACGAAATCACTTCAGATCACCTTCTATAGGCACGTCGAATTTCCATCGACATTAGAGCTGTTTATGAAGACACTTACATCAACATTAATATTAATAAAAAAGACTTCATCCCAACTTAAATGTGAAAAGAAAAAAGGTTGCCGACCCCTCAAACAAAAAGAAGAAAGTTCAATATACAAAAGTTAAATGTTAACTGAAAAACCCATGTAAAGGGTTCAAAATCTTCATTCTCTTACCATATATTCTTAGCATTTATCATACATGATCAAAAAATAAATATTCTTGTTCTTAGAAATTAATGCTCATTTATTACAACTCCTCACTATAAAATCATTAACTTAATCATCGGAGGGTCCCTAAATCCCAAAAAAAAAAAAAGAACTGTTTTGCAGAATCCAGACTTCTGTCATTAACACTCTGGGCCCTCGGTTCTAATGAATAGAAAATTGCAATGAACGTGTGATCCTCCATAATCTAAAACGCTCAAAAACCCAGGTTTCCTAACATACTGGATTCTAAAGCATGAGCATCATCAACTAGCAAATAAGAGATAATCTAAAAAAAAAGATGAGGCTGCATAAGAGTATCAAACCCCATAACTAATGGTGAACCAACTTCATTATCTTGATATCTAACCGTAAACCATATGCTTTAAGAGTATAGGGCTTGAAAGCAGAAAAACCAATTTATTAAAAAAATTGGGTCGAAAACAAGACAGAAGAAACATGATAACAGCAACAGTAGCGTATGCGGTAACACCAATAACAAACACGCAATGTTTCTGCATCTTCCAATAAAAAACCAATACTAACTTCTTCACAAACAAGGCTAAGATTTTACTACTTACGTTAGGCAAAAACAAAAACGTTATCAGTGACCGAAAAAAACACAAAAGAATCAAACTTTACAGCTAAATCCAATCCGGCAACCAAAAAAACAGAAAAAACTAAAAATAACATCAAAAAATAAAGACAGTGGATCACGTCAAACTCTAACCACTCGCATAAAAAAATCCCAGATCTAAATTAAAATAAAATAAAACTCAGATCTAAAACCAAATTAACAATGCAATCCCTTAATTTAACAATCCTTCGGATTCAATCAATCAATCAATCAATAGCAGATACTCCATGAACGAACTAAACATCACAACAATCAAACAAAAGCAAGATTAAGTAATGTCGAACCTCGTTAAGTAGCAATAAACTCGCTCGCTCGCTCGCCGCCGAACGGGATATTGAATGAATTTACTACTACACTAACCGTGCCCTTGCGGCGCTAAATAGTTGTTATTACCAGTACAGAGAGAAGGACAAAAAAGCTGCAATGGTGCGATTGCTAGTGAAGAAAGGTGCGGCAGAAGATTTTTATACCACAACGAATAGGAGAAAATTTTGATTAATAAAGAAAAGTGCAGAACTGTACTTGGATTTCTCCCTCGACGTGTAATTCTCAATTTCTCTTCCTCGTCTTTTCTCTTGCGAACGAACTTGTGTGCGTGTGCGCGCGCGTGCGTGTTCACTATCAGCAATGACGGTGCACGGTGTCACTCTTGTGTCTTGCAAGTATTTTTGAAGCGGGTCGATAAAAGAGGGTGTCACGTGAGGCTATTTTGTGGGGTACGGGGTGTTTTAATGCGCTGGATAGCGTAATTTGACGGTGATGATTTTATTCGGCGGATAACCTAAGAGTGAGATTGCGTGGGAGTTCGGAGTGTGGTTTTACACTTGCGGTTAGAGATTGATTGTTATTTTTTAATTTTATTTTTCCGGGAAGTGAATAAATAAGTAAAAAAAACAATCTAGATTGCGGTGAAAAGCTGACATCCCTAGCCGTAACAGAGCACCCGTTTGCTAGGACAGAGGGAGGTTAAATTTTAATTTTTATTGTTATTTTGATGTACTAAAATTAATAATAAAATTTTAAAAAATAAAAAATATTATTTTTTATATATTTCTAACCAGAAAATTATTTTTTAAAAAAGCCAGCTAACTTTCAAACCAACCGTTGTGCTGTCAGTTATGTCTGCGATGGAACTCTGAATACCTATTGAAACTCGCCACGTCACACGAGTAGGGAACGCATAGACCACTGCGCTACTTGGTGATACATTGTAGGATGACGGCGACATGTCTTTTCTGAGAAAGACGGTCTCATCAAATATTACGAAGGTGTTTTGTACGATGTAGTTATTGTCTTTTAAAATATATGTTTTACTTGTAAATATATTTTTAGTATCATTATATTAAAAAAAATTAAAATTTAAAGAGATACAGTCACAGTTCTTAGATGACGGTGATTATATTTGCACGTACACTTAAAATTTCCGCTCGGAAAAATAACATACACTTGCAATTCAAAACTATTGATTATTTAATTTAGCATTCTGCCTGCATGATTGTCTCTGTGTTCGTAAAACTGACTTGATTGGACCTAGTAATTAACCGTTGTTCACTTTGCTTCTTTAGATGGAACGAATTTTGCTTCGCATTGTAAATAATGTATCTTTACATATAATGAAAAATGGAATTTATGCACTTGAGGCTCCAGCTCGTGATCTGCTGCCAGGTTTGCTTTGCAGCCGTCTCGGATTCGAGCTTCTATGTGCATCTGTTTGTCATCCTCACAGTATCTTGTCTATTTATTGGACTTGCAGGATATTTATTGGACTTATAAAATGTTCAGTGGACCGTGTGGATTAATCGTGATGCGTGTAAACTAGCCTAGATATCCATGTAAATTAAAAAAAATAGAATTTATATATCAGACTATGGATGAAATTCAAGTTATTTCTTTTATTTTTAGATTGTTTAAAAAATATTATTTTTATATATTTTAAAATAAAAAATACTTTAAAAAATTTAAACCGTTGGATATATATATATATAAAAAGGACAGTTGGATTCTTTAGATTGGAGTTTAGAAACACTGTTAATTACTTTTGAGTTTCGTGAATTATACAAACACACGTTCTGGGATCAATTAATCAGCTTCGACCGTTTATAAGCGTCAGATCCTGATCGACGCATCTATCTTCAAGAGCAAAATTAACGAGGAGTTTTGGATTCCTTTTATGCTGCTGATAATAAAGTTGACAGAGTTTATGGTGCTTCCGGAACATTGAAGCGCCTCCGTTTCTTAAAAAAAAATCTACGCTGCTGGAAGAGTTGATAAAGTTCATGGTGCTTCACTAAAAAAAATAAATCAAAAACAATATTTTTTTTTTTTAAATCTAGCTAACAAAATTTTCCCTCTAGTTCATTCATCAACACCTTGTTAATTTTAAATTGATTATTATAATTTATTTAAAATTGTTTTTTCATGGAACAATCTTGTACAATATGTTGGTGTCTGGTCTTTCAAAATATCTATTCTTTTTATTATATAATTATATAGAATAATTATTTTAAAAAGCTTTAAAATCTAATAAAATTCATGATTCAAATAATAAATTTTATGTATTAGATCATAAAATTCAAATCAATTTTTAATATTAAAAAAATTAAAGTCAAACCACATTTAAATTAATTATTCGGGTTATCTTAAACTCATCAAGTCAACCGAGTCATTTAGGTCAACTTTTATTCATGTTAGCTTTAATCACAGGCGAGTTAGGGGGTCGGGTTGAGGGATTTTTAAATTAACCATATAAGTCGGCGTTTGATAGCAATGCTATATGGTTTCTTTTCTTTTTAATTTTAATTTTTATCTTTTTTATGCAAGTTTCATTATTCATGATTATTGATTTTATAGTGGTATTTATGGTTTGTTTTAATTTATCTTTTAAAAAATTATCGCAATCTCGAGTATCATTGTCATGGGTGAAAATGAACTAGTAAGTTGACATTTGACTGGTGGTTAATTTTACAAGCATCTCAGGTAAAAAATAGCTTAAAAAATAAAGTTATTAAATCTGATGAAATTCATGATTTGATAGACAAATTTAACGTGTTAAACTGCGAAACTTGATTTAATGTGATGTATATTGCCTTTTTGATATTAAAAAGAAAATTGCATTAAATTTTTTTACAAGTCAGTCGATGATTTTTAGCAATCATCTTGGCCATCTCTTAATTTGCTCAATCAATAAAATCATGTAAAGTTGGTTTCATGCATGTTAATTTAAAATCTATGATAGACAAATAGTCAGTAGTTTTTAAAGTTAACTATCGAGTCAGATTTAACAATAATACCAGATAATTAAAAAAAATTCATTCTTTTTTCCCCAGTGTAATTGTTTTTATTTTTTTCTTATCAATTTCATCATTTAACTTTTAATTGATTTTTATAATTTATTATGATCTGCTTTTTATGGGTCATTGTTGTTTCAAACAAATATTTTTTTTTTGTTGATATTCAGTTCTCCAAATGCATGCTTTTGTTGTTGTATGATCACGTAAAAAATAGTTTTTTTTTTTAATACTACTAAACTCGATGGAGTTCATAATCTGTATTGCAAGTTTTGCCTTACAACTTATACTGATATAATATGTCACATTTTTAATTTGAAAATAATATTATTTTAATTTTTAAAATTTAAAATTATTTTTTTAATGATCATTTGTGTTGTTTTTTGACATATTAAATCAATTAGGTCATGCCAAGGTAAATTATGCACAATTTAATTTAAAACCTATGATATATATGAAAATAAATTGAAATTTTTTAAGGTTAACTCGTTAAAATTAATTTTATTAATAATGATGTTGAATTAAATTCAACAATAATACTAGAAAATTTTCCATTGCTTTGACATTTCATTAAAAAGAAAATTTAATCTAAATGGAAGATAACATGAGTTAGAAAACTAATCTATTACCATAACAAAAAACACACACGTATGAAAAAAATAAAAATTCATTAAATGGTTTACAAATGTCTGTAATTTATTTAAATGGAGAGAAAATAAGTATAAATAAAAAATAAAATTAATTTTCCCCATTAAATACTTTTTTAAAAATTTAGCCTCAATCCTAAAAAAATTGGCAATTGAGTAAAAATATCAAATTCGGAAGGATATTATTATCCGAGATTGATACGAAAAATGAAACAAAAATATCAGAGCTCCCAACGAGGATCGAACTCGCGACCTTTCGCTTACGAAGCGAACGCACTACCACTATGCTATGGAAGCCTTCGCTGGTCGAAAACCGAACTTTTATTCTCGATCGCACTTAAAAAATTATACAACCAAACTACAATCTCTTAAAACCCTCCAAAACTCTGTCTACCGAAGAACACCACTTTAGGCCACAGCAAGAGCAAGACAGCGAAAGAGAAAGATGTGTGGAATCGCCCTGATTGTCTCTGGGATTCGCATCGATTTATCATCATCCACCCTTCTCCAATCTCTTAATCCCGAGCCAGTAAGTAAAGTTCTCATAAATCTGTTTAATCCACAATACAAACAATTAGTTTTATCTATATAATTTACCTTTTTTTTTGGGGCACCAGTTAGTTACAGTTTCCGTAGATGATCTTAAAGCAGCTCTGCGGAGGCGAGGACCTGACAGCTTAGGAAGCAAGAAGATTATACTTCAGTATAATAAAAATTTGAGCTCTGCTGAGGACCGAGGATTGGTGTCTGAAGTAACTGACGACGCTGAAATAGAAAACGACCAGTCGTTTTTGCAGAATTGCTCCAATGCAAAAGCTGGTAATTATAATCATCCAGGGTATTCTGTTGGCGAACTGCAATTTATCGGTGCCACATTGCAGCTGAGGGGACTGAATCCTATAATTCAGCCATTTGTTGACTCCTATGGGAATGTACTAATTTATAACGGTAAACTTTCTGACTTGTATACTACATTTTTTTCTCGATTTCTGTTATGTACGTTTTGTTTCGTAATGGTTTTAACCTCGTGTCTAATTTAGTGTTGTAATTTTGAAGGTGAAATATTTGGAGGAATTCATGTGGAGAGTGATAGAAATGATGGTGAAGTTCTAATGCAAACTCTAGGAAATTGCTGCTCTTGTGGTTCCAATGGGCACACAGGCCCTTGCTCTGCTGGTGGACATGGGTGTAGTTCTGTTCCGAATGTTTTTTCAACTATCAAGGGGCCGTGGGCTATTATCTATTGGCAGGTAATTATGGGTATAGGCTTGGTTTTGTTTTGATCGAGATTAAAGGAGGTACTGGTATTTCTTAGATTATTTTCTTTTGTTAATATTGTTTGAGCTGAAGTTAGCTTTAATTACTTGTGTACAGGAGAGTTCAAGAACCTTGTGGTTTGGTCGAGATGCATTTGGTAGGCGGAGCCTGGTTGTTCATTGGCCTACTGTGAAGGATTCTCGGTTTCTGCTATCTTCTGTATCGCCATTTTCCTCTGTTGATCAGAGTTCTGGTACATATAGCTTGGTAGAGCTTTACTCGTTCCCTTGGCTACATTTTCTTTTACTTTGGTTGGTGACAAGGTTATTTGCATGATTGGAAACAATATTTGCCATTAAAATGAGCTTGTCTAGTTGATAAAAATTATCGTATGCAATATAGATGGAATGATGATATTTCCTTGTCATCAATAGAATCAATTTCTTGAATGCCTGTTGTTCCCTCCGCATTTTCCACATTTTTTTCTTTAACTAGTTTGGCACTGCTTTTGTTTTTTTATTGCTTGGTGATTTGCACTAATGCGGTAAAACATTAAAATTTCTCATTTGTGTGCAATAGGCATTACTACCATTCTAAGTTCTGGGTAGGTTGCAAAATGCCTTGGCAATTATGCAAGCTTCTTACTTGGGCTACCACGAATCATTTCAGGTTGTTATCTACATCTTGAGGGGCTGATTGTTGTTTACTTGTGCAAGCAACAAAGCACATGTTTAAACGGGGCAATGCCTCCTCTGAGAGATTTTTGCACCATTCTTGACCTCACTTTTTCAAACATTTGTATCTTATTAAGCCCTTGCTGGAATTCTTTTCTACCTCCTTTTTTGGCAATAAGTTGTTTCTGCCATTCACTCTATTTCCGTGACTATACTAAACTAATTAGCTATTTTAATAAGCATCAATTGGTGCAGATTTTGAAGTTGAAAATGGAACTCACCACAATTTTTGGGAGGAGCTTTCATGTGGGATATACAGCTTATCAATGAATCCTTCAAAGCTGGATGGATATCTTGTTGGTGAAGTAAAAAACCATGAATGGGGTAATGCCATGCTATTGGAACTGATTAAATGGGAGAGAGTTTCTTTCAATCCAAAACCCAATGAGTTACATGGTTCACTTAACGGGACTCTAGAGGGACAACATCACATGCATCCAGCTTCATCAGACATAATGACTTTTGAATCAGGTTATGATCCTACCACGATATGTAATATATTTGTGTAAAAATTCCAAACTTCAGTTGCTAAATATTTTTATTTTGACTCATGAAGATGGATCTAATTTTAAACTTGATGGTTTTACTGTCATGAGACCCCTACTTATAATTTTTTTAACTGTGTAGGGCCAAATCAAACTATGATTTCATTCCCTGCTCATAATGTGTTAAGTGCTCTAAGAAAATCTGTGATGCTGCGAGCTTCACAACACAGAATCTTCGAGGTCAGAACTAAAATTGAATTGAATAGCTTTATTGCGGATTTATACTCTTGGAGAACTTACACTTTTATAGTGTTTGCGCATGATGGGTGTTGTTTTAAGCAATTAAATCTCACACAATTTTCCTTTCTTTTTTGTTATATTCTAAATTCAATCAATGTAGAATGTATTGGACAAGCTATTTCTGGCATTCACAAATCTTACAAGAAGTAATTTATTTATGTTTTAATTGATAGATTTTTTTGGGTTGAATGCGTAGGCAGGAAGATGTTATAGTAGACGAGAAGAACAAGTTCCAGTGGCAGTCTTGTTTTCTGGTGGGCTTGATTCTATGATACTTGCTGCATTGTTGGATGAGTGTCTAGATCCCAGCTGTAAGTTGTCATACTAAGCTAGTGCCCTTGCTCATTTTTGCTTTTATTTCTACATCTTCAATTTTTGCACTGCTGTTAACCCTTGCAACGCAGTTGACACTGGAACACTAAGAAAACCAGTGAAAATGTTGTCTTGCGGATTCTTTTGTTGAGCTGATTTTCCATTCCAATTCCCTGTGTGGCAGATGGGATTGACTTACTTAATGTGAGCTTTGATGGCCAGTCTGCTCCTGATAGAGTCTCTGCCAAGGCAGGAGTGAAGGAACTGAGAAGAATTGCACCACTGAGAAGGTACAGTATTAGATGTAATATTCCATGTCTTGGTCTTGTAATGGGAAATTTTCTAGTTTTTTATAAAGATAGGTTAGAGCTACTGGAAATCCTAAACACATTCAGGTGCAGTTATTCAAAGGCACTAGCACTTTTTTGATGCTGTTGTGGAGAGGTTGATGCTATATTATGCGTGGCTATGGTGTTTAAAACATAAAATAGTAAATATTTGTGGATCCCAAGAAAGGGAACATGTATAACATCAACTTCCCCCTAGAAATTCCCCCCCACCCCCCACCCCCACCATAAAAAAAAAACCCTAGGTTAATTTGACCTGGCTATGAATGCATCCTCTTGCTGATTAAATAGCAGTATATCCATTGATGACCGGATTCAAGTTTGCTCACGTGTTTTTGTTTTATTTTATTTAGAATGATTTTCCCTTTTTTTTTGGAATTCTTTCTATTAGAGTCACTGTTGACCAATGATGCAGGTGGAAGCTTGTAGAGATTGATTCAGACTTGTCGAAATTGACCTCGGAAATGAAGCACGTCATGTCGCTTATTAACCCTGCAAACACATATATGGTATCTGGTTTTAGTTTACAAGTGCATGTTTATTAGAATTGGGTAATATGGTGCTCTGTTAGAATACATGGAGGCATTTAAATAATTAGCTTATTATGTTGTTTGCTAGAATTAACTTCAAAACTGTGAGCATTTTGTATGTACATAAAATATGCATGTGATTGTTATTTCATCTGGTCCTTTCATTGGTGTGTGTATGGTATTGTTAATTTATTACTAGCAATAAACATTCTCCATCCATTTAAAAATAGAAATCACCATGCTAATTGATAATTTTAAAAGATGCCTCTTTCTGTCAGTGATGCTACATTCTGTTAGTACGCATCCCTGTATATGTGAAGTTACACTGGCTTAATGCTTCAGGACCTGAACATAGGGGTTGCTTTGTGGTTGGCTGCAAGTGGTGATGGTTGGGTCTCTGAAAGAAGTAGCAATAACAGTGACGAGAATCAACAACGCCTCAGGTACAAATCTGAGGCTAGGATTGTCCTAGTTGGTTCGGGTGCTGATGAGCAGTGTGCTGGTTATGGAAGGCATAGAACAAAATATAGATGTGGCGGGTATGGTTTTAACATGTACATGCTAACTTGCGGGTGCTGTCATTCCTCAAGATTGTGTCTGCTTGTTCCATGTTCATGTTCTCAGCCTGTGTTGGTAGTTAGCACATTGTAATTTCATGCCCACATTGAAGTGTGTTGTGTTACTCTGAAGTCTGAAGTTACAATTTTGAACTCTGCATCCTGTGAAGCAAAACTCTGTTGTTTTTTTGTCTCGTTTCCTTTTGTAAATGCATTCAATTCTATCATATGAACAACTGCTAAGCTCAAGTTTCGTGATGCTTTTTAGGCAATGATTAGAATAGGCGAGTTTTTACCGAAGTGATTTGTATAGTACTCCTTTGGATACAACTTTGGCTTGATGCACAAATACCTTTAATCAACCAACTCTCTGTTTTAAGAGACTGTAAATCAATACAAAATCACCAATGTTCATGTGTGCATTTGTAGTCTCTCTTATAATTTGATGTGCTGTCAACAGTTGGCATGGGCTTAATGAGGAAATGAAGTTGGATATGCAGAGAATATGGAAGCGAAATATGGGAAGAGATGACAGATGCATTGCTGATAATGGAAAGGAGGTACCACTAACATTTCGAGATGCATCACCCTTTGTCTGCTATGCTTGTTCTCACGTATTAACAAGCATCTAATTTCTTTCATCAGGCTAGATTTCCTTTCTTGGATGAAGATGTCAATAGGGTGCTTCTTGACATCCCTTTGTGGGAGGTTACCAACCTGGATCAACCTAGTGGAACAGGTGATAAGAAGATCCTCAGGGAGGTCAGTGCTATCTGTTATTAACTTGTTCTTTTGTTCTTTTTTCTCTCTGTAACTTTTCTTAAGAGTTAAGACAACCTTCTAGGTTTACCTGTTCTTGGAACTGTTAGTCGAACAATCCCTGCTCACCAGGGTTCATCAATTTGTTATTTTATGTGACCGATGCTGATCAGATGTTTATTGCTCCTCATGTGTGTCTTGAAGGTGGCACAAATGCTTGGTCTCCATGAGGCAGCTGTTCTCCCTAAAAGAGCAATCCAGGTTTGTGTTACTTCAAGTTGCTTCTATTTAAGTCAGCTTTGCATGCCTGGTCCATGAATAGGATGGATATTATGATAGGATTAAATGCATTTACAAAAGGAAAAAAGGAACACAGGTCTGGAGACCATGGACTATCTTAACTACCTAGATGTAACTCAACGCTACCCTGTTTGTTCTGTTCATGTGATGCTCTACTTCTATCCATTTAGTTTGATTATTAATCCAATATAATGTCTTGCAACTGCTTTAGTTTGGTTCAAGAATTGCAAGGGAATCAAATCGACAAAACTTTGGAAGTAATCGTGCAGCAAACCAAGCATCTGCAGGAAGTGTAATGATTAACAGGTCGTGATGATGTACCATCATACTTTGTACCTCAAACCTGGACGACTCACCCCAGAGCAGGTCTTCCTCTCTGGCCCTTAAATGCTGACCTCCATTTTTCTGGATATGGAACTGGTCACACCAGATCTGACAATGGGTGGCGTGTTGGTGAGCCAGAAACCATTTTTCCAGTATACATAGCTGCCACCTAGCCCCAATGGCATCAGATCAGAGCGCATCAAAGTTTTATGAACATGTGGTGTTGATGCTCCAATGTAATCTATTTTTTAGAAGAACGGGCCAATGTAATCGATTTTCTATTGTATTGTTTTAGGTATTCATGTTTTTGGATATCATATATTTTCACTGGGTCAGTAATGGGCTTCTGGATTTTGACATTGTAATCGTGGCAAGTAATTATAGGAAAGCTGTGACGAAAACTTATCTTCACTCGGACTCTGAAGTCATAACCTTTTTTTTAACTTGCTGGGGGTGTTTATGATTACAGTCCAGATGCTTTATAAAATAATTTTTTTAAATATTAAAATAAGTTTTTATATTAAAATCATAAAAAATATTAAAAAATTAATTTAAAGTTTTTTCAAATAAAAAATACTTTTTATAAAAATAATTACAAAGTTTTGAACTCGAGGTTCATCAAGGTTATGGTTGTAGGATATGTTATTTTAAATAATAGATTTGTAGAAGTTATACTCACAGTGTCCTGGTGCGGCCTTGCGCTTAAATGAACAACTTTTCTTTTCATGAAGAATGATTGTTCGATTGATCCGCAATTAGGAGGCTAGAATAGTTTGGAAGTTCCGAGCAACTGATTGAATTCCTCGTTGCATCGTAGTTTTCACGCAGGAGCGTCCGATTGGCAAGCCATCTCTGTGGAGCCTTGAGCTCCGGTCATGTTGGTGGATTTCTGGTGAGAAATCAGACAACTAGCAAATGCTCCTTTAAGTTTATTTAAGAGGGTTTGGTGTCCTCCTCGTGGATGTTAGTCAGCCTGTATTGTGCGAGTATTTTACTGGGTCGTGCATGCTTGATGGATTCTCAACGAATTTAATCGCTTACGTGAGCGGCTTACATGATCCTAAAGAAATATATCATGGGAAAATTATGTTTTATTCCATGATTTTAGCTTACAAATATATTAAAAATAATATTTTTTAGATGATTTTAATATATTGATATATATAAAATATTTTAATAGGTTTATAGAGAGAGTATATAATGTGTTTATTTTAATATATTGATCCTAAAAAATCCTAAAAAATATATTTTTTTATTTTTTAAATTATTTTTGATACCAAAACATCAAAAAACATAAAAAAATTAATTTTAAACAAAAACAAAGAAAATTTTAAAAAAATAAGATTTCAACTATATTTTTAAACACCATCTTAAAATTAAATTTTAATTATTAAAAAGTAAAGAAAATATTGAAGAATATAATAATAGTTACAGTTTAAAAGTGTTCATGGTCACCTCTGTACATATCTGGGAAGTATCAATGTCATTTCCTTCGGGTAAAAAAGTTGAAATGGTCGCCCCTTCTCTAAACACGGACACCCTTTCAATTACAGTAAGAAACAACGTGGGCTCAACTATAATGTAAACGTTATGTGCAGTAATTAGCTTGCACGCAAGGGCATGCCTTTTGTGTCTGTCTGTATCCGTGAGTAACTCATCCATGCTAAAAAGGTGAAATAGAAATATGAGAGGGGTGTAGTTAGCCCTTGGTTAGATTTTAAATTTAATTTTTTAAATTATTAATTTGAATTTTTTAAATTTTAAAGTTATGATTATTAATCTTAGCATCTATAAAATTAATTAACATACGTGCGAATTTATCTTAACATCTATACTAAGCATCTGTTCATTTTTTGCCTTTGAATTCAAAACATTGTTCTAACAATAAAACCTAACTGGTCAATTCATACCGGGCTCATGAATCATTTTCTATATGATATAGAATCGCTGTTACTGTTATGAGAGCAGTTGGTTGGAATAAGTACCTCACCGCTCTTCACACTTTTTAGCGATAAGATTACTGTAGACTTGGACTTTAAAATTTCAGGATCACTTTCTACTAATTATACTGACTGTTCATCTCTTACTTGTTAGGATCTTGAAACCTACCATGTTGTCCTTGTCCATGGAGGTGGTTTCGGTGCTTGGTGTTGGTACAAAACTATTTCCCTTCTGCAGGAAGCTGGCTTTAAAGTTTCTGAAGTAGACTTAACAGGTTCTAGCATCCATTATTCTGATACAAACAGCGTTAGAAATCTAGCCAAATATGTGTGATTAAGTTCTTCTCTCGAAAAATTCAGGTGATTCCGGCGGTGCCTGTATCTCATGTGTGATGGAGTTGTTTCCATCTAAAATCGCTAAAGCTGTTTCTATTGCTGCAATAATGCTGTCCAGTAGCAGAGTGCCCCTGGTATATTTTCTCAACAGGTTTGCCCACCATTTCCATCTTATACGTGATTTGGAAAAGGCAAAGCATAAAGGATGACATTAAACTAATCAAACGATGTAATCCTGGTCCATTGAAAATGGTGGCAGCATAATTCGCTCCTTTACATCCTCTGAGGTCTATAGATTTTCCTCGAAAGCGATATGCTTTTTGGGCCTTTCTTCTTTATTCGCTTGTCCTTGACTGCTCCATCTTGCTGTCTTACCCTGAACCTCTTTCGGACATGAAAATCAAAACGCAGCATTGCATCATAATGTGCAAAAATGGTGGAAGAAGCTGTCGAGGAATATTAAGCTAGCGGTTAGTGCAAGCCAGAACAAGGACCCGTGTTCTTGAACGGTGTGTTGGCTGGTTCATATATGTAAATGTGGTGAAGTTGACCAACCAAAAATGGTTCAAGAACATGAGCATGATGCATATGTCAAACCCTAAGAAGAACATCAATAAGGTCAAAGTTTGTATGAATTCAGAATTTAACATTTACTAGGTTTTGTTTTGTGTTTGATTTGGAAGATTTTATATATATTATCATGGAACACAAAATTAATAAAGTGAATAAAAATTGAAAGACTGAGAAAAGCACAAACCTTCATTTTTTTTTCCCATCATCAAAGAAATGTCTGTTTATAATATAATAATATTAAAAAATAAAAACCATTTCTTTACATCTCGAGCGAAGTGCCAGCACGCAGCAGTCTCGTATATAATTTAATAAATCCTTTGACAAATAATAAATATCTACAAAATGTTTTCTTAAAGTCCTTTTATAAATGACTGAAACTCCTGAGTTAATCAATCAAGCTTTTAGCATCAATTTTTTTTTAAAATTAAAGAGTATTCCCACATCGGAGAAATTAAAAAAGAAAAATACAATAAAAAAGGCCATCAATTTGGCAACCTGCCATTGTCGATCAAAAATTGATAGCTCCTACTTCTATTTTTTCCCCGAAATAAATATCTATCCAAAGTCTATAAATAGACAACGGTCACCTATCGCTTTCTTTACCTCACTTCCTCAGCAGTTACTATTACTACTTGAATTGAGCCGCGGCTCCTACATCTCTCTCTCTCTCTTCGCAGGTCAGATCCAGATCCCTCAAAAGGTAGCTGTACGAAACCCCGAGTCTTTAGATCTCAGATTCACATTCAAAAACGATGCTGCCAATTTCTTCCTTCTAACCACTCGCTCTGTGACGTGACGTGACTATTTTCTGTGATTCGATGATGATTGACTTGTTTTGTTAAGATCTGCTGTTCTTTTCTCCTTTTGATTCAGGCATTTCGCTTGTTTTTGCTGGTTTCTGTATCACTGTTTATATATATATAATTAAAGTTAGGTGTTGTGGTATGATTGTAGTTGTGATATAAATCACCACGCATTTTTTTTTGAGTTTCATAATGTATTTATGAATTGTGTCTCTTGTATGTATGCATGTATTTGTGATCATGTTTGTTATGATGCGGGTGCTGGCGTGCTATCTAGGAATGGATTGAAAGGGGGTGCTATCCCTATTGTGTTGCCCAAGGATGCAAGTAGAAAGCATAAATAAACTATATTTTTTTTTCAAACATGATGTTTGTTAAATAGAGTTATGGCGAGCTTGTTGATTTCAAATGGCTATTCAGAAATTGGTTGACGGTTATGTAGATCTTTTAAGTTGCCAAGACGTGATTAGAGTAGTTTGTGTGATTTCTGAGTGTTAAGCGCAGGTAATTAATCATGGTTCTTTTCATCCTTATGGTGACTCATGCCATTTCATTTCCATAAGTTTATTTCTTTGTCATCCTCATTCTTTCGTGGGTGACATGTTTTAATTTTTGTGCTAAGTAAAGTTCAGAATATGGGTCGTGGAGTTAGCGCTGGTGGAGGGCAGAGTTCGTTGGGCTATCTGTTTGGGAGCGGAGAGGCTCCAAAAGTTAGCACAAAAAATGCCCAAGCTGCTCCAAGCGAGGTCCAGCCTGCAAGCAATCCACCTCCTCCTAAACCTGCTGCAGCCCCTCAGCCAGCTGAAATTAACAGGGAGTTTCCTGCTGGTATCAACAGTACTTCCACAAACAACTATATGAGGGCAGATGGTCAGAACGCTGGCAACTTCATCACGGTATGATTCCGGAAACCTCTGCTCTTGGAGCAGTTTTTATTAATTGTCCATGCTGATTTTAGGCGGATACAACTTGCTCAGATTCACGACGTGCCACAGTTCTTCTCTGTGACAAATTAGCATGCCTGTTTAGTTCTTTACAAGATTCATTTGTCTTTTGGAAATGGATATGCATTATCCAGTGAGTGATTACAAACTGCGTGGCAGAGGGATGTGCATAAATACATATGGAAGAATGCCATTATCTTTGTAACTATCAAACTGCATTTTTGGAAATGGATGTGCATTATCCAGTGAGTGATTACAAACTGCGTGGCAGAGGGATGTGCATAAATACATATGGAAGAATGCCATTATCTTTGTAACTATCAAACTGCATTTTTGCATATGGAAGAATGCCATTATCTTTGTAACTATCAAACCGCATTTTTGGAAATGGATATGCATTATCCAGTGAGTGATTACAAACTGCGTGGCAGAGGGATGTGCATAAATACATATGGAAGAATGCCATTATCTTTGTAACTATCAAACTGCATTTTTGCTGCCTAGAATTATGAAGCGCCATTGGTTGTTTTAGGGTTCCGGGTCTTGTTCCAATAGGGTGAAATTATTGTGGTTTCTAGCGCTCTTCAGATGCCTCTGGGAGTAGGAGTAGTACATCTCCAGTGATTGGAGATATGGCTCCTAAATTTAGCCCTAGGCGAATTCAGGCTTATGAAAGCAGCTGCGTGTCTTCAACATCTCCTTGAATGTACATGGGTTATGGTATAATGGGTAACTAGATAGTGTTCATGTTTATGATGGACTAGGCTTGGGAACTCTCTCATGCAAGCTGTCGCTGTGAAATGTGGGCCCAAGAAGCAGTTAGATGGATCGTATAGTGCCTGTTAGCCATTTGTTTTGAGGTGTGGGGGTAAATTCTTAGAGCCAAGGAGCTGGGCGGGAACTACTTTCATTTCTGCTCTTGGCATTCTGTATTCTCAATTTACATGTTTCCAAGCGATGTCATCAGCATAGTATTCTGATGGTTTCATTTGAACAAGGTTCAATAGATACATTATGAAAGTTGAAAGAAGGCGGACTTGGAACTACATGAATGTTATTGCTAAATCATTCACAGTGCTTTATAAACTGTTTCTGGAAGTTGCTTTAAACAGCCAACAAGCTACTTGTTTAATTGTTTTAACACAACCTGCTTAATTGTGTTTCATGAGCGACAAATGGTTGTTTCTTGAAGTTCTTTTTATCAACCTAACTTTGTCTCTTGGTTCAGGATCGACCTTCAACCAAGGTCCATGCTGCTCCTGGTGGTGGATCTTCTTTGGGATACCTCTTTGGTGGTGGTAGCAATTGACACATGCAATCATGTCTTCATACGGAGTTCTGTTTGTTGATCTTTGTGAACCTTAGTTTGAATGAAAGCATGCTTTCATCTTCAATATGATCCATGACAATTTGTTGGATCATGTGGAGTAATATCTTCTGTGTTCTCTTTGTTGTTTCAACATTTCAATCACGATCGTGGGATTTAGATGCCTGGGCATCTGTTAAAAATCGGGTGGATATTTTCTGATACATAAAGCATCCGAATAATATGTCGTTTCTAATAGCATTGCCAATGCCCCTTTTCCCCCCTTCAATTATTCTTTCCTCGTGCCTTTCCTCGTCCCTTTTTATTCCTTGTTAATAGGGCAGTGTCTACGTGTTTGCTGTCTATGGGTCTGTTTGTCTGGAATTTCCTTGAAAAGTTGACCCTCCGTGAATCATGCCCAACAAGAAAATCATTCCGTCCACCCCTTCTCATCCATTCCCCATCATCTGTCTTTCCTACCATTCCACCTAACAAAACTGATCCTTGGTGCTGGGAGGAGGTATGGATTTTGCAGTGAACTAGTGGAATGACTCAAGTAATTGTGCTTTTCTTGTGCCTATTACTAATGCCCATATCGATTATAGATGAGAAGCAGAGCATTGAGTTGAGTGGCATTATTTGGCCCGTTTTATGCAATGGAAGACTACCGCTGCTCTTTAGCCCACAAGGAGGATAAAAGCCGGAGGTGTCAAAATGCTCACTGTTTGATTTTTGTTTGTTTTTTGTAACGACTGTTCGAGATTACAAGGCAAAAATTAGAAAATCTCGCTCCCCTCCCTGGTTCGCAGAGCTTATTGCCATTGAAACAAGGTAAGATTACCCACTCCCTCATAAATAAAGTCATCAAAATTTTAAAATACTCGGCATCATCATCAAAATTTATCCTCGTAAATTTTAAAACACTAGGCATCCCAGGTTGGCAGTGCTTATTCCCAGATCTCTTTTGTTATTTTTTGACGATTCTTAAGGAAAAGCACGATATTCATATAATATTCAATAGCTAAATCTATCACAATGGTTGTTAAAACCTTTCAGTTAGTGGTAGAAATCGGAAAAAAATAAATAATTTGCATGTTGGGCTCATCAGAATTTTAAAATACAAACATGACGTAAAACGCTTTTGCTAACATGAGATAACCGATCCATGTTTGAACCCAATTTTTTTCCTATGGCTTGAAATCCATAAAAATCCAAGCATGAATTCAGTTGATAACACCCCTGTTCCCATATTATGTTGCAATTGTGTTTGATCAAGAAAAGGTGCTTTTCTATGGCTTTCACTTGCCTAAGAATGCCAGATCTTGATATAATCATAAACCCTGTTCTACGATATTTAAAGGAGTGCTCTTCGAGCTTTTTGAACGAAGAAGAAAATGCAGGTTAGGGGAACAAAAGGATGTTCACAAGCTTTTCGCTGTTGTAAGTTTGCAAGCGAATCTAGTTTTTACCATCCGAAAAACTCCTTTTATACATCTTCTCAAAGGCATATTTTGATTAGGGGCAGCAGGAGCAGGAGTTACCCCCCATTTTCTGCGGACATCGTCCAAATCCTCGTGAAAGTGCTTCTCATAATACACACACATGAGATCTATGCTCTGCAAGCCAGCCCGAACGGCCCACGGGAAGTTGTGCTGGAAGAAAGATTTCCTCTGCTTCTCAGTAAATCTAGCTGTGCCTCCAACAACAGACATCAGGCACATTGGCAGGTACATTTGCTCGAATTGAATCACCTTGAGATCTGACTCGCCAATCAAGTTGGTGGGCAGCCCAAAAAGGGTGTGCCAAAAATCATGACCTCGCGAGCCCGCATGGCAAAATATGCCACTCCTTCCGTTTCCATGAATCGCACTGGTGGACGGTCATCTGGGGAAAAGTTCAAGATCCAATGACACTTGCATAGGCAGCACCAAATGAATTGGCTGGCAAATCCCAAGCATGCCCCACCTGAGCAGATATGACACGAGGTCTCTCCAAGAGAAGTGCCTATCAACACGATAAAAAGGATGAGTTGGTTTCTTTATAATGAATGACACAAATTTCAATCATCAGGCGTCTGTCTGTGAAGAGTCCATATGAAATTAATCACAATTGTAGCCTAGGAGAGATATATTAAAAAAAATGAATTCCAAAGCTAGAGTTATTTTTCACTCATGACATGCTTCGCTAAAAGCTTGCTTTCAAAACGAATTCGCTTTGATATTGCATGATAAATTTGGAGCCCGCAGCTCCTGTCAAAATTTCAGTTTGTCGATATTATTTGGCATCATAAAAAATACCCAAGATTCATAATTCACAACGTAACAAGACTGGATAAGGACTGTTGCATATTATGTAATGCATTCAGGATAATAAATAATTCAGTCATACCAAACGACTACTACTGTTCTGCTAGTACCACCACCCAGGAAATGGATGACGAATGAAATCGAAGGGAGATAGAGAGAGAGACACCCACTCTTCCCTCCGGGCTGTTCTTCATTCTTTCGACAACTCTTTCAAAAGCATGTTTTCCGGTTGTTTCTCCAAGCGCCGCTATCAAATCCGCTCTTCGTGGATCTAACAACGCACCCACCTCGGAACCAACAGCAACGGCCGCCTGTTGCCACCCGTTCAGCTGGAATCTTCCTCCTCCTATCATTCCTTGCTCAACAACATAGCGTACCTATAATTAATGACAAAAGGGGAATTTTCTCCAAGTTTCTAGTCACAGTTGAATTGAGTCTAGATTTATTTTAGAGTTACATACATAAAAGGAGAGCGGAAGAAGAAACGGCAAAATAATAATAATAAAAATAAAAAGAAGGGCGAGGGAAGGCGTGACCAAATATGAGGGAGAATGGGTTGGCCTCCTTGGATTTCTTTGAAGTGCAAAATAGACGAGAAATTTTCCGATGATAAGCTATAACTAGTGATATTTTATATTATTAAAATACATGCCAAATCATCAACTCTTGTAACCAACCATTCTCTTCAATTCCTTCTCTTTTATCCTCTCTCTCTCTCAAATTCATCATTCCAGAGCTACAAACCACTGCTTTTGCCTCCCTCCTGACTTCATCATGAAAGCCCACGATTTCAACATCACGAGTGCTGTTGTCGGAGGAGCCTTTTTATTGCAAGGTCAATTGGTTTACGCTTTGAATTTTCTGTAGTTGAATGTGAGGGTGAATGGGATTACAAGAGAAAATATTGATTCAACACCCCGAGTGCTGCTGAGAGAAAGAGGAGCCTTTTTCATCAAGAAGTTTGAGATTCAAAAGACTGGAACACCGTGAAGTATTTATACGTATCGAAAAAATTCAGTTTTAAAGCTTTTGAATATTTATTTATCATAAAATTAGGAACAATCGAACAAAACCCATGGGCTCTAGATCAGACAATACCTGGATTCCTAAAATCAACCTCCAATGCATTGCCTTGTCCATGACATTAAATCACGATGGGCTTCGGATTTGTGGGATGGACTGAATTTATAAGCATATGGACCTCTCAATTAAGCTGAGATAGCCCAATAAGTCACCAACAAGCCCATCAAGACGCACCGTTTTTTTCGCTTTCCTCTTCAACGGTCATTCCTCTCTCTCTCTCTCGCTCTCCCTCTCTCGATGTGGAGAATGGATCATCCATCCCCATCTCGCCGGACACGCACCAGCAAAACCCCTAACAAATCGGAACTCTACTCTACTGTCGTAATTCACAACTCAGACTCCGACTCTGAACCCGAATCCAAATCCAAAACCGACGACAACAACATCTACGCTACAATGCTCTATAAAGGAGTGGGAGAAAACAACAGCAAAAACGACGACTTAGACGTAGTAGAAGAAGAAGACGAAGAATCCCTTCCTCCTCTCCTCAAACGCCTTCCAAAAGACTTTGGCGGTGGCGACGACGACGACGACGACGATTTCGGCACTATGATCGTCAAGACCGGCCGCGGACGCTACCAGAAACAGTCATGGTCGTCATCATCCTCGGTTGCCCCTCCAAGGAAACCTCATAGCGCTCCTTTCGCGGAATTTGAAAGCCGAATCAATGATATTGGAGATAACAGTGACGGGGATGATGACGGGAGAGAGGAGTTTGGGACATTTTTGGTGAAATCGACGGTGGTGAGGAGGAGCGGGAGTGGTGATGGTGGGTCAACGATGGGGAAGGCGGTGGCAAGCATGCAGGCGTCCGGGGAGCTAGGGTTTGGAAAGGAGCGGAAAGGGAGTGGGTTGCTAGGAGAGGAGTGTAAACAACACCAGCAGAAGCAAAGCAAAATGTCTTCGAGTTCGATTCCTGAGAGTGTTACTAGAGAGGATCCTACTACTAAGTATGAATTGCTTAATGAACTCGGTGCGTGCACTTTTTGAACGCGTAATTTTTTGTGTTAATTATGCAGTTTGATTTTGAATATAGATGTGCATGTAGAACAAGGGATGGTAAGTGAGCATTTTAGTCATTGTGGTAACGGGTGAGGTTTAAATGTTTAGTCGACAAGTTAATGGTGTGTTTTCGATAAGGTAATTATCTTGATTAAGCTTTGTCTCTGGTATTTGTTACTTACTTTAAAGTGAGTATGTTAAAGTGTTGTGTGCTGAGTTTGTTTCTTGGGTGTCAGGGAAGGGGTCTTACGGGGCTGTTTACAAGGCTAGGGATTTACGAAGTTCAGAGCTTGTTGCTATCAAAGTCATATCATTGACCGAAGGAGTGAGTGTGCTTCCTTGTTCTGCTTGTAATTAAGTTATTTAATTCGTTGGTCAAATGTATATTGGATGCGGGTCCAAATGCTGCTTGTATGCAGGAGGAGGGATATGAAGAAATTCGCGGTGAAATTGAGATGTTGCAACAATGCAGTCATCCAAATGTTGTTCGATATCTTGGGAGCTATCAAGGTGAAGAGTATCTTTGGGTATGGACTCTTTTTGGTTACTTATTTGAGGATTAGCAATCAGTTTGATTCTATGGGTTTCACCCTGTCACAAGTTTATTTTTTGGTGCTCGATTCTTTTTACTTGGGTGTTTTTTGCAAGACTAGTTGTTGTTGTTGTTACTATTATTATTATTATTTGCAGATTGTTATGGAGTACTGTGGGGGTGGAAGTGTTTCTGACTTGATGAATGTGACTGAGGAACCTTTGGAAGAGTATCAAATAGCATACATTTGTAGAGAAGCTTTGAAGGTATCCTTGATTTTACTTGGTTGGGACCTGTGAGAAGAAAATGTTGATACTTGTCTATTCCATTTTTATTTCTTTTTTCATTTTGCTCTATTTTTACATACTATGGTGGTTTGATTTGTACCCCTTTCTATTCTTCTATATATCATGCAGGGCCTTGCTTATCTGCATTCAATTTTCAAGGTCCATAGAGACATTAAGGGTGGTAATATTTTGTTAACTGAACAAGGTGAAGTCAAGTTGGGTGAGTATTTTCTTTCAAAAATTATGTGGTAAATAATGGAACTCCAATTGTGCTTATAAGAAACAGAAAGGAATCACTCATTGTAGGTTTTTTTTTTCTCTCCCTAAAATGCTTTTTGGTAGTCCTATTGTTTTTTTAAATGACACTGATAGCTTTCATGTTGCAAAGGACTGTCTGAATACCATGACGTGGACTTGCTCCTGACTTTCATTCTTCTTAACAGTTTTTCTTTTCACTCCCTGACTTGAATGCTTGTATTCCCATGATGTCTTGATTAATATAAAATAATGAAGTGGAAATGATTGCACTTGTTAATGCTGAGTTTATGACAGAACAGATTCAAAGTTTATGTACTACTGGGGATTCGTGGAGGATTAGGGCTTGGGATTTGAGAATTCTATGGGTTTAGACTAGAAGAAAGGGATTTAGGGCTTGCAATTTAAATTAGTGATGAAAGTTGAAGGGCTACCAACTTCACTCTCGTAGGTTTTTTAGGAGTCACATCTAGAAGATAGAAAATCTGAGTACCACATCTTAATTAAGGGTCAATAAGACACTACGATATAAAATAAAAGCCAGACAAAAAACAAGAATTTTGCTTGTTTTGTTGCCTGCATCTGTGTTTTATAAGTCCCGTTAGCGAAGAAGCTACATGGGCTAGGCCACCTTTAAGTCCTGTATGACAAATGGATTAGAGGTTGGTCTTCTAAAGGAAATCAAATTCATAAATTTGGTATTAACTTTTGATGATTGAGATTGAGTTTGCTTCCCTTGAAAATGTTTAAAACTGTATGGAAGAATTTCCATCTTATTGAGACATTCAAGACACAAAAAAAATTTATAAACATGAATTGTTTCTGGCTGCTAACATTGTTGAAGAGGCAGACCATGATTTGGATCAAAATATCATATTTTCAGGATTAGAATTTGTGCCTGTATTTAATGTCATGCTTGACAGATTATCTCAGAATTCATTCCATGCACCATGCTTTTTCTTGTGAAAGCCTACTGAAATATTACCGCCTTTTCTTCTGCTAAAGTTTAAAGCCCTTTACCTTCTATATTCTAACTTTTAGAGTGCAAAGTTACCATCAAACTGATCCAGAATTTTGTGATTATCGCAATGTCTGAGCAGGTGATTTTGGGGTTGCTGCGCAGCTTACAAGGACCATGTCAAAGCGTAATACGGTACAGTAATTGTTGAACTTATGTGCAGTTTTTATGAATTCATATTTTGTGAATTAGAATTGCTTGTAGCGTGCTCCAGCATTTTCTAGATGATAGCATTCCTAGTATAGAATTGCATGCCTCAGAAAAAGCCTGACGTCTGGAAAGACAACTTTATGTTGAACTTTCTGCATGTCAGCCTGTGATGTATTTGAAAATGTACACTTCCAAGTTTATCTATGTACACCTTCATCGAGTTGTCTTTCCTACATTATGGTAACCTCAAACCTATTTTTCATGATAAGTTACTTTTAATCTTTCTACCAAAATAGGGTTTATGACACCTTTTAAACAAGGAATTCTATGCTGTATAGACTTCAAACCACATGATACGTCAGCATTTAATTTTTCTTTCTAAATTATGTACTAAAGATAACAAAAATAGAGAAAAACATACTTTATGCACTCTCCCTTACCTGTATCTGTTCCTTTCTTCCTGCACTTGAAATTTATTTAATGAACTCTTTTCTTTGTTTCAAGAATCCAGCTATTTTGAGTAGCACTAGTTTTTGGTTCTCCATATAGTAAATAAATGTTCAATTAGAAACATCCCAAGACCTTCTCTAATAACAATTCCAAATGCAAAAGGAGCTCATTAAGCTACATGTATTTTGTTCTTGTGAAAGTTTTGGAAAGCAATAAACATTTGATTCTTGGATGGTTGTTTGCCATCCACCTTCAATTGGAAATAGGAGTCACATCAAAAACTGGATTTGAAGAAAAAAGGGGGGGAGAGAGAGATAGAGGTTGGAGGATTTTAAAGGCAAAGCCTAATGGGTGATCAAGACCTATGGTAGCAGAAAAAGCGCAACCAAACAAAAATTTTTCCTTCTATAAAAGGAGTTGTTCAAAATTTTGCATATTGTACTCAACATGAGCTATAATATAAATAGGAAAAGGCAAGTATAATAATTTTATAAGTATTTGAGCAAATTAAAAGCTGGTATGTTTGTTTAAATGTGAGGTGAGTGTAGATGGTATATAAATTCTGGTAAATTTGGTTGAAATTGCTTTTTTAAATTTAAAAAAAGAAAAACAAAACTTGAATTCTTATTCTTGGTTCCATTTTTTCTTAAAGAAGATTGTCTAGTTTGCTCATTGAGTTAAAAAAATTTAAACTGTATTTCTATGAAGTCAAATGTTTTAGCTTGTGATTTTATATATAGTTCGTGGACTGCTGAGTTTTATTTTATGTGTAGTTTATTGGCACTATGAGCTATAATATATATAGGAAAAGGCAAGTATAGACAAGAGAAAACTAGAAAATAATAATTTTCTAAGTATTTGAACAAATTAAAAGGTGATATGTTTATGTAAATGTGAGGTGAGTGTAGATGGTATATTAATTCTGATAAATTTGGTTGAAATTGCTTTTTTAAAAAACTCAACTTCTTATTCTTGGTTCATTTTTTCTTAAAGAAGATTGTCTAGTTTGCTCATTGAGTTAAAAAATTTAAAGGGTGTTTTTATCAAGTCAAATGTTTTAGCTCGTGATTTTATACATAGTTAATGGACTAGTGAGTTTTATTTTATGTGCAGTTTATTGGCACTCCACATTGGATGGCTCCAGAAGTTATCCAAGAAAGTCGATACGATGGGAAGGTATCATTTCCATTCTTTGTTAGTTTCCTTTTTCTTTCTACTGTCCAACTCACTTCCCTTTTCATTGGGTCTAGGACTTGAAAGCATATTATGTGCATGGATATGGGTGTTCACATGACCTCATTTTGCCTTGGTTGTGGGTTCCAAGAGCTTTCTTGCATTCTATTCTATACTATACTGACTGAACCACCAAAAAGTATCTCTCAAGTAGGTCTGGTAACCTGCTGACAATAAATTGAATTTTTTTTTAACAGAAACCTCCATTGTTCCTATTCTTTTCCTTCAAAAAAAAAAAATTGAGTCTCAAATGTCTAGTGTGTGAATAATTGTCCAGTTCTTGGGGGCATCAATGTTTTGGAAGTATGGTGCACATTTGCTGTTCCAAAAATCTCTGTACGACTAACCTCTTACTGTTACCATGTTTTTCTTTCAGGTGGATGTATGGGCTCTTGGTGTTTCTGCTATTGAAATGGCAGAGGTATATGCATTTATAATTATATCAAGGATTCCCCCAAAAATCTTGATAGTTTTCCAAGTTGCTTAGTTTCTTATAGCAGCAACTTGTGATTGTTCTTTTCCCAGTTAGTTGCTTCTTGGTATTTGCTGCTAAATTTGTCCCTGGTCCCAATAGTTCAAGTTGTCATCCACATACAAGCTTGGGATAAGATATAGCTAGTTAAAAAAAAAAGCTAGTATTCTCTGACTTATTTGTTGTGTTTTTTTTCCCCATCCATAGACCAAATAGTGACAAATAAAGAATATGGTATTAACTCTAGTGCTGGTGGAGAAAAAAACAGAAACAGAAAAATAAAAAAATAAAAAATAAAAGAGTGAAAGTTTTCTTGTGCTGAGTAATGAATGATGTGTCGCTCATAGATTATTTCAGTCTTTTTGTAATCGCTTTTGTCATCCTTTTCTTATCTAAAAAGAAAATTTTGACGACTTCTTAATTTTTTGTTTTTTTCTTCAGGGACTTCCCCCAAGATCCACAGTGCATCCTATGAGGGTTAGTGATTGCTCAAGCATTTGAACTTGTTTCTGTTACTGTATAGTTTTTGTTGGGAAGCTTGTGGGTAATACATGCTCATCATTGACTACACATAAATTCTCATCCTATAAATATGATGCTCAGGGATTTTTTGAGCTTATTTGATCAACCTTTGTTCACTATTAAAATTTTTAAGTTTGGCATGTTTATCATCCGTGATAGGTTTTGTTCATGATATCCATTGAGCCAGCCCCGATGCTTGAGGATAAAGAAAAATGGTTTGCCTTTCAGTTCTTTTTACCCACATCTTTTGCAACAATTTGCTAGTGGTTGCCTTGACATTTTTTTTGACACAGCAGCATATGTTGTGATGTTTAACCATTTGTTGTTTTATCTGCCAGGTCTCTTGTTTTCCATGATTTTGTGGCGAAGTGCCTTACAAAGGAACCACGCTCACGTCCAATGGCATCTGAGATGCTGAAGGTATGGAGACTTGTATGTCAACAGGGAAAATATGCATACTGGAAGGTGTACTGATTGTTTAGAACTCTGCTGCTTGCATTTTAGGCTTGGACAGCTCTTTGTTTCGGGCTTGGTCATACTTCTGATGTTGTCATTTCTTTTTCATTGATCCTTTCAATGCTTCGTGACTGATCTTGGTTTGCCTTGTGCCTATATCCTGTTCAACCTTGTAAACAGATTTTTGTGTAAATTAAACATTGGCAAAGCTTCAAATAATTGGCTTGAAGATTTTTTTCTTTGACAAACATTCATGGTTGGCTTGTTAGAATAATAAGGTTGTTCATTTATGACTTGAAGAAGATGAACTTAGAGCTTGGTGACACAAATAATGCATTACAACAACTAGTTTAGGCCATAATAGTTTAGAGACCAAAATAAAGGTAGCGTACCTAAATATTGGACTGTGACTTCATTGACTTGAGTTGGTTTGTAGTGATGGCATTTTATTTTATCCAGGGATTGAAACATGTGCAGGATTCTTCTTTCTCTCTCTTGCATTATCTTTTGCTCTGGAACTTTTTTATATATCATATTGTTATTTATTAATTCTGACTTGAGCTGTTTTTCCTGTATTTTGTTGGAACCTAGCACAAATTTATTGATAGATGCAAAGTTGGAGCCTCTGCAATGTTGCCAAAGATTGAAAAGGCCAGGCAAATTAGGACTGCAATGTCTCTGCAGGCGCAAAATCTTGCTCCAGCTGAATCAGAAGTTTGTTATTGTCAAATTTCTACCTTTTAGAAACTGAAGAAATCTCTTTCTAACTATTTCTGAGAAATCATCCAGTATTTCCTAACTTATCTCAATCTGAAACAGCCAACTGAAGGTCCAAAACTGAATGAGGTTTATGGAGACACTGTTCCGTCAAATCGACTTCCTATGGTAAATGAAGTGCATAGCTCTTCAGATGGTGTTGATATGGCTGGAGGTATGGTTTTGCTTGCATTCTACCACTACCAGTCATTGTTTTTTTTCTCTTTGGGTTTTTTTTTTTTTTTTTTNTTTTTTTTTTTTTTTTTTGGGGGGGGTGTTGCTGCAAAAACAATGTTCATATGAACGAAATTAGGGAAGCTGATTTTTGTAGCATGGTATAAAGTGGACTTTGTTTACATGTCTCAAAAAGCCTGCTTAGAGCTTGATTGCTAGTAATCTTCACCAAACTTTATCTTATCTGGAAAGTTGAGAAAGGTTATTGCAGATAGTTGCTAATCTGCCATGTGATGGAGCTACCACCAGGCCTTGATTGCCACCCATGCCTTATGGACTTTGTGGATAAAGTCTATTATGGATATACCACTTATTGTTGGGACCTCAACCAACTTTATTGATCTTATCCAGCTGTGTTTGAATGGGATGGAACAGTACTTTATAGCTCACCGATGAAACGTACAGGACTCCTCTCATTCAATCTTACCTTCCATTCTAGTCCTTTTCAGCCATTGCAGTCCATTTCAGACTGATATAGTAATTTTGGCCAAATTAGGGGTGTTTCTGGTTCGTGCTTCATAGTAAGCATGTTAGGTTTGATTTTTGGTGACAAGGCCTGCTGCCTTCTAAAAAGGTACTCCTTGCCAACAACTTGGTGACTCATTGACACATGAGAGAGAGAAATTGGCCTGGTTCAAAATGTGTTTAGACTAACATAAGATGATTTGATATGTTTTTAATCCCCTATTCATTAATGGTTCATTACGTGTGCAGGTGACTATGGGACTTTTGTAGTTCATGGTGGAGAGGAAACAGATAAGACAGGCTTACAGACTGCATTATATGATGCGGGGGGGATCTTTCAAGACCACCCAGGAAACACAGAAGGCCTTTCAGTTAGTGGCACAGGAGGCAAATCTGCTGACCCCTGGTACTCAATTCACCATTGAACTCTGATGTTTATTTGAGAGAATGATCCCAGTTTATTGGTTAAAAGATTATTCCCAGTATAGGATTATACCTGTACAATAACCTTGCCCTTTAGTTGTTATTTTGAGTTTCCCTCCAAGCTGATAACCATTGCCTAGTGCCTGCTCATGTTATTTTACTTGCAAGTTAGAGTGCACCAATTAATTAGGACTTCTCTGTTAGGTTGGATAATGCAATGGGGGTTGTTGCAAACAATCATTTGGTTGGAGAATCGCTTCCTGCATTGCAGACAATACAGACATCTACTCCTGAAGTTTCTGGCTATTCTGAGCAGAATCTCAAGAAAAATACTGTTTCTAAAGCACACGTTGGAGGTGGTGGCAGCATGGGCTGTTCCACTTTGAAGAATGAAACAGTCAGCAGAAAAGCTTTTGCATTGCAAGATAAGGTTATATTCATTCTGAACTCATGCAAGAGTTTAAATGATTTTGTTTCAAGTGGCGCACACTGAACATGCGTTTTCAGTATATGAATTTAGCGTTATTGAAATTGGATTTTCAGTTATGCTCAAGTGTTTTCTTCTGTATTTAAACTCTTTATTTTCTTTTTTTGGATAATTGTGACTGCTTACGTTGAAGTCATTTCTATGCAGCTTTGGTCCATATATGCAGCAGGTAATACTGTGCCCATTCCATTTTTGCGGGCAACAGACATATCCCCCATTGCTCTCTTATCAGACAATGTGCTTGGAGGCAGCCAGTGTGATAATAGTGGAACTGTAGCAGCAGAAGCACTTCAGGAGCTTTTTTCTGGTGATGGACCATCTAAAAAGGGCCGAAGGATACAAAACGAGGTTATTACCCCCAACCCTTCTCCCTCTCTCCCCCTCAAAGACATTTTTGTGCTTATGTGTTTATTTTATATGCTGCAGATGCCACTTCCTCCAGGTGTTTACCAAAGACTGACTTCAAGTTCTACGCTGCTGAATCTGGCGCAGGCTTTAGCCTACCACAAAATGTAAGGCCCGCTTATTAATCTTCTGTGAATGCTGGTATAAAATTTGGCGCATTGTTCCAATGCTTTTATTTGATTAATGACGGCTCTGTAGAAATCATTTCCTGCTTTCCCAAGTTTCCTTTTGGGGTTCTGGGAAAACCTCAGTTGCATAGATGGGCTGTTTTTCCTGCAAGGCACTATATTTATCCGCAGCTTATTTTGTTTACCTACATATACTTGCATTCATTGCAGGTGCTATGAAGAGATGCCACTCCAGGAGTTGCAAGCAACGCAAGAGAAACAAACCATTCAAAATCTTTGTGATACTCTTCGAACTATCCTCCGACTCTAGACAAGTCGCATGTTTGTAAATGAGAGCGCCTTTTCTTCCCCATTCATCTGCCCTTTACTCTTTTCAAGCAATGCTGTGATTTGTTTGTAATTCTCTTAAAGAGACAAAAATTCGGGTGTTGGAGGGGACAGTTTTGTGCTTTCATTTATTTTTTCTGCCGCCACTGTATATTACATGGCTAAGAGGTAGAAAAATAAATTAGTATATTTTCTCACTCTGCATTCGTAGGTATTAACTTCTGCTGATGTTTTTCCTGGTCACGTTAATATGCCCTCTTCCTCTACGAAGTTGAACTTTGGGTGATGGAGGAAAGGGGAAGAGAAGAAAATATGATGGAATGGGCTTTCATGAATTTTTGCCTCTCCCAAGAAAAAAATAAAACAAACAGCAATATAGAAAATTTACTATGTTTATGAAGTAATTAGTAGTATTTAATTAGTTATTATTAGAATATTAGCAAGCAACACCTTACAAGTTGGATGATATAATTTTTTTAACCTAAAAAAATATTTAGGTTTGGCTAATTTTTTTTAATAGAAAAAAATTCAATTAAGAAAATGATAAAATACTTACAATAAAAAAAATGATGATCAATTTAAATAAAAAATCAAAATAAAATTTCAATTCCACTAATTATTTAAAATAAAAAATAATAAGAATAAAAATAAAAATTAAATTAAAAAAAAATAACTTTAAAACTTTATAGAGATAAGTATAAAAATCAAAGAGAAAAGATAAAAAAAAATAGTCACCAACATCAAATTACAGGGAAGTTAATTACATATGCCACTTAGAGAAGCTACTCGCCTCGAAGATTCATGCATTATTGTCAAATGTTTGGCCATCAAAAAACTTTGCACGCATCATTTATAAAGCGTAGATCTAGTCATGTGCGATTATGTGAATACACCAGTAATTTTTTAATAACAAATATATATATATATTATTTATACTAAAATATCAAATTATTCTTGATCCAACTCGATAACTATAAAAAATCTACAATAAAAGGATTAAAGATCCCTTGGCATAAGCTTAAAATAATTTGAAATCAAGGACAATAAAATCGTTTTACTGTGTAAAAGAAAAGGAAAAGTCAAAATAAACCCTGCATTCTATTTCAAAGTTTTTTTTTTCTCTCCAAAGGATGTTTTATTCATTTTATTATGCAACATTAGATTTAGTCAATTTATCCTGGTCTTATAATTCAAGTTACAAATTTGATCGATTAATTCAATTGATTTTTTATGTATTTTTTTAATTAAATATTTTTTTAATTTTATTTTTAAATATTAAATTTAATTAAAAATTAAATTTTATAATTTATTATTGATTTGTTTTATATAATGTTATCCTAGTATCATAGTTTATATATGACAAGTTACCTTATGTTGACTCAATTTATTTTTTTATTGAATTTTATTTTTAATTTTATCATTCAATATTAGATTATTAAAAATTAAATTTAATAATTTTTAATTTATTTTTTTATAAAATTATTTATACCTTCTAATCTAGATAATAAATTTACATATATTTACTTACAAACATATTAAAATAATTTTTTTACATTTAAAAAAATAATAATAATCCGATCGGAGCGCGGACATTGGTTAAGTGAACTTCGAAAGAAAAAGGAAAAACTTATGCGAGATACATGGCACAACGAGCAGAATACAGAGACAGCCAGCAGCACCACCCGACCGGTTTATTAGAAGCCAAATAGAGGGGCGGCGAGAAGGGAGACACGAATAGCCATAGCGATAGCGGTCATCAACAATGAGAAGTGGGCGAATCATCCAGTATCTGCTACTACGACCTGGTTGTCGCCGTCTAGATTTCTTTTCTTCATCTTTATCAACTACTACTGCCATTAGAAGCCTCTCCTTCTTCACCCTCGCAACACACGAACATGAAATCAAAACCCTTCAAAACCCCGCCTCCTCTTCTCGTTTACTTGCTTTCTTTTCAAAACAACCCACTTCTCTCCACTTCTCTACTTCTTTAACCCCTCGGTTTTTAAGCACCACTATCTCCACTGAAGAGAATAGCAGTGAAGATGACCTTCTTTATTGTAATCCCCTGTTTCTTTCCTTTTTTCTTTTTTTTACCTATCAAACATAACGGTGCTTTTGGATTCTGAACTTTAAAGCTTATTCTAAAATACGTGCTACTTAAGTGTTTGATAAAAGTCCCCCTCTTTTTTCTTTTTCTTGTTGTGATGCTACAGATGAAACAACTGAAGATGTTGAATCGGATGGATGGGAAGAGGAGGAGGAAGTGGAGCCAAAGGTATTATTATTATTTTTTAATCTATAGAAAATTTTCGTGTTCATATACTATAGTTGATGGTCGCAATTTGATGATGATAGTTGTTTTTCAAGAACTAATATAGTTAGGTGATGGCGGGGATGGTGGTGGAGTTGTGTTGCAAGGCTTACCCTGGGGCGATCGAACTCTCTCCATTGCTCGTGAGGTGTTATTGTCATTTGGTGATGATATCGAACTCTTCGCTTTCAAGACTACTCCTCGCGGATATGTTTATGTCAGACTCGATAAACTGTCCCAACCGTAAGGTTTTCTCTTCCTGTGAATTTGGAAAGACAGATGAATGACTTCCTATTGCGTTTTATAATCGAGCAATTAAGATAGCTCATTAAGTACGAATTTAGAATTTAATTGACAAAGTCTAAGAAACCCTTGTCATTAACAAAACACTGCTGCTTGCAAATGATTCTTTACACAAAATTCTTTAAAGAGATGGGAGAAGTTTCTTCTCGTTGAAACACACTTGTGTTGCATTGCTTCCACAAAATCCATAATTTAGCTAATTGGAGGATACGATTCCATATATCTATGTCAGTTTGTTTGTGGAAGATAGTCTATTTTCTTGTAAATGGACATTTAACATCCATAATCATCGTTCATCAGATATGGATGTCCCAGCATTGAGGAGCTCGAAAGCTACTGTCAAGAATATAGGAAAAGATTGGAGGAAGTCGGGGCACTTGGAGAAATACCTAACAATTTGGCTGTTGAGGTAGTTTATGGTTGGCTGCTCTTCTCTATTTTTCCTCACACAAGTTTCTTTTATCTTTCAATGTCTAGCGTAATTCCATAAGGACACATAAGGATAGCAGTGTTCTTGTCTTGAAGGTGTCGACTCCTGGAGCAGAGAGGATACTCAAGGTACCAGATGATTTGTCTCGGTTTAAAGAAATGCCCATGAGAGTATGCTATTCAGAAGGCAATGGCCCAGAAAAGAATGGAGTCTTCTTTCTGGAGTCCGTGGAAATGGAATCAGAGAAGTGTGTATGGAAGTTGGCAGATGTGAAGGAAAACAGGGACCCTGAGAGCAAGGGTAGACCATTAAACCGCAGAAGGAGGGACTGGAGATTAACGTTGCCATTCAAAATGCATGGAATGGTATCCTTGTATCTTGAATGCTGACGTATCTATTATTGTCATCATTTCTGCTCAAAAGTTTGATGATTACGTCTCTCTTTCAAATTGCGGTGTAGCTATTTTTTTGAAATTTTTTGAAGTTTTTTTAATTTTTAATTTATTTATTTTTGAATTTTTTTAATATTCTACGTTAAAAATTAATTTAGAAATAAATAAAAATATTATTTTAATATATTTTTGAATAAAAAAGCATTTTAAAAAACAAAATATGTTATCCTTACAAAAATACAATTATTCTAGGGCACCCTGTACGCATGTGCGCTCGCACACAAACTGTTAGGAAGCCAGTAAGGAGTGGTTTTCTTGTCTTTAAAAAAAAGTTGCAGGCCACCCGTCCGGGACGGCCTAAATGATAGGTGGCTGCCCTTTCAGCCCATCTTTTCCTGTCCTATGGGCCCTCAATAAAATGGGCCTAGTCCGAAGGCCCACTCCATTTAAGTTAACCCTCCAAGGCCAGGCCAGGCCCCACACTCTCGTCAATCACCCACCGTCCCACCTGCAGACACAATAATTAACAACATTTTTTTTAAGTCAAGAAGAGGTTTTTTTTTAATGATTGCTCTAAATTCATATAATTAAAAAGTATCATTATATCGAATTATTAGATAGTCACCCAAAATCACAAGCCACAAGTTAAATAAAAAATAAAATGTATTAAATAACATAATCTCTGGGCAAACTATTGGCATCCATCTTGTAAGCACTAGGAACCTAGAAGAAAGACAATAATTAGGGATAAAACCTGGAAAAAAAGAATGCATCGAAGCTAGAAAGCCAAAGCTTACCGCACAGAAATATCTTTATTAAATAAGAACAAATATTCGTAATTTTTTGGCACAGCAAAGGTTTTCCGTGCTTAATTAACTTTACTGTATCCTATTTGGATCCCAAAATAGTCTTCAAAGCTCAAATTTTAAGTCCGGGCTGTCTGCAAAGATAGAAGTCTGACAATATATAACAAATATTCTGTATATTCATGTATACAAAAAGGTTTATAAACAACATATATTGTAGTATATTACAAAGGAAGGAGGCCTGTCGTCTCCAATACCATGCAAGGAAGGGGCCAGAAAGGAAGGAGTCGGTTGTCTCCAATACTATTAACGAAGGAGACGTTTGTTCTTTTATAGTGCACACACACCTTTCCATATTTTAATTTATAAAATAAAATATGCATCGATCAGGGAGCAAATATTATAGCAACACACATAAATCACTCTCGACAGCTAATAATAAATTAATTAACAGTAGTTTATAAATTAGAAATTGATATTCAGCCATTGCTGTTTTGTTTTCTTTCATTCTTTATTATTATTATTATTATTTTAAAATTCCATTCTCGATTGACATGGCTGCACATCATGTTTAGTTACGAGTAAAAAAGTTTTATTATTACGGGAGAGCCTCCTTTCCCTTTCCCCGAAACAGAACCGGTTAATCGAGCTACTCGGTTGGTCTGGGAGTAGCATATCTTGTACGAGGATATAATTCTAGAAAAGATCACATGCAAGATAATATTTCTTTTTTCTTTTTCTTTTTTTGGGGTATAAATGCAAATTAATGACTTGAGAGGAATTTAATCTTAATGCATAAATAATACAGGACACGAGAGATATTGTCTGTAGTGTATATAACAAGAATACTGAAAAGATGATACAAAATAAAACAAACTCTAGGCCGGTTACGTTGCCTTCAGAGAGAGATGGCATTTATATATATTTCTAGAAGTTGATAAACAACAAGCAAGGTCCGGTCCCCGGTATTGACAAACAACGATCCCGCTTAATCACTTAATTAGTTCAACTAGTTAAGAAATGGGACGAAAATTGATAAGTGTTCTTGACAGATTTTGATATTTCTTGAAAATCTTGTATAATACATGTTATAACTTCTCGAGGAATGCCGAATGGTTAACATGATGGGGCAGGCTATATGTGTTGACTACCCCTAATTTTTCTTTTAAAAAAAGATAAACCGTACTATACATTGTTTGTTTTTATTTTGATTTCAATCCTTGCAATGATTAAGAAATCCAAGTTGAAAATTTTTATTTTTTTATCTAAATTTTTATTTTTAATATATTTTTTATTCAAAATAATTAGAAAACACTCAAAAAAACACCTTGATATATTTATTTATAACTTAAAAAAAAAATCTTAAATCCCGAGATCAACTTGAAACTAAAAATCTTCTCGAAGTCATATATGTTTTTAGGCACTTTCAAGATGAAAAAAACACTTAAGTTGAATTACTCTTATCAAATAAAATTATTTGATATAAATATCATCTGTTTTAGTAGTTGAAATTAGTGTTAACAATTTTATTTTTTCTTTAATGTTGAAATCTTGTGAATTTTCTCTCTTCTCTCTTAAATCAAGGATTAAAAAATAACAAAAATAAATTTTTATATCAAACTTGAATTGAAAAAAAATATTAAAGAATAAAAAATGTATACTATGTGAAGTTAAGGATTAAAGAGAACGAAAATTTTAAAACCTTTGCTCATTTATGATGTCTTTTCCATTTTGATTTGTAGTTGTTCTTTAATTTGACGTAAAAAGGATAAAATCATGCTAAAAAGAAAATTTCAGGGTCAAAATTAAAAATTAAAAAGATTTAAACCACAAGTCTGTAATAAAATGAGAGATAGTGAATATTACATGCATGTACATTACAAAAAACCTGCATCTTTATGTGTTTTCTATGATGAGTTTAAGGTAGCTTAATTTTTCATAATTAATACTTTTCCATGCATAAATTTTTTTATGAGTTAATTCCCTTCACCACCCTCTAATCTAGTATCCTTATGCTCTGCACCCTCTATTTTGAAAACTTTGCACTTTCTACCTCTTATTTTTCTCTTGATAACACTTTCGACCCTCCGTTAAAAATTTATTATGCTAAACATTCGAATCACTTAACCCCATTCGAATTTGATGTGATCAGTGGAACAAATCAAGCAAAATGTGTTTCTTCCATTCGTAACTAAGCATGCCTTTTGTTTTAATTTTTTCATTTTTTATTTTATGATTTATTACAAAAAATATTGATGAATTAATGACATGGATTATTTTTTTAAATGTTTTTCGTTTTAAAAAGGGTGTTTAATTTATAAAATAAGAGTGCAATATTTGCCTATAGCTTCTTTTGAAACATGAGTGTTTTTGGATTTTTTTAAAAAATTCAGATGAAAAAAATTATCTCTGTGATGTTCAAAATAGAAGGTGATGGGGTAACATACATATAGAGATAGTATGTATGTCACTCACACGTGAGCATGCATAGTAGAATGTTGTTTTGATTGGATTTTTGTGAGGTGGTTCTCCTTGTAGGTGATAAGGTGGAGCTGACAAGGATCAATAACTCAGATTAATGTACAAAATAATTGTGGGAGAGCTAATATGCTTAATTAGAGTGACAACAGACACGGCCGCGTATATATATATATATATATATATATAGTTAGTCTAAGCCTTCAAGAGCAACGCGAATTATATAATTTTTTATGAATCATGGAGCCATCATCATTATCAGAAACATCTAATTAATTAATCACTAATTAATAAATAAATTATTTAATTAGTGCTTTAGACTAATCAATCTATTTCCAAGACAAGCTCCTCGCTAGCTAGATTGGGCTTTAAGAAGAGATTACCTTTTGAAGATCCATCTGGCAATCTTTAATTTATCCTCCATTTTCTTTTCTAGTTTCACCTAATTTAATTGACCGTGTATACCAACCACACTTTGGAGCAATTATATACTGTATTTCTATGTACATTGCCATAAAACTAGGGGTAGGTAAGAATATGGCGGGTTAGCATGTATAGATTTGGAGTATAAGGAATGGAAACAACTTGAAGAAGGAATCTCTACTTTGTCTAGGAAGAAATTAGCGTTAACTTTTCTAATCTACGTTCGTTCTAACTTTAGTGATGATGGCTGAGTGGATTAGTTTATGTCAAAGGCATCGTGTTTGATTTTGAAAACTTACTTTAGTAGTTGAAAGTGTAGAATTTAGCTGAAGTTAGATCCCAATATGCTTGTCTTGCTTTAACTTTAATTATTCCAGCTGGACGCATCGGAAGTGCTCATCAATGGTGAGTACTGATACTCATTTTTACGTTTGATGTTGTTTTCAGCCGTAAATTCTCCCTTGACGAATCCTTGTTGGCCTCCATTAATAAGAGATCAAGTTTTTCAATCAATGCTTTTGACGGTAAATTCATTTAGTTCTAGAAACAACAAAGACCCTTCGAATTCAAACTCTTTGTTGAAAATGATGAGCGGATAACTGTGAAACCGGTTTGAATTGTTACTGCTGGTGCAGCATATATGGTTTTGTTTTTGTTTTATATGAGCATTATTTCCCAGGACACTTATAGAACTACCCTCGTAAATATTATCAATAATAACTCGAGAAGGAGCTGCCGGGAAATGGAACAGAGAATCATCGCTAGAAACAAGTACACATAGTGTTTATTCTGCTGAGCAAGATGATAATTTCCTCTTTTTTAATCAGAGTCATAATTGTATTAGACCACTAAACATGCCACCAAACCACCATGGAATTAATGATTGACAATTACTGAGGGTCCTCCAGGATATATAGTGGATCAGAAGTTACTTTCACTGCTGGAGTTCTTATTCTTTCCATTACTCGCCCAAAATCTCCATTCCTCTCATGCTTGAAAAGCATGATATGGTCTTCTTTTCTACATCAGCTAAGCCTGCCGTTACTTCTTGATGAAAAGCATCTCTTACCATATATATATATATTATTATGAATTTCTATGCAGATAATTACGTTAAGGTAAAATGTAACAATAATCAGATTAAATTGAGATCTCTCTCTATCCGGTAGAATAGATGAATTGATTAAAAATTAAATTTTTTAAAAAAAATTCTCTTATTGTACGGTTCTTTGGATAGTGAGAATTGTTGATCTGGGATGGCAAACGGCCCAAGCCGGGGAAAAAGATCCCAGAAATCTTATATTAGATATTATATCAATTCACACACATTGTTCTTTGAGCAGAAAAATATATGAACTTAATTGTTTTTTTTTAAAAAAAGATATAGTAGTAAAAATTTATACTCAAATCTTTTGATAAAACATATATATTTTAAGTATCTAATTAAGAAAAAAAACTATTTTTTGGAATAAAGGGAATAGGATTTAGCAGTTACCAGGCGCATATCATATACATGTTGGGAAGTTGGGAGGCACGAAATCTCGCTCCAAACTTGATAGATTTGTCTTAAGAAGCAAATTCTAGATTGGTTTTAAAAGAATATAAAAACCATGGCTCCTTTGCTTATTAATGGGGTCATGACACCTCAATGAATTCTAATCTCTCAACTCAAATTTTCCAACCAATCAGCCCATGGCTTCCTCTCTTCGCAACCATCATGAACAATAACATGGAACCTCCTAACTTTTCCCTTGAGTGAATTCAAAATGTTCTTTGCCAAGTACTTCATTATAAAATTTGAAGTGCTTGTTATTAAGAGGGAAACAAATTTAGATTCTAGCCAAGACCAGGGGAGAAGAAGATCCAGGAATAAAAATGTGAACTAGTGTTCGCAATATATGAGGATAATCACCCCACCTTTAATTACCGCAGCATAGTTGTTTTCTTTTTTTAATTTTTTATTAACATCATTATCCTTGAATTGTATAAAAAAAGGTTTAATAAAGTTGTATTTTCCTTCTTGCCATTTCCTTTCTCCTGCCAAAAAAACAAGTGCTAAAGATGAGTTGTTCCCTTCGAAGAAGGTAGCCAGTTGACAGGGCGTGGTCGGAGGTTCTTATTTTCTTGGTCATGGTTGTAATCGAAAGGGTAAGATATCAGGCAATGAAGACATTATTTCATGGTTCCTCTGCTACTCCCTCGAAGCGGTAAACAATGTTACGACTCCATAATGATGTAGTCCATTTCGATAACGCGATAGATTCCTGAAATTCGCTACTTATATTAACCAATTTTGATCAAAGATGCTTGAGATAGCTCACGTATATTAAATTTTATGAATCTTAAAATTAATAATTATATAAAATTTTAATTATTATTATACGAACAACTAAGAATTAAAATTTGATACTATAAAAAGCATAAATCTTTTAATTTTAAATTTTTATTATTTAATCATACATCTACGTAGTTATATTAACCAATTTTTTTTTTATTTATTTATATGGGGTGTCCGGGTCAACTTGCGCCCACCACGACTAATCCCCACGACCCACTGAATACCCTACAAACCCAATAGACATATAAGGCACCACAGGGTCACAGACGTGTACGCTAGAACTCGAACTCAGATACAGTAAAAGGAGATAAATCCCTTCCACAATTAGAAAAAGCCATAAAATGCTATATTAACCAATTCTCGATTTGTCAAATGTGGGGTTTTGATTTGTTGGTCTTTTTCATGAAAAGAACTTTTACTTCCAAGACCCCTTCCATTTCTCTCCGTTCTGCACCTATTGTTTGATATTGATAGCATGAGATTCCAAACTTCTCTTGATATGTTCATCATTAATTTCTTCTCTCTCTCTTTTATTCTATGGTGGTGGAGGAAGTTGGAGAAACTAAAGAAAATGATGGCTGACATGATATATCTTTAATACAAACACCATGAAAGATGACATAAAGTTTGTTTATGCCAAATAAATAATTGCTACAAAAGATTATGATGGCATAGTTAAAACACTTTCAACTACCATAAAAAAGAGATTATAAATACAGTGCTTTGGAGACTAAAAATTACTATAGTAAAATAAAATAAATAATATAATCATGCTACCCACTAAAACTATATTATATGTGTGTGTACATGGCTTGTAAATGTGTGCAAAATTTTAAATTCTGGATATCATTCTGGCCGCCCATTGTAAATCGATAGCTAGCATAAAGCACTGTACGTGCATCATGATTCAATGTGCAAGATTACACATTACACGATCCTAGCTGGTGGAGGAATACATGGGGATCAAGGTTCAAGAATTTGAGAGAGGTCAAGTGTGAGACAGACGCACAAATACATTTGGAAACTTAAAAAATTAGCTGGTTTTTGGGGGAGAAGCGAAAAGAAACCGAAAAAAATAAAAAGGAAAGAGAGGATTTTCTAAAGAGAACAAAAACTAACATAGAACTGGGAAGGAAAAGTGATTGCTTGTACATGATAAAGATCAAAGAGACTGAAGAAAGAAGTAAGGAGAAAAAGAGAAAGGAAGAAAATCCCTGAAAAACAGAAGGGGGTAAGTTTTAGCTATCAGTGAAAGAAGACGGAAGTCTCTATTGGTACATTTGTCATGAAATGATCAGGACAGGTTTTTGGTGCCATGAGACTCTCTTTCTGTCACAAACTCTGTGAGCTCCTCCTGATTTATCCATTTATTTATTATTTCCAGAGAAAAAAACGAGATAGACCTATCAATACCAATTAGTACGTGCCCACAACAAAACTCAGTGGTTTTTATATTACATGTATCATTGGTAATTAATAATCTTGTTATTTTAAAAAAATAAAATAAAAACATTTTGGGATAGATTAGATGTGATGGAATGGAAGTACGGAGGAGAGACAGGAGAGGATCTAGCATTTGAGAGATTCTCTTATTTATATAAAATATATAAAGGAGAATAGTAGACGCAGAAGAGGAAGAAGGAGAAGTTGTAACAGACAAAATTTCTTTTGTTTTTTCTGTCTAAATTTATCCGTTTACGTTGTGTACGTGTGTTTTGTCACGATCATTACATACACGTGGAAACCCACAAGGTAATATTGGTTCTCTTCTAGTTCTTTTCTACTTCAGCTACAACTTCTTCTTCTTGTGCGTCTACAGCTCTTCTTTTTATTATTATATATATGTATACACAGAGAGAGAATAGAGGCTGACATGCATATTAATAATATCGTGTTTGTGTCGATATATACCCGTCATCATCACCATCTTCCATTTTCGTTTCTTTCTCCTTCTTCCTTGTAAGCACTTGTTTCCATGTATTATCGCGGAAGTCCTTTTCTTTTCTTTTCTTTCATTTATTTTGAGAAATCCGTATGCGTGTTTGTGTTGCTTTGGTTTACTGGTGTAATGGGGCATGATATAATTTTTTAATGGTTTTTCCGATCTGGGTTTGGTTAATTTTTTAGAAATCTCTCTGTTTAATGTATCTTCCTTTTATTTTTCCGGCACTGTATTTGAATTATAATGATCTTGCCATTTATAGTTGGATTTCCATTTTATATTTGTCAATTTGGACTGAATGTATCAAGTGATTTTTCTTGCTTGCTGTTTATATGAGAGAATTTTTCTGTTTCATGAATTTTATATTGGATGAGTTGCCAATAAACTGCGACACTTGCCAGATATTTGACGTTATGATTCTCTCTCTGTTTTTGCTTTAATTGTTGCCACTATGCTGTTTATGTTTTGTTGCTCCTTTGACCATAAATTTGTTTCCTGGTGTTTATTTGTTAAATATGTTGATGATTGAGTTGTTAAACTTGTTGTGTAGGATGTCTCATTCTAGGGTTCATAAAGATAGAGGAGAGTTGAGGATTCATGAGAATTTGGATGAGCTTGGCACTGATTTGGCAGAATATATTGCTGAATTATCAGAGGCATCGGTGAAGGAGAGGGGTGTCTTTGCCATTGCCATATCTGGTGGTTCTCTCATTGGCTTGATGGGGTATTTATGCAATTTCATTTCATGTTTCCTCATTTTTTGGTTTTATGATGTTTGTGTGTTTGTTTAAATTTCTGGTGGATAACAGGAAACTTCGTGAAGCTCCTTATCACAAGACTGTAGACTGGGCTAAATGGTATATATTTTGGGCGGATGAACGTGTGGTGGGGAAAACTCATGCTGATAGCAATTATAAGCTTGCGAAGGATGGTCTTTTGTCCAAGGTTTGTGCCGTTGTTAGTTTCTTATATATACATATATAACTTTCCTTTTTCTACAAGCATGCTGTTATCACTTACCAGTTTCCAAAAAGACGGAAGGAAATTGAACTGAAGTATTTTAAAGTGGCTGCCTTGGTCAAGCATTTGCTGCATCTTGATTTCTTTTTGTTCACCAAATAATCAAGTACCAATTCTTCTGTTTTCGTGTTAAATCGGCAAATGCATTGGTTTTAACGTGATGCCATTGTTAGTATATCCACCTCCCAAATCATGTCTTGATTCCATGCAATGCTTAGGTTTTCCTGTTTTGGGTGGGTAATTGGCATTTATAATTGATGCCAAGTCTCTCATGAAACCACCTCATCTAGTGATTAGCTGACTGTAGACTTCTGGTGTTGTGATATTGCATTGAATAAAGAGTACTATGAGCTTCATGTTTCCATTTTGTGTTGTTGCATGCATTTTCATTTTCGAGTCTATTTTAATTCTTCTACAATGTCTGTCTTCTTTTCAAAATCTCTGGCAAACCACTGCTATCATCCAATATCAACATTTTTGCAGTTCAATGAATTTTGCAGCTAAAAAAGATGTCTTAGGAATTGGGCTTCTATATTGCTGATTCTTTTGTCCATTTATACTACAAACACCTTAAATAACGGGATAGTTTTGAGTTTCACATGGCACTAACCTCTGTCAAAGGCAGTTTCTGTGTATTTGTTGTTCATCTGCTCATTCGTTCATGATCTTCCCTTTTGTTATAAATGGACTATTTTTATACACTTCTACTCTGCACAACTCAATATAGCTGAAAATGCCTTCTACTTTGGACTGGCTTTTTAAAATCGATCTTTTTTTCCTTTTGTACCATGTAGACCAATATTCCAGAGTAGATCTTTGACAATCATCTTCCATTTCCACCCCAGCCACTCTTCTTTCTGTCTATTTCAATCCACCTTCTTAAGCAGCTTCTTTCATCTTGTATTTCAACAGATTCTGTTCAATGTAGTTGACATGGCAGAAATATTGATAATTTTAGAACAAAGGCCTTATTCAAGGTGTTCTCTTTGTGAACACCACTGCAGGCTTTTTCGGGCTTCACATTCCTTGTTGCGAAGGGTGGTTGTGAAAATTACCCTACTGGTACTAATATGAAATAAGAGTTGCATGAATATGAGCATTAAATAAAAATGAGATCAGAAAGTTGATGTTTGTCTCTATATTGTGTGGTTATGCTTTGACATCACATAAGTTCTTATCATCGCATGTATGTTATGCTAGCAGGTGCCCGTGGTACCCAGTCATGTGAATTCTATCAACGATTCAGTGTCAGCAGAGGAGGCTGCTGATGACTATGAGTTTCATATTCGACAGTTGGTGAAAACACGGACAATTAATGTGTCTGATAATAGTGACTGCCCCAAGTTTGACCTCATCCTTCTTGGAATGGGTCCTGATGGTCATGTTGCTTCGCTATTCCCTGACCACCCTATGCTTGACGAGAAATCTGAGTGGGTAACTTTTATTACCGACTCCCCCAAACCCCCACCGGAGAGGATCACATTCACTTTGCCTGTCATCAACTCAGCATCCAATGTGGCTGTGGTTGTGACGGGTGAGACCAAAGCAGAGGCTGTACACTTGGCAATTGATGATGTAGGATCAGACTACCTGTCATTGCCTGCACGGTTGGTACAGCCAACAAAAGGGAAGCTGGTGTGGTTTTTGGACAAGCCAGCTGCCTCAAAACTTGACGGTTCTCAATTTTCTGAGTAGAGCCAAGCTGTTACTGCCGATATGTATGTTTGTGTGCAGTGGACGGACTCGACACCCGTGGATCCTTTTCTTTCTGTTAGCGCCCCCCGCGTTCCCCCTCTTCTTTTCCCTTCTCTCTCGTTTGCTTTGGGTTAGATTCTCCATTTTATCCCCTCTTCTTTAGAGGAGTTGGAGAAGTGTGATATCCTTTTTGTATGAAGAATAAAGTTGGGGCCTCGGTGCAAAAACTTCTCCTGGTTCTGTTTCTTCTAGGATGGATTATGAAGGCCGGATAATAGCTCACGGGAGAGCTAGCCCAACGGGATGTTAAAAGAGATTCTGTCTTTTGCTTTACAGAGAGATTACAAGTTCCATGACATTCTGTAGGGCTACCTTTGCTCTCTCTCTCTCTCTCTCTCGCTCTCAGTTTTTTTTTTTTTTCTCAGATATAATTTGACTCTGGCATTTAGTCCCTACAGGCTGCACGCAAGCGAGCATTGACAGCAAGTCAAAAGGTTTACAGCTCACACCGAAATTCTCTGGCACCCTTGGGGCTTAAATCTATGGAACTGAAATGCTCAAATGCAGCATCATGTCCTATGCTATCTGATATTATTGTTGTTCTTTTTTCCCTGTTTCCGTCGGGTATTGCTTTAGTTCTTCAGAATAATTTGGTTGTGGAGCAATGTACCGGAATCAGCAGGTTCAACCAGGCATGCATAAATTTTAAGTTTGTTAACTGAAACAAACAAACAACCGACATCGTACCATTTGCTTTTACATTCCTGTTGGACTTGATGATTAAGCCGTTGAAGGGAAAGTAAGCAGGAAAATGAAAAAGGAGAAGATTGAACAGAAACCTAATCCTGCCTTAAACGTGACATCACTTTCCATGGAAATCATGGTTAGCTTCTTCTCATACTCTCAATAATCAGGAACTTAAATAATGGTGAGAGCATCTCTCATCTCTTCCAAGCAAAGTGACGGTACCTTTTTTCTCGACAAGTAACCATGGATGCTGCTGCTCGAAATTTATTTAAACAGGAAGTTATATATGTAACATATCATCAAACTATACGTAACTTGGGTGGTATACCGGTATAATATAACTAAGAAGAAGAAATTGTAATAAAACATCATGTCAATATACAAGTCCACGCATGATAAACTTGCATAAAAAAGGTTTTTTTAAAAACATTTGTTGAAACTTCACAGATCTGAGCTTGGATCTGCAAATATTATGCAAGATCTGAAGGGATAAGAGGCTTATGAGACGATATCCTTGAATGCTCTGTTAACGTCAAAGACATTGTTTAAACAAGTTTTGTTATTATGGCAGAAGTTTGAGAAGCGTTGAGATTTCTGCCGACAATAAGGTACATGGGAACCAGTATAAGCTTGTCTCTTTAGATCATTCCTCAGGCTTGCTGATACTGAGATCCAAGAACAGATGATATCGTGGTGTTTGTTTTTATGTTTAAAAGTATTTAAAAAAATAATTTTTTTTAATTTTTTATTTGAAATTAATATTTTTTTAATGTTTTTAAATTATTTTAATTTATTGATATTAAAAATAATTTTTTAAAAATAAAAAATATATATTATTTTAATATATTTTCAAGAAAAAATACTTTAAAATATAATTGTTATCGCGCTCTCAACCATATCTAAAATTATTTTAATGTGTTAATATTAAAAATAATTTTTAAAAAATAATAAAATATTATTTTAATATATTTTTAAATAAAAAATAATATAAACTCCCCAACCTTCCTCCACTCCAAGACTGGGGGTTACGAAACTATGCTTCATGATCTTAAGCTGGTTTTGCTGCTCGACGCAAGCCCCAGTGGCTCCCCTTCTCCTTTGAAAAAGGGGAACTCGGATTCCTATACAAGTTCGAATTGTATTTGAATTTACTTCCGCGACATCCTGTTGAAGCTGTATCTAGAACAACCGTGCGAACTGTATCATAGCAGCTGGACAAAACGAGGCATGGATGTGAAAAAAGATGTGCAGATATTATACATCTTAAGTACGAAACATTTCACCCACCCAAGAGAGAGAAAATTAATGGTCTCATTACCCCATCATCAAACCAAAAAACATATTGATGCTCATCTCTTTTGTAGAGCAACTAAGGATGCACCATACACAAAATCATCCTCCTTGCATCAAGGCCTTCAACTTCTCTCCGAGCTCCAAGTAGCCTTGGACATTGATAGGCAACCAAGCCTGCGCAGTGCGCAACAAGTAATCATACATTATGTAATTAACCTGTTTAAATATAAACAATAATTAAAAAGAAACGAAGCAAGGTGATAATAAAAGAAAAAACAGCAAAAACCACGTCATTTCCCCCCCTTTCTTTCAATAATATCATGCGTATGGCACTCCCCATTCATGCTTCAATCTAAGACCCGGTGTAGTCTTCCCAGTCTTTCAATTTTTTTAATAAATAACAAGGGGCTATTCTCAATCATCATCCCCCTAATTATTCAAAATTTGATACAAAATGCGTTCCCTGAAGAAAGGATAAAAAAGGATGAGCTCCTCTACTTCTTGCGTAAGTATAAGAAGCCAACCACCACTGAGACACCAGCAATGGCTACAGAAACTGTCCAGTATTGCTTTGTCAAATCCTTGAGCTTCTGGGTATAATCTGCTTGTTTCTTGGAGGAGATTTCAAGTTCTGGGATAACTGTGGCACACAGGTCAAGCTCACCAATGAAAAAGGTTTCTAATAGCTCTCTGGCGCTTTTGCTGTGCCCAGCATCTTCAAATTCATCCGTTGCATCTTTGCCTTCAATAACATTGCAGAGTGTTAGACTAATAATTAGTATCAATAATGCTACGTCATTACATACTTCTTGATATTTTTCACAATGCAATTTCAACTTCATACGATGAAAATGCAAGTAAATACCAGTTGTAGCAAGGATAACATCATCCCCACCAGGGTGCTCATCCAAATATGAACCCACATCATAAACCTGGTATAAAAAAACATTTTAGGTAAACATGATAGAAGAGGAGAAAGTCAGGAATTCATGTCTACTTTTGGTATGAATGACTTCAGTAAAGACATTAAGACTATGACTTCGTGTCTTTAAGAAGTAAGACATAATGATAACATTTCTTGATTCGGTATAACAAAATAGAAAGTCAATTCAAGGACACAATCAAATTGCTATGTGATTCAAAAGCAAGGCAAAATAGGGAGTGATTCAAAAATAAATAAGTCTATAGATAATAGATTTAGAACACGCAAACAATCTTTGCAATAGAAACATAAATGGCTACTCTGCATGTACACAACTCCATTGCATGCCAGCAACACAGGTGAAACATTTAAATCATGATGGTAAATCACCAAATATGGAGCATCTTTTACATGCCCCGAATTAGTTGGTAAAGTGAACACTCATGATGTAGGCACAAAAGGCTAGCAGCAGAAAGAAAAATATACAAGCTGGTGTCATCAATAGTATCCAAGAAAGCATTTACTTCCAACAAACGCAAAGCATCATTTGGTCATATCACAACTGTTCCTGTAAAAAAAATAAAACAATCTAAACCACTAACTTGATGTTTGTTGCCATTATCATTATCCTGACACCATCAAATTCCACATAACTATGTGACGGCATGACTGCCCAACAAGATATCTGCATGTAACTACAAAATAAAATTTCCTCGTTGGCTCAAACCCAAAGTCAAGACAGACCCAGCACACCCATGAGCAATCTCAGCAATAAAAAAGAGGGGACGGGAACAATAAGAAGAAGATTCACATATGAGAGAAAATAATTTTAGTTTGTATGGGACCAAGGTAAACCTTCCATAGTGCAAACTGCTGATCGCTATAGCAATTACACATAGAAACATCAAATTTGGCATGCGATAGCAATGAATTTAACAGGGACCATATATACTACATACAAGTTCATTCTAAGATGTAAGGAACTAAGGAAGATAACAGATGCCAAGCACCTATCAAAGATGAATTAGCCCAAATGAGAGCATCTACTCATTCTAGAGAACCTATTAAAGCAACCAGACCAAAAAATTCAAATCACCCAAGGAACCTTTATCAGCACAAACAGAGACATAGCATTACTGGTTATATAACTCAGCTGGTAAAGTCTAATGAAAGCTCAACTTCCGCCACCTACATCAAATGGGTCATGAAGTTACAGGATACGATAGTAAGTTCTCATATACAAGAAAAATTAAGGCAGAAAAAAATGTAAAAGATGCTTGATCAGTGGGCTTACATCTAGGAGGCAAGTAAGGTGCAAGAAATTTACAACAAATACAAGTGTTTTCTATCTGTTGTTGTTTAAGCGGTGGTAGTCGATACAGGGTGGTTCGTTAGAGCACACAAAGCATTTCTAATCTAATCATTTTCCAACTGCATACTGCAACTAAATTGGGCCACCCAGACTAATGTTCCAAAGCATGCTAGCGACAGATGTTTGCTATCCAATTTTTATCAAGAAAACATGTGAACTTTTGGTTCAAGTCAGGGGCAAAAGTTTCAATCAGTTTAAATCAGAATACAGACCAAACATTTTAAACAGAAGCGAAGACAAAGCCCTGCCAACCATTTGCTGTCTCTACAAATTCTACAGCTATTTGAAAATCATCCACACGAGTAGCAAGCCTTTTTCTTTTAGTTTTCTTCAATTCTTCACCACACGGTTCCAAAAGAAGAAATATGAAATGGGACATTCAAGCGAGTAATGGGGATTTGACTTCTTTTTCTATTTTTGCAAATACAGTAAATGTAACAAAAGGAAATAGAAAAACAATAAATCCAATGGCGCAAATCTCAGTATAGATGCTAGTTAAAAAGTTGAATGTAGCAAATTACGGATTTTCTATACAGGATCCGTTTCCCATACGGAACAATAGTTACAAAGGGCATGTGCGTCCAAACACTCTGAACCTCATGGAAACACTCCAAACTACAGAACAATGAGGAAAAAATAACAAATTGCTCATCTAAATACTTAAATCTTAAGATTGAAATCGTATCACAAAACAATAGAGGTAGCAAATCCAGTAAAGTTTATGTAAGCATAATAAATACAGATTTACATCACTTTGAGAAAAGAGAAGAGGAGGGGAGGATGCCAAGGCTACTACCTACCTTGCCATCAATAACGATCCAGCAATCTTGAGGAGTGTTGTGTTGGGCTGCCTCTTGCATCGTGTACAGCTTCGTCAGCGTCGGCATCCTGTTTCTGTTTCTACTCTTGTTATTATTATTAGTCAAACTCTCTCTCTATCTCGCCCTCTTTCTTGGAAAGGTTTTTCTCCGGTTTTCCAGAAAGTCTTTCGAATATCAAACTTCTTGTTGAAATCTTCTGTTATTAGCTAGTAGTAAATAATATTTTTTTATTATTTTTTAAAATTTATTTTTTATATTAATATATTAAAACAATATAAAAACATCTAAAAATTTTAATTTTAAATAAATAATAATAATAATTTTAAAAATATATATTTTTAAAACACCGACCTGTCTTGAGATTAAATTATTTTTTAAAAATATATTAAAAAAATATTTTTATTTTAAAAAAATATTTTTAATATTAAAATAATTCTAAAAAATATTGTTAAATAAAAAAATTAAAATTTTAAAAAACACAGTTATAAACACGTTTCCAAACCACTCTTAAGTGACAGATTTGTATGATTGATCGTGCCACTGCTGATATACAGAGAGAGAGAGAGAGACACGCACACATACAATTTTATCACCGACCAACCCTAGCCACGACCACAAACAATTTTATCACCGGCCAACCCTAGCAACAATCACAAGCCAAATTTATTGTATTAGTAAAATTTTGTTTTTACTTCTATGATGGACCAATGGGCCTTGAGGATTTTTTCTAATTGGGCCCACAAAACCTGAGACAACTGATGGAACTGTCTTCTATTTTGGATAAATAAAATTTCCGACAATAAAAAAAAAAATCATTTTCATCATGTCTTCTATAGTATATACTGGATAACCCTTAAGGTGGTTTTGACTTTTTAAGAGAAAAATAAAAATAAAAAATATATTAAAAAATGAAATTTATTTTTTTGCTTATTTGTAAAGAAAATAATTTATTGTTAAAGATTTTTATTTTTTCTTTAAGCCATAAACATGTCCCTTACATAATAATCCCTCAAACTTGAGGAGATTAACGAAGAAGGTTTTTTAAAAAAATTATTTTTCTTAGTTTTTTTATTTAGTTTAGAAAAGTAAATATTTTAGTTAATAATTTTATTTTTCTAGTTCCTCAAGGACTTTTATTGATTTTTTTTTAAAAAAAAATCTTANGTTTAGAAAAGTAAATATTTTAGTTAATAATTTTATTTTTCTAGTTCCTCAAGGATTTTTATTGATTTTTTTAAAAAAAAAATCTTAGATTTTTTAGGTTAATTATCCGATTTATATAAAGAATTATAGATAAACTATTTGAAGAGTAATATTCATTAATAAAATTATAAATTAAGGTTTCATGTGATAACTCTGTTCTGTTTTAATTTTATTTTTTTAATTGTTGTCTTTCGTATATTGTGTTTTACTGCTTTATAAAGTTCGTGTGAGTGCCTTTTAAAAACTCAAAAAAACAATGTATAAAAAGATATGTCTTGACAGAATTGAACAGACTGCCGTGATGAAAATTCTAGTTACCTGGGCTCTATTCCAACCATTTGGGCTGGAATTCCTTAACAAGCTGGAAAAATTCCAGATGATTAGGTTGCCCAAACGGCTGTGATGTTTTTTTTGTGTGTCCTATTATTATTAATTATGCCCCATCATCAACAGTAACTAAATCCTCTCAATGTCTCCATGCATTGAAAGCATTAATTATTAGCCCACTACACTCCCTAGAGACAGGCTGGCGTTGTTTATTTTTGGTGCGAAAGGGAGGAGCACTGAATTGTGTGATTTTGTTGCCATTATAAGGTCAAAAGTTATGTGTGGCCAAATGAGCTGGAATTCCCGGCTGATTCTGGTAAACCAAATCCTGTCAATGTCTCCATGCACTGAAAGCATTGATTAGCCAACCCAATACATTTCCTAGAGACCGATTGTTGTCGTTTGGTCTTGGTGCGAAAGGGAGGAGCACTGAATTGTATAATTTTGTTGCCATTTTAAGAACAATAGAAGTGTAGGTGCATGGCCTGGCCGATACATATATCGTCGGCTCTCTTTTCTTCTGTGTCGTCTTGAAATACTTGTCCAGGGAGACCCCATATTGCACCTCTAGCGAAACATCCGAGCTAGCCAAACAATTTGCAGCATTCTCTTGATTGTGTTTGAGACTTTCCTGGGAGCATCAATGGCAGTGCTATTGGTTCTGGCTTCTTGTTTTTTTGTAGGATTATTTGTCTGCTTTGTCTTTGCCTTGAAATGGAATGAGATATGGCATGCAAGGAAAGGGTTGCCGCCAGGGACAATGGGGTGGCCACTTTTTGGTGAGACCGCAGAATTTCTAAAACATGGACCTGATTTCATGAAAAAACAGAGAGCAAGGTGTGATTTTCCCTGTCCAAGATTTCTTGTTGGACAGAGAGTTCAATCATCAAGTTGTCTTCCTTCTGATGATCCACGAGCAAAAATTTCATTGCAACTAAAAAACCAGTGCTTTATAGTAACTCTATCACTTCTGAAGTAGCCTGTAGCGAGCAGAGTACCTTCACGGATTTACTTCGTTATTTTGTTATTTAATAATTTAAAGTTTTCTTCTTTTTGTATGTCTTCATTTTCAAAAAATTGGATGATGACGAGTTAGGAAATCAGACCGTTAGAAGAATTATTCCATTTAGGGTTTGCTAGTTTTGCATAAAATATTTTAAGGGAAATGTTTCTTTGTTCTGGAATGTGTTTTTCAAAAAAAAATAAAATTCATATGTATTTTTTCTCCTAAAATGTTTTATAAAAAAATTTATCAATATAAAATATTTTATAGTCAACTTTTAAATTTAATTTATTTACTATAAAATATTTTATATTTTCAACTCATAAAGTTACATAAAATATTTTCATAAATAGTTATCTAAGTTATTTTTATTTCACAACCACTCTTAATTTTTTCTTTTCTGTAATCACCACCATCACCGTCACTGTCTCACCACTATATCACCGTAAAACATTTTAATGTTTTAAAACAATTTGAAACTCTTTAAAATGTTATTCCATTCAGAAACTGATCGCCCTAGTAATTTCTCTAGAGTGTTTTGGAGCTTAACAAATTTAATTTTGAAATTTGATTAGTCATCATTCATCACACGTTCGGCAGACTTCGTCCAATAAAACTTGTTATATATATATATGAATGAACTATTGTAGTGATATATTCTGCTGAATATGAGGTCGCAAATCTCTTTCTGGAAAAAAAAGTTCATCTGCTAAGAGTTTCGTTCTTGCAACATTTAAGTTTTATTAAATGTTGGGATTTATTATTTAATTATGGAAGAATTTTATCTGGCTGATACTCTTTTGTCTCGACAGGTACGGAAATTTATTTAGGACACATGTTTTGGGCTTCCCTACCGTCATTTGCACGGATCCAGAGCTCAACAGATATATCCTTCTTAATGAAACCAGAGGGTTAGTTCCTGGCTATCCTCAGTCTTCGCAGGATATTCTAGGAAAATACAACGTTGGTGTTGTGACTGGTTCTGTTCATAAATACCTAAGAGGGTCGCTACTTTCCCTTGTTAACCCTACCATGATCAAAGACCATCTTTTGCTAAACATCGATGAGCCTGTTAGATCCTTTCTTGCCAACTGGGAAGGCAAAACAATTGATCTCCAGGACAGAACCGTTGAGGTTTGTGTATACAAGCTTTAATGTTTTGGTGTATATATGTTACTCTCCACTGTAATGTAAGAATTTCAATCTTCAATTGATGGTGGCAAAACCAACTCTCTTACATTGAGATCTGGTCAATAGTTGAAGTTCAGGCGATTTTTTATAAAATATTGTCAGTATTGCATGACACTCCCTTTTTATTTCTGATTTTGATAAATAGATCGAGGTGTATTGAATCTTTTTTCTGTTTTTTTATTCTTTTTTCAGTTCGCATTCGTCATTGCCTTCAAGCTGATCGTTGATAGTCAATCGAGTGTGATTTATGACAATTTCAAATCAGAGTTTGATAAGCTAGCAGCAGGGACAATTTCACTGGCCATCAACATTCCAGGCACTGCATATCATTCTGGATTGCAGGTTCATTATTGAAGACTCAATCCCATCCTGTCACCGATTTCCCCCCCCCCCCAGGTTACAGCAGAATTAACTTTTACATGTTGGAACTGTTGTCTTTACAGGGAAGAGCAAGGGTTGTCAAAATGTTGAGACAAGTCATTAAAGAGAGAAGAGCTTCTTCAGTAGTCCACAGTGATATTGTTGGCCAGATCATGAGCTGTGAAAATAAAAAATACCAGTTGAGCGATGATGAGATGATCGATCAAATTATAACAATGTTGTACTCGGGTTATGAAACTGTCTCAACTACTATAATGATGGCCCTCAAGTATGTCCATGATAACCCCAAAGCTCTCCAAGAACTAAGAGTGAGCCCGATATTTTAACATTGATAAGGCTTCAAAATTATGTCATCATCGTACTTGGTCATGAGAATTCTTTGATTTGATTAATTCAACCAGGAAGAACATTTAGCCATTCGAGCAAGACGAAAGCCAGAGGATCCAATTGACTGGGATGACTACAAGGGCTGTAAGCAATTTGAATATAATCAACACCACCACCCTGCTACTTGGAATTTGAATGCACAAAATTTTTGTCTTATCAATGTTAAAATATCGGTGCAGGTGATTTTTGAAACCTCGAGGCTGGCTGCAGTTGTTAATGGTCTACTGAGGAAGACAAATCAGGATATCGAACTGAACGGTATACGTTTGATTGATGAGTCCTTTATATATTAGAGTGACTTTGCCATTTATACTCTACACATATGAAAAGAAGAACCCCTACGGCTCCATCAACTCAAGCTCCGTTTTTTTTTGTAAAAATGTTTTTGAAAAATAATAATATTTTTATTTTAAATTTTTTAGGCCCCTCTTCTTTTAATTCTATTATTTTATAAAAAATCAAAATTAATTGGTTTTTAATTAAGAACTCAATCACAAAAAAATAATAAAGATTAAATTAAAAATTTACAAAATCGATCCATAAAAAGATGAACAGTGAAATCATGCATAATTAAAAACTCAGGCCTTTTAATTTTACACTTGATACGTCACATTTTATCAGGTCAAAAGAACCTGAACCGTCTCCAAAATATTCCTAAAGACCAGGGACCTAAATGTAAAGATATTCTACATGAGCAACAGAGCTTTTTGCGTTTTTACCCGTTGTCCTTCTGAACCTCTCTCCATATATATCGGAGACAACCTTAGGCGCGATACCGCTTTTCTTGTTGAAGTCTAGTCTTCTGCTTCTGGCCCGTTTCTCTCTCTGTAGTCTGTGCACAGAATGGCAGGATCTTCTGTCAAACCCACTCCCCTTTTGAAAGATGAGCTAGATATAGTGATTCCCACTATTAGAAACCTTGATTTCTTGGAGATGTGGAGGCCTTTTTTTGAGCAATATCACTTGATTATAGTCCAAGATGGTGATCCATCAAAGATCATCAAGGTCCCTGATGGTTTTGACTATGAGCTCTACAACAGGAATGATATTAATAGGATTCTGGGTCCCAAGGCTTCTTGCATCTCATTCAAGGATTCTGCTTGTCGCTGCTTTGGTTACATGGTCTCCAAGAAGAAGTATATCTACACCATAGATGATGATTGCTTTGTAAGCCGCCGCCCCCCCCTCCCCCCCCCCCCAATTTTTCTTTCATATTTGAATACCCTCTACTGAATTATCTGCTTAATGAAGGGTTTTAGATCTAGTTTCGGTTATTGCTTAAGTTGACTCAATTTCGGCCAGGTGGCTCTGGAAGGGTTAATTCAGTAGTTTCTGTTTCAGTTTTTGTGGTGTCCTGAATTATGAAAGACTTTTTATTCATTCCTTTTATTTGATCTATGGGTTATGGAGCTTGTAATATAATGGTAGATTTGGAATTTTTCGATCCTCTTTTTTCATGGGATTCTGTGTTCCTGTGAGCTATATTTGGAGAAGAGATATAGGAGTGTTGATGGGATTTTGTGGTGTTGGTGGAGTATTGTACTTCCGGTTGAAAGTCTGGATCTTGAACTTTATGGTGATTTGCCCCCCCGCTGGGTGTTGTTTGTGTCTTGTTGAATGTTAAGTGGGCCCATTTTATAAATCTTGATTGCTTTCAACCGCAGCATTTGCAGTTTAAACGTACAAGAATCGCTTTTCCATATTGATATCGGTCCTCTTGCTTCTTTAGCTAAAAACATAAAATGCTGCTTGTTTATTTAAATCTTCAACACTGAGCTAGATCTTAATTGACTATCCGTCCGTTCACATAGAAAGGTTAGAATTTGAGGTCATGCTGCAAGATATGAAACCATTGGTAATGAGTTCTTCAATTTAGGCCTTGTTGAAATCCAAAATAAGAATATTTTGACTGCATGATGCAAATCTGGTCACAAGGTCCTCTTCAGACAATGCCATGCTTTTTGCATCCTAAATAAAAGACTGGATATTGTCTCTATGCATGATAGAGGATCTGATAGCAAAATGGCATCTCAGAAAGCCAGTGCTTTTGTCTTTACAAGCACTTGGCTCGCTATGATGCCCACATGGCTCATCATTTTTCTTGTCAATAGAGTACAATGCTGATGGCATGTTTAATCTATCTTCTGGTAGCTAGCATTAAGAAAAATGAATGGATACAAATTTGATCAAAACAAAAGAGAACGAGTAAATAGCTTGATGAAGTCCATGAACATGTTATTTTGATTAACCTATTTTTCTTGTGAAATATCTCATGCTTTTCTCATTTTCTATGTTTATATGCAGGTTGCCAAAAATCCATCGGGTGAACTGATTGATGCACTCGAGCAGCACATCAAAAACCTTGTGAGCCCATCCACTCCATTTTTTTTCAACACTCTTTATGATCCATACAGAGAAGGGGCAGACTTTGTTCGTGGATATCCTTTCAGTTTTCGAGAAGGTGCTCCCACTGCTGTTTCTCATGGCCTCTGGCTTAATATCCCTGATTATGATGCTCCCACCCAGCTTGTGAAGCCTCGTGAGAGAAATACACGGTATTTAGATGTCAACTCGAAGTTAAAATGGTTACATACTTCTTTTCATGTGATTAACAGTGTTGGGGATTTGACCTTATTTATTCATTTCCTTTTACATTTCAGATATGTTGATGCTGTTCTGACAGTACCTAAGGGAACCCTTTTCCCGATGTGCGGTATGAATCTGGGATTCAACCGTGAATTGATTGGACCTGCTATGTATTTTGGGCTCATGGGTGATGGCCAGCCAATTGGACGCTATGACGACATGTGGGCTGGCTGGTGCATGAAGGTGCAATTTCTATCTCATATCATGACTTGTTTTTTATCAAGGTCTAGTTGATAGCAATCTCATCCAAACTACTTTTCACAATGTCCTGTGAGTTAGGAAATGCTAATATTAGACTAACAATTAAGTAAAAAGGCTGGTTAAATCCTAAACCTTGTTCTGGACTTCTGGGTATCTCAAGAAAACGAAGATTCCTGAGTGTTGAACTGAAACTTGAATCATTCTTCTATGCATTGAATACAAAGCCATGAAAGAAGTCCTATAGATCAGAGGCTTCTATGCTCTGAGAATGATTACATTTTTATTACCCTAATTCCACACAGGTTGCTATCTACAATGGTGGCATTCTATGTACTATGGATACAGAAATATTTTCTGAATGGTTAAACTCACATGTACTGTATTTACTTAATTTGTAGGTCATATGTGACCACATGGGATGGGGAGTCAAGACTGGTTTGCCCTACATCTGGCACAGCAAAGCAAGCAACCCGTTCGTTAACCTAAAAAAGGAGTACAAGGGTATCTACTGGCAGGAAGACCTGATCCCATTCTTCCAGTCCGCAGTTCTTCCCAAGGAATGCGTCACTGTTCAACAATGCTACATTGAACTTGCCAAGCAGGTCAAGGAGAAACTTGGCAAGGTCGATCCCTACTTCATTAAGCTAGCTGATGCCATGGTCACTTGGATTGAAGCTTGGGATGAACTCAACTCTTCAGGGGAAAAATCTTCAAAGAGTACCTCAAAGTAGAGTATTCAAAACCGTGTTGTCTGCCTTTTTAGTACTAAATCTGGTAGCAGCTTCATTGTACCTTTATCATGATGGTCTAGTCGTAGTCCATCATTATTATTTATTGCAAAATTTTCTTACCCTTTTGAGTTGAAGTTTGAGAGCATTCCTAGTGCTTAGCTGGGTGTAACCTTTTCTGCTACATTGCTATCAGCTTTAGATGACATCAGATTTGAAATTGAATTTTTAGCAATGGCTCTACACTTGTTGGGAGAATGATTGTGATGACTGGCGAGTTTTAAAACTCGATGGTGGGCCAACAATTTGTTTCCTCCTTATGAATTTAAATTTTGAGATGATAAGATTTTTGGGCAGAATTAATTTGAATTGAAACTCGACAGAAGGGTATTCGGACTTTAACCAGTTGTTTCGTTAGGTGAAAATAATGACCTGGTTTTGGAGTTGGGCGTGCGTGCGTGAACGATTTGAAGAACCTGGAGCCCCACTAGTTACTCGTGGCCCGGGCTGGCGTTTTCACCAGCTATCAAGGATCTGATTTCGTTTGGACTCTTGGAAACAATAGTTTTATTTGTTTTTATATTTTAAAATTATTTTTAAAAAAATTAATTTTTTTTATTTTTAATTAATATTTGTTTGTATTTTGATATGATTATGCTAAAAATAATTTTAAAAAATAAAAAATATTTTTAAATAAAAATTACCAAAACGGTGTGTTGAGAGCGACTGGCCTGGAGAAGTTTCCTGTGAACAAGAGCGCACTAACAGGCAATCAAATTGAGATTCTTTTCGTGTACACAAGAAAGAAAAAAGCGATGGCTTTTCTGCACTGCAAAAGTACATTCTTTACTTCATATTTTGATGGACCTGCACCAGGGCTTCAAAGGTCACTGTGTATGTGATGCTGTCCTCTAATTTTAGGAGAAAACACAAGTGAGCATGCTTCAAAGACTTGCACAAACAGATTTTGGGTCATCCTAAAAGCGGCCTAAGGGGATTTTTATCAATTCAAAACTCAGGAAAAATACATCGATTCGGCTATAGAAAAGCATGGACCTGCTTGGTCGATCATACCCGGTTCTCTTTCATTTTTGGTTTTTCAGGTCGATCGTAAGTTTTTGATTTTGTAATTACTAAATCTGTCCTCTCACGATCGTGGAAGGAGGCACTAATTTAAAACTACCACAATAATATCTGGTTCCATTAGAGGCCCCTATCACCTTCAAATCTTCAATCTCTGGAGGTTAAGACTTCACCAGACTGATTAATTTTAAAAAAGTAATTATACCATACAGAATTTATTTGGAAAAGCAAACTACTGCAAAGAATAGATTAGCAGAAAATAAATGCTAACAAGCAGTATTGTATAAAGATGTTACTACTGCAAAGAACTTATTTGCAATTTCTCGTCCCTTTCCCTTAACCCGTGATCTTGGCAAGTAGGGTAGTAGATCTGGATGTGTGCACGCGTCTGGGGATCTGTTATTTTGCTCTGTTCTAGAGGCCCCATTGCGGAAGCTTGGGGATAATGGGTTCTGCTCTGCAATTTCATTTATACTTGCCACCAGTTCTCGAATTAACCTCTGGACAAATGGATTTTTGAACCCAAAAACCTACATTTCTCATGCACAAGAGAAGGAAGTTTTTAAAAATAAGCGTAACCTTTCTGTATCTTTCCCAGCAATCAAGAAGGTAGAAACAAATTCTAGTTACAATAACGAAGTAATCAGGAAGCGTCAATAATTTCACGAATTGCAAGCAGAAGAACAACACGAGCCACTGAGATGCCAGCTTACTGAAAATTGAGATTATGAAGTTGGATTTTTGTAAAATCCAATACCGCCAAATGTAACTAGCGTGAGCGTTAAAGCATTTTAGCTACTAGGGTTACAGACTTGTATTTGATGTGAGCCTAGCTTTTTCAAGTTTCCGCAAGATGAATATCAGAACATGATAAAGGCGTTGCTACATCAATAATTATTTGCAACAAATGCAAATTCAAAATTGAACTGATTTTGAGGAAGGAACCAGATTCACTTACATCTATGCCATCTATCTTGCATGAAAATCTTCTTCCATGCCAAGTTTTTTTGTGAGGGCAACAATTCTTTTGAAATTTCTGCCACCCAATATCAGGAATTTGATCGGAACATGAATATCCATCAGTTGAAGTAATCTGCAGAAAAAGGAACGAACCCTAGAAGAGCTCTAGCGCTTCTTGTCCCCGGAGGCACCGTTATAGAGAGATACGATTGAAATTAATCAAAGACCTCCGCCTCCCTTTGATCTTCTTCCACTCCTTTTGCTCTAGATTTCGCCAAGTCAAACGCGAAATTATTTTGACGCAAAGGAAGAGAGAGGGTTTTAGTGGCGGGAGTGAAAATCACAAGTTCCCTCCACTGGCAAGCTAGATAAATTTTCCGAAACAAAAAATATAATTATAATAAGAAAAAAATATCGCCGTTGCCGGGGATCGAACCCGGGTCACCCGCGTGACAGACGGGAATACTCACCACTATACTACAACGACCTTGTTGAAGTCGGAGGATTATTTGTATATATATATATATAGATATATAATTGTGACCTAAATCTAAAAACTTTTAAATCGAGGTGATTCTTTGTTAGGATTATTTGGGTGAATGGTTTCGCAACATATGGCATGAGAGCTTGCGGTTTGTTGGTGACATACAGTCCAAGTTAATTAATTGAAAATTTGTGCCCAGCAAGCAAAGGGGAATGGGAGCACGTGCAGTAGGGAAGAGTGATGTTGCGGCATCTTAATTTGGTGTCTCTATCAATCAGCCTCCTTTCCTTTACGCACGCCAAGGAGTAAATTGACCTCCTCGTTGCCTGGAAGTCCCTGTGCTGCATTAATCTGTATCAAAAAATAAATAATCGAAGGCCTAACCTTCTCGTTTTTATTTTTAATTTTACCTCCCAGTATCCATAATAATCAAATTGCCCTTCTAAAAACCCTCGCTATAATAAATATAGCACGACATTTTATTCAAATCAGTAGACTTCTTGACACTCTGATATTCGTTTATACTCTCCTTTTATTAATTTACGAGACAATAAACGTGCTCTGCCTGTCTCTACATACATACTTGACACGACCTAATTAACACCGTGGTCAAAGTGAGAAGAGGGGCTATATAATAAGAAGTTAATTTTGCTGACCCATTAAAAAAAAATCAATATTGTTTTACATGGTCTCTTATGGACCAAGATTGATGGACATTGTCAATACAGTGTCAAAAAAAAAATTAAAATAATTAACTATCGGTTCTATATATAATAGAACTCTAAGACCGTGGAAATTTAAAATTTCTTTTCTTGAACGAATGTAATCGAGAATCTTATCATGTTAGGCGAAAAGAGTAACTGTACATGGAATTGAGTAAATTAGTTATTTTATCCGTGCTATGTGACCTACCTGAGTTAAATATTTTTTTCTCTAACAAAAAAGTTGTAACATGCAAGCTTTTCGTCATATATTTATAGTTAAAAAAAAGACCCAGGTACATATAAGTAAGTTTATGCTTATATGTAATGGAGAATTATATGTATTAGTAAATAAAAATAAAATTAAAAAAAATAAGATATTCAATCTTGTATGACGAGATATTTGTCCAGTTATATTTGTTAAGATTATTTATTAAAATAAGTTTTTTTATTTAATGAAATGATAATAGAAAAAGACATACATGTTTAATTGATTATATAAAATAGAATAAAATAAATATCATACAAGGTTGTATGTGTTAGAAATATTATCTGAAAATATTTTTTTATTTTTAAAAATAAAATTTATCTATATAAAATATTAAAAAAATTATATGAATTAAAAATATATATCTTCAAAATTTAAATGCACAAATTTTTTTTTAAAAAATATATATCCAAAAATGGTTAAATAAAAAAAATCATATATAAATGATATTAACTGAAACATTTATTTTACATTTATTTTAAAAAAATACATATTAACAAAGTATCAATTAAAAATAATAATAATAATAATCTAAGACTTCACTTGTCAAATAATGAACTCCGCCTAAGTTAAATTATTTTCCTCTTCAATTCGCATGCAAAAGTGTGTGTGTGTATATCTATAGAAGAACTAAAAGAAGCTAGGCATAAACATTTATAGCCCATCACGCCTGGGCAAGGAAAAGCATAGGCACGTGGGTGGGCTTTAAAGCCCAGCTCCATGTGCCAAGATTTATTTTTAAAAAAGAAAAACAATATTTTTTTTGTTAAAAAAATACATAAATAACGTGTTACGTGAAAGTTTAAATTTCAGCCATTATTATAATAATGACAAAAAAAAAGAAGCATTGTGTCTTTTGCTTAAAAATCTTACTAATATCTTTAAAATACCTACAAACCAACTTATTAGTCAAAATAAAGTCTAAAAATCCAAAATAAAACTCGATTAAATATCTTTAAAATACCTACAAACCAACTTATTAGTCAAAATAAAGTCTAAAAATCCAAAATAAAACTGGATTAAATTTAGTTCTCTCCACTTAGATTAGTTGTTTTATGCAATATTGAGACTTCAAAATACCATCATCAAACCTATATCATCACAAAGAAAAACTTATTTTAGTTGCTAGAAAGGGTGAGCTTTCTCATTATTGGAAGTCAACAACCCTTTCCTCTTTTCTTATTCTAACCAAACTTAAAAATAATGTAAAAAATTATTTGTACTAAAAAATATTTTTTCAAATCTGGATCATAATTATATAATTTATGCTATTTTATTAGTTTATGTTATTCCATTGGTGTATAAGCATCTACAATACAACAGAAAAAAGACACGCCCTTCAGTGTTTTTTCTAGGAAATGGCTCGAACATATACGGGATACAGTGGGATAAGGAGGACTCACCAAGAGGAGGTATAGCAAACCAGACGATGGAAACTTAAAACCATACTCTAAAATAAGGGGAAAGCCTGATCTAACATGAACGGAATACGATAGAATATATTGTTTTAAAAAAAGAAACAAGAAACTTATAAAATCATGAATCAATCTATGCTCCGAAAACAATATAATAACAACGAATAAGATAGAACTGTATAAAAAAGACTGTAAAAAAATATTCTCTGTTAAAACCACCTAATGAGAAAATTACTTAAAAAATTATGCACTTGCTCGCTCTTGGATCGTACTGTGAGAGGAATGCACAAGAGATACACATTTGAGAACTTCGAATTAACTGCCTAAAAACTAAAGCAGTGCTAGAGAGTGAAAAATAAATAAATTACAGGACTGTTAATGTTAGACATGAGAAAAAACGATCGCTATAAAAATATTTGAAAAGGATGCGGACCTGTTCAAAAGAGTAAACTACTTTTGAAATGAAAAGGAGACAGAGGTTTGGAAAGGAGAGATCATATCAGATGATCAGCATGGAAATGGAGCGGTCTAATCTGAATTTCCTTGAAGGGAAGAGAGAGAGGGTGGCAATAGATCAAATGTTCGTGGCTAAATCCGTTAATGAACAGAACTATATGGGTGAACTGGTCTGGTAATCTGGTTAAAGAAATCAAAGGAAGACATGGGAATCTCGTTGAATGGAACCAACGCCATCCCACGAAGATCTGTATCGATCAGACTGCAACGGTAATCAAAAACCTAACCAAGGAAATGAATAACTATACATCGGTCTAAGGAGAGATCTTGAGGGCAATAGACACCTAGAGCTAGACGAAGAAACCCAGTTTATACCAGCAGAGAAAGGCGAGGATACCAAGTGTCCCTATAGCTTTGTTTCCCAGTTTGGAAATTGAGGAATCGTCCCATCACATACAAAAAGACACAAAACCCATCTCCTATTTTGATTTATTAGGGCGAGGGTGACAGGAGCTCTAGCATCTGTCTCTTTCAGATTTCCTTGTTCAGCACTGCACCCACAAGAGATGGAAGCCATGCAGGTTACCCTCTCTTCACTATCTTTTTCACTCCATCACGCTTCTCCTCATGCTTCTTGGATGGACACCGCCTTAATTTTGTACTGTCTTGACAACAGCGTACTTCGCTCAGCGGCGTTACGCAAGATCCTTCCTCCACTGCTAATATACCAGGTTATGTGTACTTGGCCACTTAATTTTGACTTACTCGAGATATCCTTGAGCAAAACTAGAATTTTACATCACACAACTTGACAGCAATGAAGAACTTGAAAAAAATTAAACACCATTCAAATATTTGAAACTTTAAGGATTTCAGCCATATATGTATATCTTTTCGATCTGGAATTCCTTCAATTATTCAAATTACATGTTGCAGTACACAAATATATATATATATATATATAATGCTAACTGCGACCATACCTTTTTTATTAATTATGTTAATAAATAGCAATATTATAATAGATAAATAGAGTGATCACACATTCATTATAAAATAGTGCATCTTTCACACCTTCCCGGGGCTCTTATTTTGACAGCATTTCAAGAGTAAATAGACCCGTACAATTTAATAGTTAATGCGTTGGAGATCCAATTTAAAATTTATTTTCTCGAAATTTTACTTAGGATACGGGATGTAGTTTGGTGATTAATTCAAGTCTTCCAAAACTATCTCCGATAATATATTTGAAATTTTACAACTTAATTTATGAGTTCTAACTTAAATTAATCACCAAACTTAGAAAAAGGGTTAGGATTTTCGGAACTTAAATATATTTTCAAAAAGATGCAAAATAAATAATAATTAAAGACAAAGATATTTTCTAATTTGGAAGTCCCGTGTCAACATTGTATATGTATGAAATCTCAGTTTTTATTTCTAAGATTTCAAGTATGAGGGATATTTTATTCAAGTAACGAGTAATTAAAATACGATAATTTTTTTCCCTGATTAAAAAGAAAATAATATATGTTATCATTGATATCTCAATTTTCAATTTTACAAGACTGGCATTATGTTTAGGGGTGCCTCGTAGGGGGCAATGTGTTATTAATTACAGGAAATGGGATAATATCATGAACGATAACAGAGAAAGACATGATGTTGGAGAATAATCTCCAACATCATGATTTTCTTCCAGAGTTAATCATTGATTAGTGCACGATATATCTCTCTTCAAACTATGTAGCTCTACCAATTCCGCGAGCTAAAAAACTTTTTCCTTGTCGATCCATTTTCGATAACTCTCGGGCTAAGCGTGAATGCCTGAGTTAATGCTGCTGAATAATATTTATATAATTTTATTTATTAAAGATAAAATAATATTTTTAATTTAATTTATATATATTTATATGTATTTAGATTAAAGTTAAATATTTATAATATATAGATTATTTTGAATTATAATCTTCATTTTATATTTAATCTTAATTATTTTAACATGCTTACTTTAAAAATTTTGAGCACTTGCTTGAGGTAGGATAGATACATTTTTGAATTCGCGAGTTTTATTTATTTTTGTATTTGAAAATTATTTTTAAAAATTAATATTTTTAATACACTGATGTTAAAAATTATTTTTTAAAAAAAATATTATTTTAATATATTTTTAAATAAAAATACCTTAAAATATAATTATCATGGCACCCTGTAACACTTAAAATTGACCAACTTTCACAATAGAAGAAACTGTTGCAAATAAATTTTCAATTATGTCATGGTGGACGGTGGTGTTGATTTTTCGCGAAACCAAGAGGCAGCGGAGTGAGTGGAGGAACTGATTCGACACCATCATGGAAAACCGCACCAACATCAATACAACGATATATTTATATGAACGAAATTGCTTGATTTGGTATTTGTTAATTTTTTTTTTTGTCGGCTCTGTAAATAGCTATGATATATCAAGGATGGTTAATTTTTATGGATACTAGCTCATGATATGAGTTTTTATGAGTAATAACTTTAAGACTTTAATTTAAAAATGAAAGAAAACTTTGCCAGCGACCAAATCTACCTAAATCTGAGGTTAATTGATTTGGTAATTGTACTGTCATCAGCCTGTGACTACAATTAGTAGCGATAGATTTTCTTTTTGACGCTTAGCCATTTCTTTTCCCATTCTTGAAGCACCCCACTTGTTATTATATACTCACAAACCCTAGCCACAGACTTCTTGTTGCTGCCTCTCAAGAAACCCTCCACTGCAATCAACCATCTCTACTTTGCAATCTTGTTCTTTCTTCTTGGTTGACAATGAACCTAGAAGAGAAAGTGATCGACACAGATGTTCTATCATCTGATCATCTTTCCTATGTCCGTTGCAACTTCTGCAACACTGTTCTTGCGGTATCATTTTACATCTATTCTTCTCAATTACCTCATGACCTCAAATAACTTTCCACATGCATTGAAAGCAAAATGTGGCTCTACATTTCTATTACATGTATACTCTACACAACAAGTCCTAGTTCATTTCATGGGTGATTGAACATTTGCAGCCTAATAATAGCTAGATTGTCGGTGGCACCGGCGCCATACGTACCCACTCAAATTTAATTTGAAGTTTTCTTTACCAATATTGTTCAATTGTTCAGGTCCGGATTCCATGCAAGAGGATGCTGGACACTGTGACGGTCAAATGTGGTCATTGCAATAATCTCTCGTTTCTCAGCGCCAGACCTCCCAACCTAGGGAACTTCCTCGATATTGATCACCATCTGAGTCTTCAGGTAGATTTATATGACATATGCGATGTTTAAATTGAATACAGGATCCCATCACCATCATAAAGTTGAATGTTAAAACTCTTTTTTTTATTTTTTATCTGTCCATTATAAATAAAATACTCATAGTAAATCGGTAATCGCCTTCTTCTTTCTCTTGGATGATCGTACCTGACGTAAATTACATGCTAGATCTCTGCGGTAAAACTTTACAACATGCAAATCGTGCCATCTTAAAATCAATATATTTAATTACTGTAGTTTGTAAGTTAAATAGAGAAGGAAATGATTTATATCCTCTTCTCTTAGTTGTATATCATTCTAGTGTTTTGTTATGTAATAAATTAGATGAAAGTTATGATAGATCGACTGCCTAGTACGCTTTTTAATATTTATACATAAAAAATACTACTTGAAACTCAATATGTTAATGAAGTTAATTTTATTTTGAGTTTATTTGAATAATAATTATTTAAAGTAATTTAAAATATAATTCTTTCAACAGCAGTTATATAGTTTCATTAGCAATCATAATATATTTCAAGTTTATAAACTTTTATTATTATTATTATTCTATTCTTTCATAAATTTAAAAGGTTTATAGATTGTTTTCAAACTTTTAAGCTAAATCTTTATTTATTTCCATTCCCAAACAGTTCCTCTAACAATTACGTGTATGATAGTGTACAGCGAAGGGAGTTTCTAGTGATGAAAAGTTGCCATTCAAGGAGACGCAAGGGTTTTCCACCGACTCCAGAAAAGGCGAATACTCATGCTCCTCTTCGACCTCTAGCGAACCTCTGGTGCCCAAAGTACCCTTCGTAGTAAAGCGTGGGAACCCCAACTTAATTTGGATTTGATTTGAATATATAACAATAGATTCATTTAGTTTAATTTTGCTACTTCTCCCCATAAATTTATATGGATTTTCTGTCTTTTTAATTTTTATTCATTTTTTGCAGCGCCTGAGAAGAAACACCGACTTCCATCTACTTACAATAGGTTTATGAAGTAAGAGAGAGAAGATATTTTTCTTTTTGAACTCGTGTTTCTGCAAATTATTTTGTGTGTGTGTTGCTAGATAAAGCCTCCAGCGAGCCTTCACTGTTTTGACGATGGAAATGTTTTATATACATATAAACCCAATTAATTTCATTATCAGTTTTGGGAAAACACAGGGCACACAAATATTTTTCTGCATGTTTATTAGTATTAGTGTACAATAAGCATCCTTGCCCTCGTACCAGGGAGGAGATACAGCGCATCAAAGCGGCCAATCCTGAGATACCACACAGAGAAGCTTTTAGCACTGCAGCTAAGAATGTAAGCTTCTCTTTGATTTGCTACAAGTTAGTATCGTTGCTCCGATGGATCTATCTTTGTTGGCACTCTGAAAAAAAAAAATTGTTTTGCTATAGTGGGCTAGGTACCTTCCAAACTCGGGTGCTGGATCTGGAGGCAGCAAGAATTAATTAATTCAGGTGATATAAATATTAAACGATATTAATATCTCTTTCCTGATCTTTTATATAAATACATAGAAAAATATGTGTTTTTCCTACGCTGCTTAATTAATTAGGATTGTTTGGTTGCAAGGTTGATTCTTTTTTTAATTAGGGCTTATATTTTGCAGGAATCAATCGAGGGATAGATGTGCAAAGGAAATCTGAGGCGTGATCAAGAGGGATCTAGAGAGCAGTTCGTTGACTAGGTCATTGGTTTAGCATCATGTCTCATACTTTCTAACCTTGTCGTTTTATTTCGTGTTGTTTGCTGGAATGTTGTCCTTAAAAGAACCTCTGCCTGAGAATTCGAGCTAGATGGAGTCATATGTAGTAGTAACAATAATTACATGAAGTACTGGCTGTCTAAACTCTCTGTATTGACTTCAAGTACTTTGATTTTCATGAAGCATGGAGGCTGATAGCTTCAATTATGAAAACAATCATGCATTTCTTCAAATCATTAATTGATTATCTATTTAATAACATCAGTCACGGTAGTAAATAGGAGGAGGATAATTTTCTTAATCACAAACCCTATTTGCAAACGTCCTCAACTCCCAATATTGTAGATAGGAGTCAGTTTTCAGCAATATCATTTGAGAAAATTAAGCTTACACTGCATATTACGACATTATTTTAAGTGGTTTCATTATTAATTGATATTTTATATAATCTGAGCAATATTATATTAAAGCCCTCGAGATATAAAAAAAATACAAGCAAACGGTAAAAGTCATTTCAATTTAGTGTTTTCTGTGGGTGAGAGGAAATGGTTTTAAATTTCAATCATTTTTTTTTGAAATAGTGCATGTTTATAAATCCAACAGTGTAATGAACTCCATCAAGATTGATAATTAATTATGTAGAATTAATAATATGAAGGTGTTAATTATAAAGTTATGAAGCATGTAATATTATACAAATATTAAGAAAAGGCTAGATTATACAATATAGTCGTCGCGTTTGTTACTATTATGCTAATGTAATTGGTGCCATTACGGCCACGACAAACTACAAAGTGCTTCAGCCCGTTATAAAGAGAGGCTGTTATTATTATGTGATCGATGAAAATAAAATAAAATTTGGTTATAGAAATTCAATAAATTTTCCTGGAAGATAATGTATCCTGAATATTATGATCACTGAAGAGTCAATAGTTCCCTCTAAAAAGAAAGATAAAAAAAAAAAAAGCGATAGACTGTTGTCTCATTGAGACATTAACAACGTTAAACAAGGTGATATATTTGATTTTAAAAGTAATTTGAATTATTAGTAAAAATATAGTTTTATTTTTAAAAGTTTAAGAAAGTATCTTATTTTGATATTAAAAATGTAATATATTGAATCAAATTGCCATCATATTTTAACCCCCAACGGTGTCATGAATTTCTCTACATTTATGAGTTTTTTCTTATTATTTTTTTACTTTCCATGGGCAGGTTTTAAAAAAATAAAAATGATATATTTTTATCATTATTATTAATGAGATAATATGACTCAAATTTTATAATTTAATTTATCAAGTTTGCAACTCAGTTATAAAATTCACTCAATTTAATAAATATGTTTTTTAAACAATCTTTTTCTTAGTTATATAATAATAAAAATAAAAATATTTATAAATTCAGGCATCAACCAAATACAAAGATATTTATTTCAAACTAAAATAATCTTATATAAATTAAATCAAAATAAATTACTTATTAGATAATAAAGTTAAAAAACAATATTTGAAACATGATATTGATTTTATTTAAAAAAAATATTTTAGAATTTAACTCGGTAAATATCTAAATAACCTAAAAAGTCAATCTATCATCAAGTGAGACCTAAATAAATGAATTTTAAAATATTTTTATATTTAAAATAATTTTATTTTAGTTTTTTAAAATTAAAATCACATTAATTTGAAATAGATATCCCCTAACCCACAAGTAAAACTGATAAGCCTATAACTCAGATTATAAACCTAGTCTGATAACTATATCAACATGCATAGACCGTCAGCCGGTCCTTAGACCTAGTGGGTGTCAGTCTGTTTAAGGCTTTTCGAGAAACCACGCCGGAGCTGGACCGTTCGAGACCCTACCAATTGGCTTAACGCACTCCCCCTGAAGGTTATTATTTTATATTTTCGCAAGCGCTCGCGCAGGAGAGCTAGCTCAATCTGGTAAACCTTGGACCTAAAATACAGAACCCATGCGCATGAACGCACTGGCTGCTTATTTGGACTGAGCTACCTTTTAGATTGCTGTCCAAAATTCGTGGCAAATGATGCACGTTCCCATTCGTCACGTTAAAAACGAAACAAAAAATTTGTTAATTGGATCCGCAATCCACCTTGTTCCGAATCAGGAGACGCAAGCTATCTATATATTTTACACCCAGAAACACCTCTGCGGACATGTTCTGGAAATCGAATCTTAACAGCGCGATGGACGCACAGTATAGAAGATTAAGCCAAGACTGAATAGTGTTAATTATTCAAGTAGATTAAAATATGGAACTAATAAGTAGTTATCAAGTGCCATTAGCATGCGTCATTAGGGACATCATTAGATCAGAGATCACCTTGTACACAATGGCAACACAAGTTGGCCTCAATTGTCTGGACACATGCTGCAAGACAACGGTTTTTTAAGGGTCTGAACATAATATTCATATACAACGAAGACATGCTGCATCTAAAGGTCATCCTACTTTCGAGAACAAGTTGCAACCCTGAGCTTGGGGATAGGTTTTTTTATTCAATTCAAATGACTAAAGAATTGCGGGAGTTATCATTGACCAAACTGATATTCCATCCCCATCACCAGAGGACGATATTTAATTAAATAAAGAACAAAGACATTAGTGGATCAAGTGTATGATCTCTTCTAATTAAAATATCAGCAGCCCTTTCTGTCGCTTCACATTTGCCCCTTCAAAATGCAAGGGGTCGGTGAACAGAAGTGGACAATTATTCAATGATATACTCAGCTGTGCATAATTTTGCAATTAATTTCTCGACCAGCATGGTATTTGCAAATGAAAGTCGAAATATGTAATCTCTAAAGCAACCAGCAACATCAAACTTGCATCCCCTCACAATAATTGAAAATCCATATACTGTTCGTGTTATATATACCTTTTAAGTAATGTACTTGCAAACGCTAACTGAAGTCTCTAAGGGCTCATTGTCTATTGCATCAATGAAGTTAGTGATTATATTTGATGCTGGTATGCCACCAAGTCTCTCCTCTGCATCAACGCTGGATTTATCACTTTCTCATCAAGAAGGAGAGGAGTACACTTGGTCAAAAGAGAGAAAAAACGCACATCTACATTATCCTTGCAATTCATTGCTATCTCCCACCACATCTTACGTTGTTTACCTTGGAAAGTCACAAAGGAGAGCCCAAGTTATTTACTCTCACACCCTATAAGTGGCACCAAAACTGCAGAAATCTTCATTTTCATGCTTCACTTTCATGGAGTTCCTCTGTTGCTCCACCCTCTGAAGATGAGATGACAGTTGAAGCCAATCCACAGTAGATTCATTTTCTGGAGAAACACAATGCTTGGTGTTCAAGAAATCTGACTGATGTAGAAATCCATCTGTTTCAACTTTAAGGTCGGCAGCATGACCAGAACCAGAAACCCCAAATGGCCCCATATTGTCAACTTCAATGAAATTCATTCCAAATGAATTAATTCCAATTGGCACGTACTTTTCTGAAAAGCCTATCCCTAAAGATTTGTTAGCAATACCCAAGGTCTGACAAGCACCACCCGCTTGACTGGCCAAGGGCCTGACCATTATATTTCCTGCAGAATGGCTCAAGTCCTGTGATTCAGCTGCTGACAGAAGAGAGAGAGCACAGCTAGAGTGCGACACCCCAGCTAACTCATGAATAGCTGTTGCTGTGTTAGAAATAGTGAGGTCCTCAGTGTCCAGTGGAGAAATTCCACAAGTCTTTTGTATCCTGTTGCCATGCAAATGGAGGAATGACTTTGGCACCAACTGCCCATTTCTTATGGGTATTGCCGAGGAAGAGCTGTAAATTGAATTCTCTTGCAATTTAACATGCTTACGCCAATTATCTTCTTCATAACTTTGTGGACAAAAAGTACCTCCTGGAAGCATGTTTGGAAAAAGAAAGGATGTTCTCTTTGGCAAGGAAGTCCCCAGAAATTTGGTGCCTGCTCAATCCATATTATTGTCAGAAACACGATAACATATCTCTTAAATTTGAATGAAATTCAACAGTTAGGCATGCATAATGTTTTTGAAGCAATAGTTACATTAGTAAAAAGATTAGCCTCAGAATATCTTTATACAAATAAAAATTGCATATCTACTCTTATTTGAATTATTTGTACAGTCGGATTACTTAGTCATTGAACTAAGACGTCATTTAACAAACCAAACAACAATAAGCGTCGGATTCTGCTAGGATAACTGAAAAAATACATGAAACAATGAAACATAAACCTGGATTTTGAAACAGGCCCTTTTACAGTTTTTGTGAAACAAGACAAGCATTAAGAGATGACCTAGCCTTAATTTTATCTGTGACGGATAAAATAGTTCAAAGAATTAGATCAACCATCAAAGAAACATGTCAGAGGAATAATGAAAAGATGGTCCCAATAAAATACTTTCAAGAATATGCATATTTAGTGATTATTAGCAAAATTGGAAAAATTATTATAGGGCAAAAATGTCCACTCTCAAGGTCATAGACCTTTAAGAGGCATCATATGAAGTTAAAGAAAATTGGTTTTTTCTACTTTTCCATTGGAAGCAGAGAAGCTCATGTCTGTTCATTTGGCCTCAATGTAAAATTGAATTACATTTCCTAAGTAGATTGATTCAAGAGTACGAGCTGTAAATACTTTGATATGGATGCAGTAGCTTATGAGGTTTGACAGAGAGGGTACCAAATTGAGGCTTTCGTCTACGTTCATTGTGGCCTGCCAGGCGTTTACGACAACTGCGCTTACCATCATCAAACTCAACCAGCAAGTGAAACCTGAATAATCCAAGATATCAGAATTCATACTAGTAAGACATTGAGCTTAATCAAGAAAAGAGGGGGGGGGGGGCGCAAAGGAGGATACTAATATACCTGTCATCTTTTTATCATACTTGATGCATAATTGTCATGGCAGTTTAACCGACATATGCACTGAAAATCCAAAACCTCATCGTCTTGTGAAACTCAAAACGTGAACTAATATCCTACTTTAATTCCATTTTGTGGTGTTATTTCCCTTTCCAGTAAACCAACAATCATCCATAATTATTTATGTAGAATTGCCATATTAAGTTCACAAATTACCTTATTGGTGACCATATAAGCAAAGCGACACCAACAGTATGGTCTTGACTAAGAACTGAGATAAAGACCATGATTGATAGGGAAAAAAAAACTATAAATAAACCAACCTGCTACACTGCTGACAAAACCTCTGTTCATTGCCATTAACAATAACTCGAGGAGTTTTCGTATGAACCTCACAAACTTTATGCTTCTTGTGGTAATCCTTGGAGGAACTAAGATCCTTGTTACAATCATAGACCTGGCAAAAGGAAATCCGAGGGCGCAAACTCGCCACTGGAGCACGCTTTGCCTGAGCAGTTGGACTTGCTGAAGATAACAATAATCTCTCCTTCGGAAACCTACTATTCTGTGCATCTTTGCAATCAGCCAATCTCCCTAGCTTCAAATCAAATAGTGATGAATCCTGACTATTAGATTCCATGAGAGAATTCGAATGATTGGACCTAGATTCCATTGACGAATTGGAGGCAATCATACAATTAGCAGAGCCTACTACTAGTTTACTTGAATCAATACCAACACAGCTACCAACAAACATCCCCGCACCCGTTTTGCTACCATGAAAGGGTTTTCTTGGGATTTCAGAGAAACCAAGATCTAAAGACTCTGCGCTCTCAAGCGCTTCAGTATCACATCCTATGGATGCTTTTCTACTTCTTGTAAATGCATCAGCTGATAAATCTATTTCATCAGAGAACAGAAGGCCTTTTCCTTCTGAAGCATGACTCCAGAAGTCCATCAGGAGAACAAATGTATAACTGCAGACAGTATGTACAAATGGAAAATGATTAATTTAAAAACTGAATAAGGAACGCTTATTAAACATCTGCATCAAAGGAATAATAAAAAAACAAGAAGAAGAAAAACGAGTTCAGTTCAATTTTCCAAAACTCACGAAACCAGCAGACAAGCTTATAATTTATTTTGCGCGTCTATTTCAGGAAAAAAGAAGTAGCAGAAAAAACATGTGAGCAATAACATTTAAGCATAAGAACATATTGCATTAAACATAAATGGAAACGCAACCCAATAGCTGAGCTTCCTAGAATGAACGTCTCTCATCATTAGAAGAAAAAATCAATATATAGCAGTGATGTTACTGACAACGGAACTTAAAAGGGGAGATAAGAAAGAGGAAACTTAACGCCTATTGTTTCCGTTTCTTGTACGGGAACATAACTACATAAAAACCATCTCGAGAATCAGGCCAGAGATTTCTGTTTCTTTTATTTCTTTTACCTTTCTTCCTCGAATTTTATTTTTCCTTTCACCTTTCTCGGCAATCCAAAAAAAAAACGACATATGTCCCTTATCAATCTTTAAAGCTCACCCTTAAACTAACAGAAAATTTCAACAGCTTTCAAGTGAAAAATAGCAAAAGAAACTGGGCAAGAAGGGGGGGGGGTCAACTTCGGCTTTCAAATAAAAATAGAAAAAGAATAAGACATGGAAATTCCCATTTGAAGAACTTCAGGAAATGGGGTGTTGCCGGATTCCAAATTTCTCTCTTTTGCAACAGTTGCCTCTTGACATGAACAGTGAAACAGAGGGGGGTGAAGGGTTAAGGGGCCAACATAAACGAGTAAGTAGCCTCTTTTCTTACTTACCAGCCGAGGAATAGAATTGGGAGTGAGACGTATAATTTTCTTTCTTTCAAAGAAATAACGGAGAGGCTGGAGCAAATGCGCCATCACTGTGCGTCATGTGGAGGTCTCTTGTAGCTTTTGAGACCCTCTTTGTTATTCCCTTTCTGTCCACCTTCTTTTCATTTTATTCCCACTTCTTGTTTTCGCTTTTCTTAGTTAACTGCTAATTAATTGTCGTGTCTGATGTTAATCCTTTTATTTTTTATCTGATCCATGTGCTAATTAGCTGCTTCCTGTGCTGTGCTGTTTTGGTTTTTTATTTTTTAAGAGTATTTTTTATTTGAAAATACATTAAAATATTTTATTTTATTTTTTAAAAATAATTTTTAACATCAACACATTAAAATAATTTAAAAAAACAAAAATAAAATTTTGGGCGCATGGCCTTTCTACAGGGTATTGCATTTTTTCTTCACCACACGAACGAAGCAATAAATGGGAAATATATTTTTAATTGGAAGCCTCTACGCTGCTTTCGTGCTTCTCTTTGAAGCATGCAGCAGCAAGCATTTCTTTCAGCAATAAAAAAAAAATGGAAAAGAACACAAAACAAACCTGTAGTTACGACAGAATAATTGTAGCCAAGATTTTCCATATATATGTATGTATGATTATGATGATGAAGGTATAGATACAATGGTGCTTCTGTTGTCTTTTCAGGTATTATTTTGATCAGAAGAGCATTATAGCTGGGCCTCCTGTTTCAGAATTAATGTTGTTTTTTTATTTAATTGCATGGATTATTGGTATCATTATTTTTTATTTGGTTTTTATTAAAAAATAATTAAATTAAAAATTAAAAAATTAAAACCAAACCGAAATCGGTTTAAATCTACTAGTTTTTTTTATTTAATTTAATTTTTATAAAAAAAAATATGTTTATACCGGTTTGACTTAAATTTTTTATTTGGTTCTTTTTTTGTGAGTTTTTTTTATTTGGGTTTGGTTTTATTTGATTTTTTTAATTTCAAACTTATAAAATTAAAACCATACAAAACCAATTGGTTTTTTAAATTTTAATTAGTTTAATCAATTTTTTTTACAGTTTATATTTTTTAATTTTTTTTTAATTTAATTAATTTTTTACTCATTTTTAATAGATTCTTTGGCTATGGCCGCTGTTTAATTAATCATCAAATGATACAAGCATCTTAATTGTGCAGTTCCTCGAAGCCCAGCAGTTCAAATCTTCTGTTAACGTGAATAAGCTATTTTAAAATTATTTAGGATTACATCAGTAGATAAATGTTTTTTATTAAAAAAATATTTTAAAAAATATTTTTAATAACAATATATTAAAATAATTTAAAAATAAAAAATAAAAATTTAGAGAATTACGATTTCATTCCCAAAAAATACTCTTAATTCGTCAAATTAATCCAAGTTACAGCTCTAATACGACCTCAATTCCCCGTGTCAATACGGGGCTGATCAGAGGAGAAATAAATGCATCCTGTGCACTGCGACTGTGGGGTCGCATGCATGTTGCGCTCCTTCAGTGCCACTGGATCGGATTCATCTAAGCAATCGCGGGGACATTTGGTTCTTTTTTTCTATCATTATTAGTATATATGTTTTATTATTATATATGTTTGGGTTAGTTTGTGTAATTTAATTAAAATATTTGATATTTTATTTATATATATAATTGTTAAAATTTTAAAAATCAAATAAAATGGTTTTTTGAAAACTTTGATACAGTGGATTAAAATCATAAAATAACTATTATGTTATCATAAAATCAATTAACTTGTTATGCTATTTTGTACATTTTCAGTTTAATTTGGAATAAATAAATATTTTTATATTTTTTAAATATATTAAAATAACTTAATTTTTTTTATGAGTGAAAAATATTTAACTGATATTCACAAGCTTTTTTTAATTTTTGAGCACAATGCAATAGCTTAGCTATTTTTTTATAAAAAAAAATACTTACTATTAGGATGATTTCATTATTTTAACATTTTTTTTTAAAAAAAAATCAAGTTGAACATAGGCAATATTTAATAAATATAAAATATTATAATTTAAAAAAAAAATATATTACATGTGAGTTAACGACACTCATCTCAATATTTGAGGTGTCTAAGACATTGCTTATAAGTTAAATAGTGGCTTTTAGAGCAATATTTGAATCATTGGAGTAGACCTCCATCTCAAGGCAATGCTTGGGATTTTAATGCAAGATTTTTAAATTAATTTATGTTTTTTTATTTTATCATTCAATATAAAATTAGTTGGAAATTAAGCTTTTTGATTAAGTCAAAGTTTAAATTTCATGGATAATGAGTTTGAGATATTAACACATGTTTAGTGGATTTATTTAAATTTACTTTTTTAATGTTATTTTTTACAGTTTTATCCTTCAATATTTATTTAATTGAAAACTGGGCTCTACTATTTTTTTGTTTGTTTTCTACAGTTTTTTTTACTAGATTTGAAAATGATCGGAATTACAAGTTTTTTACTTCTTATCCTTTGATAAATCTAGGTTTGTCAAATGAAACTTTGTATTCAAATTAAATTATATTAATTAACTAAATATAAATATGGGATACTCACTTCATGATGCTTTGTTTGATTTGCTTTTCGGGTCATTGTTTTAATAGTGTGTACAACCTTTTTTAGTTTCATCGTATGGTGTTTTACAATGATATTAAATCAATCTCAATGAGTTCTTTATAGTAGGGTGATATACACAGAGAAGTAGCAAACGAGTCTTTAACGATCTTTTTTTTTTCCTCTTGAGTATGGTACTAATAACTTATTATTTTTTTATACACATATATTTTAAAATCATGTTATTAAGAGTTATGTCTTGGATTTTTCTTGTTCAATTCGAAAAGAGTGCTTTTGTACTTTAACATTAAAGTAAGGGATAAAATAAAACAATATAAAAAATATTAAGAAAAATAACATGATTTAGAAAGTCACTTAGTGACTTGTAAGTCACAAATGTCACCTAAAGTTGTTTCCAAGGTAAAAAATAGGTGGACATAATTTGCTATGAAAATGATAAAAAAAAAGAAATAAAAATATCTCGAAGACAAGCCGAAACTCCGATGACGACACTACTGGTATCATTGTAAATATATAGACGAGAAGAATGCAATGACACTAAGAAATGTCATGAATTGTGACTAGAGTAGATCACACAAGCTGTCCAAATATGTCAAGGCTCATTTTCCGTATAAGGGCTTGCGTGACGCACTTTAATCACTGCTGGTGATCTTTTTTGGTATTATTGGGTTAGTTTTGTCCATATTTTCCCAATAGGATCAATGGTGTCGTCGCTAGAGCTTCAGTGTGTCTTCAATTTTTTTCTCTCCTTTCTCTTCGTAAATTACAGGGAGGAGAGACGAGAGAGAAAAAAAAAAACTTTAGAGACACGTCAAGCTATGNAAAAAAAAAAAAAACCTCAGAGACACGTCAAGCTATGATAATGACATCATTGGTACCATTGAAAAAATATTAACAATAATAATTAAATGATATCAAAAAAGGTCACTAATGGTAACAGGAGTATGCTACATGAGTTATTCGGAAGATAAGTGAGCCCTGACATATTTGAACGGCTTGTCAGATCATCATTGTGATCTTTCTTTATATTATTGGATTTTTCTCATTGATATCTTTCAAACAAAGTTTGCAACGTTGTCATTAGAGTTTTGATATTTTCAATGTTTTTTTTTAATTATTTTTTTCTCTCCTCTCCTCTCCTCTCCTCTCTCATTATTGTAAACAGTTTGAGTCTATTTTTAACTTTGAAGAGATTCACAAGTGATGAATATTACTTGTGACTCTCTAAATTATATTATTTTTTTAAATATTTTATTTACTATATTATTTTTTTAAATACTAAAAACAAAACAAAAAACATATACTAGTAAAAATTTTAAATTTGCTCACTACGTAGAATGAATTATCTATCCAACAGGTTATAAAAATAATGTTTGGTAATATGATTAAAATTTTTTTTTTGAAACTAGTTTTTTATATTATCAAATTATTTTAATATATTAATAAAAAAAATTAAAATTAAAAATATTATTTTAATATATTTGTAAATAAAAAATCGGTTAAACCTCAACAGTAAGATGGACATCTTCAAAAGAAGGTTGGAAAATAGCTAGTACACGTTAACTGAAAATGGAAAAGATTAAAAAAGAAAAGAAGAGAACGTACAATGCTAAATGGCGAAGCTTTTAGCCGGACGGAACTCATCATGCTGGCAGTGACGGGGCCTCGACTACCTCCACACACACACACACACGCAGACAGATATAGATACATATATTTAAGCCATTGGTTCAAGAAAGTGGTAGGCAAGGGCAATTGCAGAATTGTGCACCCCTTGATGGAGAATCAACTATGATTTAAATATTTGATTGGTTGTTGAAGGTGTGACAAGACCCCTGTACGCCACTTGTACCTCAGGTAAACTTACACGTGTCCCAGTTGCAAAAGGCAGACCCGATGTGGGGTTAGATTTGGGAATGGGACGGAGAGCCGGAGAGTGACCCAGCCGTTCTCTCTGTCCTCTGCTGACAGGAACCACCAACTCCTACTTTACAAAGGACCATTGCCTGAATACCACCCAGCCATCCACCCCCTCTCAGTTCCCCTCCACTACCATCTTTTGTCCATTCTCTGCAAACTGCCCTCGAATATATACGCGAGCATGCGAGATCAGACACTACATTTCATGTACTGGCTACGAAGAATTAAAGGCCAGAATTCTATTGGGCATTTCCCTGATCAAAACACACACTTTTCTGCCGTCGACTGGACTGCAGCGCCGATATTATTTGCATTTTTCTAGTCGAGCTAGTACGATGCTGAGTTTTCTCGGTATAAAATCGAAACGTTGGGGACGAAACGCATCAAACGACATGCAGGTGTGCCGCCCTGGAATTTACAATATACTGGTTACCAGAATGATAGAGAATACTGTTCCTTCCATACCAAGAAATATCTATAATGATCCCGTTGTAACAGTGTCAATATCTAAATTTAAAATAATCAAAATCAGATTTTTTTTAATGTTTTCAAATTAGTTTGCGGGCATCAATGCAGATATTTCGTCTCCATTCGGCAGGCCCAAGAAATTTCATCCCTTCCTTTGATTCAAACCTGTAATGGTAACAAGGAAACTAAACTTATCTACAACGGGAGTGACCCGAGGTAAAACTGACGAGGGCGTTAAACTTTAATACATCAGGTAATTATTCTGGGATCGTAAGTGATGGAGACAATTAATGGCGAGATAAAGGGGGCAGATACTGCCAGAGGGGCTGTGAAAGCCAGAGATGGGGTGCCGACAAAATCCTCCTCATACTCTGTGTGCGCGCGCACCGATGAAAGCGAAGGCTAATCTCTCTCTCTCTCTCGGAATAGTTTTCGTTGATGGTACAGTTGTGTTATAAATAAAATTTTAGTGTGACATTAAGATTTCTTTTCTTATTTTTCTCCTTTTTTTTATTGTGCTCATTTAATATTTTTTAAATTATTTTTTTTGGAACTACGTTGTTTCACTAGCATGTTTTTTTAATGTTTTAAAAACCAAAAAAATAACCCTAAATTCTCATCATTAACTTGCACAGGTCCTTACCATCACCGAGAACTTGGTTCGATGTCATTGTTCGTCCCTAAACAATAGCATATCATTTCACAACGGGCCCTGTTATGTCATAAAAACACGATCCGCATCTTATCCTATGCTATTATTTTATTAGAATTGGGCTAAACATGGCCCCTTCCAGTGGAATTGGGATTTCAGATACGGGATTGTTGGGAAAATTTTTTTAAAGAACCAGCATAGACAAAATCATAATTAATTAACTACTTTTTACTGCGAAACTGTAAATAAATAGCAATTCCAATTCTCATTCTAAATAAAAATTCAAACAACCGAGTTTGTATGTTTTAATTCTAATTTAACTTTAATTTATTTTTAACCGTATATACTATAAAAAAAAGTGTCGTTTAATTTTGAATTTTCGAGGGTCTGATGGGATGGTTGGGAACCATATTTAGCACTGAATGAGACTGCACCGGGAGCATACCATGGGTCTGTTTGCAGGGAAAACTTCATAGTTGGACTGAAAGAACCAAATTTGACCCGATCCCAGCAACATCATCCAGTTGCTTTTTATGTGAAATAATGGGTTTAAAGCAACAAAGTGCCCTTAAAGGCTTCAACGGCATGCACTCTCGAGGTCTGAAAGCTTTTGCGAGGGGATAAAAAGCTGGGGACCTGCTTTTAAGGAAAACATGTCGCCACCACCACCGTTGAGCCCCCTCTGTCATGGACACCTATCCCTATCTGTGCTTGTACTTACAAGTCCTTAAGAATAGACATTGACATCAAAGCATTTTGGATAAGTTTCGAATTGTGGCATCAAGCGTGCGTGGCAGAGAAGGGAAAAGAAAGCCCCTTTATTAACGGGCTAGCCCAATTCATTGCCGGGCTTCTATTGTAAAATAAGGACCCCCGAGTTGGGTTAGAAACTGCCATCACTATGCCTCTCCATTCAAGGACGACTGGAGTTATGAGGCTTACGCTGGTAATCTATGCAGCATATACGTGAATGCTGTTCATGGACATGGACGGCGGAAAATAATGGTAGTCTTTGGCAATGTAGAAATCAATATATAATTAATGTAAGTTTATAGAAAACATCTTTTAACCTGTGAAGAGAATAAGAGTCCCAGCTTACCGATGCATGGAAAAACTAGTGCCCGAACAGGCAATTGGTGTCTTCTCAAGAGACATTGAATTGCGTAGCGTCTTCTGAAGAGTACTTTGCTGCTGGGATACTTGTGCAAAATGATGCCGACTAGCATTTCATTTTTTGTTGGCTGCAGGTGTTATGTTCAAAAGGCATTTACAAGTTGAAGGATAATTTTGCTGTCAAGCTTTTCGGCTTGTCCCTGGCGGCTAAAGGGTTTTCTCTGTATAGGATGTTGATGCAAAAGGATGCAGTTGCTGCTTATCTCATCTATAACTGGATCCTGCAGTGCACTAAATAATCTGGTGGTCCTGTAGCTTTTATCATACCAATGGCCAAACATCATACTTAATAAGTGTGACTTGAATTTCATCATCACACAGCAAATGGGTAGATCAATATTTCTTCAGGAATATTATCACTAGCTATATATATATATCCTCTCCTCTCCGCTCTTCTCTTTTTTAATTCTACGGTGTAGGCATTCGGAACTTGGTTCGTCTACAGATCAAGTTAAATCACCGCACTATATCATATTTCAAGTATAATTAAAACCGAGATCATAATCAGAGCCAGTAGTCGGTACCTCTAAGAGAAAGCTCTTTTCCCTCCGAACTTCGAAAAAGGATAACAGATTTGATTGTCCGCAAGAAAACTGAGCAGTTTCTGTTAGCTTTATCGATCTTGATTTGTGTGTGCATCAACTTTGTAATTAATTACTATATGCTTGTCGATCCTTTAGGAAAATCGCACGTACGTTCTCGGTCCCTCCATCCACTAGCTAGCTAGTGACCTGCTTTGCATGACCATGGCCTGGCCCATCAATGCTCAATGCATCATTAACTCCTGCCTATAATGCCTTCTTATGAGCTTTAATCCTTTGGTGCCTCCTAGACATCATTCCTCTGCATCATTCTTTCTAAAGGCTATCCTTAGTATTCATCATCATCCTCTACACTCTAGTGCCAAGCTTGTGCCCTATATATTCGGACGCGCATGCATGAACACACACCCTCGCTTTTCAACTCGATAAGCACTTAATAAATAAATAAATAAATAATTTTTTATTTCAGCAAGACAATCTGCTCTTGAGTAAGCAAGACAATCTGCTCTTGAATAAAAAGAACAATTTAATGAGTAACTAGATAGCTGTCGATAAATATATGATTCAATTTAATTGATAAACTACATACCCTTTATCTATTTAATCTCATGAAATTTCTCTTTCTCTGTATTTTTTTCTTATGATAAGTTTCTCTGTTAGTTTAATTATCTGCCCGCATCTTAATGCAGATGATGAGTAATTAAAATCTCTGCTATATTCCCTTGGCATGCCCTTTTATTTATTTGTTTTTTTCGACAACGCATTGGCATGCATGCTCGATTAACACATATGCGATCACCTCATGACGTTTTTCCCTTTTGCTTTCCTTAATCAATGTAGCGTTAAAAGTTGAGACCAGTTTATACTAAATTAATCTTGTAATCTTAAATGGGCCTGGCTTTTTTTGTCTCGATTCTGTCACTAATGCTACAAAAAAGAATTAATAGAAACACTCTAAACATGCCTTTCCTTGCTGATCATTTGATGATTAGACAGAAATATATAACCTATATCTATCAATCTCCTAATAATTCGAGTTCAGTTTATATAAAGCACGATATTGGGAGGATTTATTGCTTCCGTACTGCACAGCTGTGTACTCTTTTCCCTCTCCAAGCTCAACCAAGCTCTTACTTTAACTAGGCACAGACGTTTTTCTTTCTTTCTTCTTCTTCTTCTTTTTTTAAAGAAGAGAGAAAACATGATGAATGACAGCAGTTGAGTTATAAACTTAATAACCATTGATGTCCAAAAGTTAAAATTATGGTAGCTAGCAGTGCAAACATATGGCGATCTGATCAATTATATGTTCCTGATCCCATATTTGATAAAAGGTCCTTCCCGATCACATATATAGAACCTAATTACGCTACAAAATTCCAAATCCTTTGGATTCAGATAGAATCCTTGTTCCTAATTCACTACTCTTTCTAATCTATAATTTCCTGATGCGATGAAGCTATAGAGATCGATGCACTGTATGACAAAATAGACTGCATGGTTGAACTTAGTTATGAAGCTCCAAGACAAACTGTTAGTTGGATGGCTACTATCATTTGATGCTTGCAGGACATGCCTTGGATGAATGCCCATTTTCACCGGTAATCAATTTCCTTTGCTTTCCTAAAACACAAGAGGTTAAAAGGGTGCAGGATTATGCTTTTATCAATTATTGCTCCATGTCCAAACTCCTAAGTCCTAAGTCAAAAGGCTAAAAGATATAGTCCACGTGGGTTGATAATGCACGCTTTGTTTCTCCATCAATTTAGTGGAAAATCACTGATCATGGCACAATCTAAGGAAGCCACTACTATGGTGGTCTTTACACGAAAGAAAGAGAGAAAAAGAAAGGCAAATAAACATTCCACACTGTACATACAGACATGAAAAGAAAGAAAGGAATTGAAACAGGAAGGAGGAAAAAAATTGAAAAGCAAGATCTAAGACATGACAATATGGAATAATATTCTTCTCACAGCTTCTTATGGTAATATCATCAATTAATAACCGTTCAACAAAGGGAAATGCACAAAATATAATTCTGTCTCTCATAGGGTGCCATTTGAAATTGGAACTGCTCCTCTTTTGATGCTATCCATATGTGTTGTTTCATACACGGGCAGACCATTTGAGTAGATACCCAAGTCACAGTTTTGCAGTTCAAACAAATCAGAGCTTGAATCACTCTCAGCTCCATCATCCACCTCATTGAACTTCCTAAATTCGTTTTCCTCTGATAGATAATGTTCATCAACCCAAGTCCTGTCTTTCTCCAAATATTGGTTACCGCGATTCTTGGTTGTTTTCTGATCTGAAAACCCATCATTGACGAATTTGTATCTCTCCTCCAGCCAAGGGAAACCTGACTTCTTTTTATCATCCGATATCTCATTTTGGAAAGTTGTGGACTTCACAGTCCCATTCTGCTTTGACAAGGAAACTATTTGCTTGTGATCTGAATAGCTTCTGGACTCCTTGCAGCCCTTTGTTGGAGGGTGTGTATAAGGAGAGGGTGTCCTAAAACCAGAGCTTGAAGAAGAATACAAAGACTTTGTATCAGTTGTGCTTGAGCTTCTAAAGTGACTAATGCTGCTCCTCCTTTTCCTCCTTCCACCGGGGCTCTCATCATCATCTTTCATTGATTGTGTGGTGGACTTTGATTTCTTCTTTTTAGAGCTTGTTTGATTAAAGAGAGAATTCAAGAAGCTGGCAAGTCTACCACCGGGAGAGCTTGGTTGCTTATATTTCTTCTCTTTCAGTATTTGCTTCTCCACTGTATGAGGCTGTTGATGGAGATGATGAGGTAGCGGATTTCTCATTGGTACATCTAGGCTCATTCTTCCTCCCCTCCAAGAATTCTTATGATCTTCTCTCATGACTCTCTGTGTGTATGTTGCACCATTATACCCCGCACCTGCTTCATTGTATCCTGAGAAGTACCGTGCTGCCTCAAACACATCAAGCTCATCAGAATTGTTTCTCCGATGCAAGGACTTCTTGTAAGGCTTACTAGGGTCTGATGAGAGTCCCGTGATGGACATTTTTGAGAACTATTGGAAGTTTTCGAACATGTGGTGTGAAAGTTGATTTTGGAAGTTAATGTTACAGGATATGGAAAGGTATTTATGGGAGGAGAATTACGGGAGAAGGGAGTATGGTATGTGTGATTGTAGAATAGAGAGAATGGGTTTGAGATGACTGAGAGTAGTGGTAGGGGGTTATAGATTTATAACAATCAATCACTTTGCCACTGTCTATAACATTACATGATGAAGAGTGTTTTTGGAAGAGACCCATATTGATGTGAATTTTGCTGGGGTACGTAGTAAAGAAACATGCTTTTATCCTTCTCTTACTGTGAAAACCAGAGGTTTGGTTGGGGATGGTGGGGAGCAAAGAGCTGTGTTTCCTTGGATTCTAGGGTTTTAACCTGTTTTAGTGGGGATTGGCTTTCAAGTATGTTGGCTATGGTGTTATACATGGCCATGCACTTCAACTGAATATCATCATTATAGATTTGGAGAATTCGGTAGATCCCACACTTCTTTTGAGAGCTTGGAAGTCACTCCATAATTATTCGGAATATTACATCATATGAACACTAATTAATCTCTTTAACTAAGAGGCTAAGACATTTTTGACTGGTGTAAGTGTAATCAACTATATGGCCCAGCGCAATATCTAGTTTGCCTCTTCTTTGTGAGAGTTGAGGTTTGAGTCTTTCAACAGAGGGGCCGTACACATCCCTGACCTAGTGGCTCCAATTCCGGGGCATGAGTGCCTGCTGGCCCTGGGTTCTGTGGCAAAAAAGATGATGTTTCCTTCATTACTTTCTTATTTGTCGCTTTGGGATTCAGGTGCTCCTTTGACAATGCCCTAACTAATCAGTACACTCCTGCAAGTTAAGAACAAAAAAGGTGGAATTAATATTTATATGGGTAAGATAATGGAGAGAGGGAAAATTGGGTGATCGAGGTTTGCAAATCAATTCCTAGATCACATGATGCATGGTGGGATGCAAATGCAATGCAAAAATATCAGTAAGAAGATGAACAGAGCCTCAAGGGGCTAGCTTGTAAGATGTTGAAGAATAACAAGAAAGGAAGCGAGCTTGGGTCTGTATCACATCGTGCCTCGAATAGTAGACAAGTGTCATATAGGAACTAGTCACTCTCTCTACCTTCTCCCCTGTGATTTAAGCAAGCAAGCCTACTGATCGACCATGTTTCTGATCATTTATTAGGTCATGAAGAGAAGGAAACCCCATCTTTTAATCAAGACATAATTTGATGAATGATAATCCCTGTAGTAGACATCCATTGGTGGATCACAGTCAAGATAGAAATATTTCTGTCCAGCCACTTGAAAGGAAAACACAAGTTTCCTTTATTATCCATCCATGCCCTTTCTTTATCATGCATTCTATACAGTTGAGGATTTAAAAAATCCGAACAATAATCTAATTCTGTCGAGTTCCAGTCCCACCATCGAGGAAAATGAAAAATGGGAGTGACCTTTTCAAGTGTAAAGAGCTGGATATCATCATATGAAGTGTAAACAACTTTCATTCGTTCAAGATACTGGGTGAGTCCATGCAGATTTGGTCCTTTTCTTTGCCGTGAACCCATTACCCAGTGTTGAATACGAGGGGCATGCTTGTGGGAACGAGCACATCCGTGTGCAGAGAGCCAACCGAAGTCTGCACACAAGGATATAGACGTCAATTGTCATCCATCAACCCAAACAACTCTGGGCCATTTGAGTTCTAGTTCGAGGTCATAAGCTGCAGTCAATTTTTAGATATTGAAACATATTAAGGGGAAAAAATAGGACGGTCCCTTTTTCTTAATCCACCCTTTGAGAATGTGATTCTTGCTCCATAGTTTTTATCCATTACACAACCTGTAGCAATCTCAGAGTCAAGTTCTACAACTTGCAAGGTTTTTGATTTAGATAACACCACGCATTCGCTGGGAGGGCAACATATTGTTGCTTTTCTAGTACTGTTGTATGCTTCCTCCAATTGATAGGTTTTCAAGTTTCCTCCAATGACTCTGGGTGTCACATGGGCCAGTGGCTTCTAGTTATAGCCAGGCCCGGGACCAAGAACTGGAATAGAGATGGCGATTTCAAACATTAAAGACTCTGTTAGAGAGAAATTCCAGATTTTTTGGTCGACCAATCGAGTCGATCTGATGCTTCGGCACATCAAATTTTAAATACTACTTAAATTCGGCAGTTAGAATCATGATTTGCAATTGAATTATATACGCAAACAGAAACACTTAACTTATTTTTCTATAAGAAATAAACAAATAAATAAAGTGATTGATGACTACATAGTCAATTACCTAAACCGTCATCCCTGAACCAAGCTCGAGAATGTATCAAAAATCAAAGATGAATGAGCTAGCAAGCACATACATTTGATATTTTATGTCGATGTTCATATAAATCATCTGTTACCCTGTGTGGATATTGAGATCAGGTCCAGAGCAACACCAAGGAAACTGCATAATCCTGATTGGACGGATGTATGTGGCCCGTTAGGCCATTTATTACATTATCAATGTTGCTCTGCCCAGGGCCACTGAATACTTGTCGCTACTCACCTTATCCAGACATATTCATCCCCTCTTGCAAACTGCTAAGCAATCTTGGATAGATTCATATTGATGTTTCGTTGCTTTCTTTTGTTATGCACCATGCATTCCAAAAGTTACATGCCATGGTCATGATTCTTTCATCAGGCCCATCTAGTCTCTTGCCCTCTACATTGAAGGCCTTGCACCTTTTTCACCTGCAACGACTTGGCATGAACGAAAATATGATCCAAGAATCTGGTGCGGTGTGGACTTCTTAATCTGATTGGAAACGACAGGTAATATCCCCCGAGCTGTTCTTAATCATAGTTTTTGTTCAAGTACTGAACCATCACTGTCCAGGGACGCCCTTCCTAACCAAATTTAGACTCATTTTAGCCCACCAGAGTCCTAAATTTGGAGGCAACGGCCGAATCGGGGGGTCCCTATAACCCATCTCTGTGCATGTAGCTGTGACAACACGGGGACAAGGCTGTCTTCTGAGCTCAGCCACACAGTGAATATTTGTCAGATCGCTGGCTTGCAAACTCCAATTGCTGCACTCAATTTTTATTTGATGATACTTGTAACTTTATAAGCACTCCAAGTTCCTTACAGAAAATTAGAAAAGATAAGATAAGAACATGGTTTGGCGATGTGGACACATGAGGATGAGATTTAGTTTTCAAAAAATGAGGAAAATGAAAAATGTGGGGTGACATTTTTAAGTGTAAAGAACTAGATATGCAAACAGCTTTCGTTCTTTCAAGATACTGGGTTAGCCCATTGCAGATTTGGTCTATTTCTTAGCCGTGAGAACCCGTATCTCAGTGTTGAGGGCATGCTTCTGGGAACGAGTACATACGTGTGCAGATAGCCACAGAAAGTAGCAAACATGACGTGCACATAACATAGATGTCAATTGTCATCTATCACCCCAAAACAAGACTGGGCCATTTGAGCTAAGATGATCATGACAGTCATAGTTTGAGGTCATAATACCAAGCACTACGTAGACCGTGTTTTATACTTCGTAAAATTGACTAATTCTCAAATACCCTTTATGACCCTGGGTGTCAAATAGGCCGGTGGCTTGTAGTTATAGCTAGGCCTGGGACCAAGAATTGGTATAGAGATGGCTATTCCAAAAATGAAGACTTTCGTAGAGAGAAATTACAAATTTTTGGGTCGACCACTCGAATTCATCAAAGGCTTCGGCACCAAATCCTAGAATAGCTATCAATTTAGCAAAAGCTTATTGGGAATTGAAGACAATGACATCTTTTCCCTTTCTTCAAAAAATAATAATTAAATATCTTAATATTTGGGGTATTTAAGGTATATTAATTGTTGAAGAATTAATCAAATATATATATATATAACATGATTTGAAAAAGATTAAAAAAGACATCATCTCTTGAAAATGATGCCCTCACCCCTTGATTATTATGTAGTTTGAGAAGTAATTTGATATTTGGTCAGATAAAAAATATAATAAATAAATAAAAAGTAAATAACATGATGTGTAACATGAGCTAATGCATAGGTAATCTTTGTGGCTTTCATGCGATGCTTGTTGATGACTAAAAATTACCTGTCATTGTTTGAAGTGTTATTATATTTTTTTATTTAAAATAATGTGTGTTTATGATTGATAAGTGATTTATTATAAATAAATTATTCGGTTTTTTTTTTAAAAAAAATTACAGCTTAGTACTGTTTTTTTATAAGATTTTAACTTCAATCCTTATTCTCTTAATTTGAAATTTTTTTGACTCTCCTATAAAAGTTTTATTTATTTTACATTTTATTATTCAATTCTACTTTGATATATATGTTTTTTCTTCAATTTCATCCTTATTCTTTTACTTTTTTGATTTTTTTGGCCCTTTTATATCTGTTTTTATTATTCATGTCAATTTTTATCTTCACTCTCTCTTTCTTTTGTTTTTTTTTCTTTTATTAAATTATTTTTTCTTTTTAATTTCACTCTTCAATTAAATATATAATTTATTTTGTATTTTAATTTTAATCCTTATTATTTTATTTTTATTTTTAATCTTTTTGTATAATTAAAATTAATTTTTTAATTTTATTTTTTAATACTTAATTGATTGATAATTGAGATTGAAGGTTTTTCTAAATAAAATGCTACATCATTTGTCTTCTTTTGAAAAATATTTGCTTCTAAGTTATGGTGATTTTTTCTTAAAAAATTAGTTCATTTTCTATCTTTGTTTATTTTTTTATTATTTAATTAAAATAAAATTAATTTAGTCGTGAATTTTTTTTTAAAATGCGTTTTTGTAACATGAGCATCATTTTTAAGCAAAACAAGTTAGTTTGCCCTCTCGTGTAGCTCGGGTACACACTTAGTTTTAAATACTATTTAGATTTGGCGGTTAGAATCGTGATATCCATATACGTGAACAGAAACACTTACTTTTTTTAAAATAAATAAATAAATAAAGTAGTTGGGGACTTGAATTTATTAAAGCAATTACCGGAAAACTAATTAGTCAATTACCTAGACAATGATCCCTAAAGCAAGTGAAAAGGGCATAAAAAATCAAATAACACTGAGCCGGCAAGCATATATATATATATATTTGTTGGCAATGTTGATGTAAATTATCTATGCCCTAAATCAAAGTATAACATTAAAAAACTTTAAAGGTAAGTTAATTTGTTAAGTTTTGAATTTGTTTTGTAATAATTATAAGTTTAAATTCTTTATAAATCACTAAAAATTTGTATTAATTTTAGAATTTATAAAAGTAGTTGGGATATATATAAAGAGAATTGAATACATTTGTTAATAAAAAGAAAAAAGAAAGGATATAACACCAAGGAAGGCGCATAAAACTGATTGGACAGCGTCCACATGTACTTGGGCCGTTAGGCCATTAATTTCTTACAATATCAATGCTGCCCTGCCCAGGGCCACTGAATGCTTGTCGCTACTCGCCTTAGCCGAACATCCTCATCCCCCTTGCCAACTGCTAAAAAATCTTGGATAGATTCACGTTGATGTTTCCTTGCTTTCTTTTGTTATGCACCATGCATTCCAAAAGTTACCTTCCATGGCCATGATTCTTTCATGAGTCCCATCTCGTCTCTTGCCCTGTACACTAAAGGTCTTGCACCTTTTCACCTGCAAATAACTTTGCATGAACGAAAATACGATACAAGAATCTGGTGCGCTGTGGACTTCCTAATTTGATCGGAAGCGATGGGTTATAATATCCCCCGAGTGGTTCTTAATCGAAGTTTTTGCTCAAGTACTGTCCAGGGACGCCCTTCCTAACTAAACTTAGGCTCATTTTAGCCCATCAGAAGTCCTGAATTTGGAGGCAAAGGCCCAATCGGAGGTCCCCTATAACCCAGCTCTGTGCTTGTAGCTGCGACAATATGGGGACAAGGTGGACAAGTCTGTCTTCTCACCTCACCCACACAGCGAATACTAGTCAGATCGCTGGCTTGCAAACTCCAATTGCTGCACTGCACTTAATTTTAATTCGTTGCTACTTGTAACTTTATAAGCAGTCCAAGTTCCTTACAGGAAATTAGAAAAAGATAAGACAGGAAGATGATTTGGCGATAGGGAAACATGAGGATGAGCTTTAGTTTTTTCAACAAATGATGGACTACTACCAAAACCCTTTTCTTATTGTATGATGATCTCTTGTGCAACCCAGATGTTTGTCGTTCAAAAAACAAGAAGAGGAAGAAGAAGATGAAAAATGATCGGCAAAACTGTCATCCACAAGAACATAAGCGTGGTTGTACTAGCTACACACATAGTGTAATCACTATAAGATCATTAAAAAAAAGGTTTTTTTTTTTTTTTCTTTTCATCCTCACAGATCATGCGGCCTGCAACTCTAAATTCACAGCTCCGTCATTGTAACCATAGAACATAGGCATCTTATCCTTATCTCTAAAATGATACCATCCTAATTATGTGTCCTGGCTTATCTTTGAAAACTTGATTTTCCAGAGACAAAATTGCTTTTCTTAGTTTCCTCCTGTCTTCTGCAAATACATTAGATATTTCATACAGCTATACGTAAATGATCAATCACCGAAAAATCCTAGATAGTGGATATCGATATTGTCCACCATTTATCTTGAGCACATGTAAAAGCATCATATACATGGGAACATTATGCAACTGATAATCTAAAGGCTGGACCAAATTCATCTTGTGAGGCGTAGGATAAGAACTGAGTTTCTTTGTACTTGCTATCTCCTTAATATTCGATTCCACGGTGCCGTGTCTCCAAAATGGAAGCCATGATGAAATAGTATGAGTTGAGGTCTAATCAACAGAACTGATAGGCCTCCCTGAGCTTTATGCCATGCGTGAACTATGAATATAAAACAACTAATTTTAAATCTAGCACCTTTTTATTTATTATATATTTTTCTTGGAAAAAATAGGGTGTGGATTGAGCCCAGTCCAAGACCGAGTTCATCACTTGATACGAGAATTTATGACAACCAGGCTCAAAGTTGGGCTAAATGTTGAATGATAGTAATATCTTTTAAAAAGCATCATCCCTTTGAATGGCAAAATACATATGGTGCGGGTAGTGCCTGGGGATACAAGCATTCCTCCCATCGATCCTTGTCGCTTCCCAATTACCTTGGACAATACGTAAGAGCACATGTAGTGTTAAATGCATGGTTATCGTATCCAATCCGGAAAATCATACGAAAAAAACCGAGTTACTAGTTCAATCACTCCCAACTTCTCTTTCGAGGCACGAGTCTTACAACCAGTAGTCAATGAATCGAAGCCTTTCTCATTGCCCACTCTCTTCTCCAACAACACGTAGAGCGCCGGAGAATTAAATCATTGTGCTTATCAATACAAAATAAGCACCGGTAGACAAATATTCACAAATTTCCTTCCTAAGAAAGGGAGAAATTAAAAAAAGGCATTGAATGCAACAAATAGCTAGCAGGATGAACACTGTACCAGCCACAATTTGTGCACCATAAAACGTTCAACGTCAGTAGTTTAATTTAATAACAAGCAACAATATACCAGAAAATGATATCAATCATTTTTAAATCATTTTTAGAATCTATTATTATTAATATAATATCATAACTTTAATAACCAAACATTTACAAATTTGAATATCACCAATCTCATTTATTTGATAAAAATCAAATGTAAAGTAACATGGACCCATATAAATTTCAAACCTAAAAAGCTTTTACACGAGGAAGTCTATTAAAGAATGATATAAATTATTTTTTAAGATCTTACTTAACAGCTTAAGTTATTGAGTTGAAGTTGTTTTTTGACACAATGCTTATTCACAAAGCTCCAAAGACATCTTCTCAAGCTCCAAGCAACAATGCATCTACCATTGCCAATAAGCCAAAAAGATGACAAACTTATATGGTTATATAATTCTAATAAAAGCTTATTAGTTAAATTCCATTACATCTTAATTAATAATATCTTTTTTGCGAATGTTAGAGTTTTTGAAGTCAATATTTGAATTAAAAAGGTGTCTTTGGAAGTTCAAGTGTTGCTCTGGTTAACTGTCTAGAACAAAGTTAGTACAAGAACTTTTTTTCATTATCGAAATGTTTTGCTTGCTTTATAAGCTTTATGTGTTTTTTGCAACTCAGATTTGAAAACTTAAGAGCATCTTTTTATATATTATAACTTTTTTAGGATTGTTTAGATAAAAATTTTAGATTGGTGGAGTATCAAATGTTGTTTAATAAGAACACTTGACTCGTTGTTTCTGCAATGACCCGAAATGGTATAAGATAAATTCCAAAGATCAGCTTGGAGACTAATTTCCAGTAATACTACTTGGGGTATTTAATTCTTGAGGAACAAAATTGTTTTTGAGAAGAAAACTATAAGTTTATTTGATTATTTCTGCACAATCCTTCATCGGGTTGCTATTTGGTTGTATAATCTGGATTTAAACTTCACTTATACAGGAAATAACCTCTTAAATTTTTTTGATGGTATTAAATTATGGTGTAATAAAAATTTTAGATAGTTTCTTTGTTATTTGCTATAGTAAATCAATTTTTTTCTAAGTTTTTTTTTTTACTTTAATTATTAGTTTTATGACCTTTTTAATATATCCCGGATGATTATCCAAAAAAACAAAGCTTCAGAGACCTAAAAACTCATTTGACTAAACACCAGCTTGCATTAACCATTTACGCAATCAACATTTTGCAAAACACTACTCATCAATATCTACTCGTGAACTTCAACTATTGATATTTCTCTTCGTTTTTTAACCTCAACAACACAAGTAGGTCCCTTCCTGACTACATTCACCTTGCTTTTCTTAGAAATGAAATGGGCAATGTTAGCAGAGCAAGATTATGCAAATTACAGTAAAGCGATGTCACTTCAAGCGAACGGCTAAGCCAATCTTCTGCTTTGTACCTTCAGGGGGGGACCTTAAGCTAGCCCTCTACGAACGTGCAAGTCCCAGTCTGTACAATCGTGCTCACATGTGCTACACCAATATCCACGATAACATGAAGGTTGTCTGGAAACGATCCGTCTTTCACATCTAAGAATGCAAAAGAAACCTTCCCTTGCTCTCTCCCGGTATTCACCCGCCCGCCCTCCCACCAATGCAGACTCGCTGGCAGACCATTCCAGCTCCGTTATCTGGACGATAAATGATTGGTCGGACGGGGACCCAGTCGGAGAATGGGTGTTTTTTCTGAGTAAACCATATTTTTATTGGTGAGTGGCGAATGAGGGAGAAGATTGAGTGGCAGCGAGGATCGTGGTAATTTCTTTCTTTTCTTTTTCTATGACTTTTGACTTTGGTTAATGAAGTACACGTGTAAAATCATGCTCTGTTAAGATTTTTTTAAACTCGAAAGCGACTGGTTCGTTAATTATAAATTTTAAGGGTGTTAAAAGAAATATTTACCTAGTTGATAATATTTATATTATCTAATTTTACTTAACTTGTTAAAACTAAATAAGATAAAATTATATATAATAATAAATTAAAAAATATAAAATATGAATTTCACAAGTTAGATAATAAGTCAGAATTTTTATAATTTATATTGCTCATTTAGTATAAATATCTTTTTCTCTGCTTTTCTTTTCCTTTTTTTCTCTTGAAATTCACTCAATTCGTACAACCCTAAATTTAAATGATAATTTCTTTCATGCGCCTATTATTTTAATAAATTAAAATTACCAGTCCTTTCCTTTTATTTTTACAATCAAAAGTCTCAACTTGATTTCAAGAAACCTCTACTGTACCATTTAATTTAATTTAAAATAAAAATCCTACCAGTAAATTCTCTCTCATGCAAAATCTCTCTCCTGAACTTTAATTTTTTTAATTTTAACAGTCCCTTTCTTGTTTATCTTTTGAATTTATATATATGCTGCTATATTCTTTTAAAAAAATTAAATGGATCAGGTTTTGAACTTATAAATTATTAGAGGTTAGAATTGATATAATTATGGATTCAAACCTAGCTTAACTATATTTATGAACACCTTTAAAAAATCTAGTAGCAAGTCAAGTTGAATATTCTGCACTTTTTTGAAATCAAATTCTATATCAAATTGAATTCAATTAGCAAGTAAATTTTGATTCAATTATTAATTTATTAAAGTTTTAGCAAATCAGAATACTTTCTGATTTTCTTTTATACGTTTTTTTTTTATGAATTGAATTTTATTTTCAAAAGAGTTCAAACACCATAATTCATCTAACCTTTAAATTAAATTCAACTCACATATTCCAGACAAGTTTTGAAACTTAAGGTAAGGCTGAATTTGATAACTATAATTAAATGAACATTAGTTCCATCATCTATCATATTTAGAGTATGCCCCAGTTAACGGATCCTTAAAAAGACATAGAAGGGTAGTCGTCTCTCCCGGTTTTTGAATAATATTACATTTTGATTTATGTGCTTTTAAAAATTATAATTTCATTTTTAATATTAAACAAGGTTATTTAATTACATAACTTGAGTAAATATTAGACTTATATATCTTAAACCTTGGTTTTTAAAAATAAAATCTAAGACATGTAAAGTATCTGTTCAATTTGAATAAAAAGATTTATTTTGTTCAAATTATATGTACATGTGATTTAAATAAAATTGATTTATTTTTAAATAAAATATTGTATTTATAAACAATACTATATATAGTACAATTGATATTGCTTTCCTCCATATTTTGGCCAGCATCCGCCACTGCTACTGCTATCCAGAACCCGTTAAAATGTACTCGTCCAAGTTTCATCTTTGTAAAAATACTCGATTGTTTGTAAATATTAAAATATATTATAAAAGCCAATCTAGCATGGATCCAATATAAATTTATACACGCTGCCACGTCAAGGCCACTGCCTGGATTTCCATCACCGATGTGTATGGAGTTCCCTTCGAAGAAGTGAAAACCAGTACAAATTCTAGTTACATCAAACGATTTCGATCGTCGGTGTAAATATACGTACAAAAGCCCTCCTCATCAAGAACTCACTCTCCTCCGTGACCTTCACACTACCACTTTTAACACTTTCAGTCGCCATAGCTACGACCCCTCTAGCAAGCAGGCCCTAACCTATACAAGCTCCACTAATGTTTATGGGTGCCATCATTAAAGTCACAGCCACAACCTCCACACTCCCCCAAATTAATTTGACCATGGAAAGCCAGATCCAGACCAAAGTGGCTTACTGTTTGAGAGACGTGATAAGAACTCGTGAGACTTTGGTTTGAATCTCATATCTCACAATCTACAAGAATTCTCCTTTTCACGTTCTCATGACCCCCCTGACCAGCTCAGTCTGAACTGATATTTTGCTAAGCTTACTAGCATGTTAAACTCAATAAAAAATAAATTTATGACAAATAATATAAAAAAAATAATAATAAAAGAAAATATCATTTAAAAAATAAAAAATAAATTTAGATGAAACTTTTAAACCTAATTTAATTTGTAAAACTGATAATATGTAAATTTTTAAACTCGAGTTTAATTAAAAAATTTAATTTTTAATTAATTTACTTTTAAAATATGAAATTAATAAAAAAATATTAATAAAAAACTTGTAAAAACAAAATAAAATATAACAAAAAATAAAAAAATATGAAAATGGTTGCCTACATTAGATGATTTTGGTACATGCATCGCATCATTATATAGTAAATGCTGAGATCTTTCAAACACTACCTTGAAAGGCTGTATTTTATGGTTAGATAAATCCTCACACATCAATTGATTGGTGTAGAGGTGTTCACATTCTAGCACGAGGGTTGTAGTCACCAATTGTTTTTAAATAATATTTAATATATATTAATTATAATAATATCTCTAAGCAACCTCTAAAATCATAACAAAATCAATGTGAAATGACTAAAAAACTCTCATGAGAAAGTTTTTTTTTTTTTTATATATATATATTTACAAAAACATCAAAATAATTATACTATTTTAAAAAAAATAAAAGGATTAAAACACTCTTAATCAAAGACATTAGATTTTTTTATTCATAGGCCAAAGTAATAATTCTACAAAGTAAAAAAAAAACAGATCTAACCTGATATAATAAATTAAAGATTAAAGATAATTATGTTATGGTAAAAAGATAATTTTCTTCTACTAGCTAGTTCAATGAGGTTTTTTTAATATCAAATTTATAATTACATCATCATTATAATGAACAACAATGTAGTAGATTTAGGTTTTTATTAAATAGTAATAATTAAGTCAAAAATATCAAAGCAAAATAAAGAATTGTTAAAACAAGTTTGGGAAGTGGAAGGGTAGAGCTGAAGAGGATAAAGAACAACATAAATGGACAAGGTGACATTTAAATTTTGGATGATTTAAATATGAATTGTTCTTCACGGTGTGCTTTTTAATTAGGAATATAATTGGCAGTCTTTATTAATTAGTGGAAGATGTTTGTTCTCTATGCATTCATTATATGTCGAGATACTGATCTAGATGTCTATTTCATGGATATCTCGAGTCATCAGAAGAATTCTTTTTTGCCTATTTTCAAGGGATCGAAAAGTTTTAGCTGTTCGTTTTTTTTTTTGTGTGTGTGTGTGTGTATATATATATGAATTTCCTCGGTTTCATTACATAAAAAGAAATTTAGGTCTCGTGCATCTTGGAATATCACCATATAAATATTTAGGCAGGAGATCACATATCAATTTTTTGTCCTGGAAGGAAAGTGTGTGTTTGTGTTTTGTCTCATGGTTAAATTCCACAACATATTGCAGTTCTTCCAGTCTCCTGGCTGCTTTTGCACTGTCTTTACCAGCCGTATTTAAATCATTCCAGGGAATAGGGGGTTAAGGGTGAAGGAGAAAAGACAAAGCTAGCAAGCAATTCTGTCCTGAAAACTGCAGACTTTAATTTCTCTTGAATTGGTTCTCCATGAAATGGAGAGTTTATCCCCAGCTGTGCAGATGGTTAGGATTAGTTCAAGGCTAGGCAAGAAGAATATAATGTAAGAGGAGCATTTCCCAATTGAATGATAGAACTCCAAGATAATCAAAATAAAGAATCTTTCCAAATTATGTTCGATTTAAGTCCAGTGTTTTCCTTTTTATAAGCCATAATATCATTAATAAACACCGAAATATTCAAGTACAGAATGGCGAAAGAGAAGGCAAAGCAATCTGCAGACAAAACGCAGAAAAAGAACAAGAAACCATGCAAAACTTGGAAATACTATGTCCAGTGTTGGAGACTTGTGGTGTTTTCTCTCTTTCTTGCTTCCCCTTCCCCTTGTATCCACTTCTGGTAAGTATCTGATTTACATCCGGATACTGGATACGGATCAAAGTAGGTTTTACTATTTGCCCTGGTGGTTGTCGCTGTATATAATGATCAGTTCACAATATGAATGCTTTAGTAGCTAATTTTTAGTTCCTTTAATTCTTGGATTTCTTAAAATTTCTACTTGCCCATGCACTGCTGCACTTTAAACTATATATCTGATAGTCAATTCTAATTAGATCACTTGCATATGCAACATCATGAATCAATTTAATTTTTTTCAATATAAATAAATATTTAAATGTTGATAATTTTTTTTAGTAGAATTTTTTTTTATAATGTAGAAGTTGACGCAATATAAATCAATTGACTTAACATGTCTAAAAGCAATCCAAACAACTAATAGAAATATAGTCTGACTAGAAAAAACTCAAGAAAATATTATTTTTTAAATATTAAAACAAAAACATATTAAATTGATCTATTTCAACTTGAGTTAAGTTATCAAGTTCATGATCTAAATTATGAAATTATAAAGCCTCATATAAAATAAATCAAAATAAATTATAAATTTCAATTCTCAATCAATTCAATGTTGAAGAATAAAATTAAAAAAATCAATTAAAAAAGATAAAAAATGACCTAATTCATTACGTCAAACTCATTATCAAAGTTATAATACCATGATAACCCTATAAAAAATGGATTAAAGCAAATTATGAAACTCAATTTCCAATTAATCTAATATTTAAAGATAAAAATAAAAAAAATCAATAAAAAATGATAAAAAAATAACTTAAATCAACTTGTTAAAACTATTATCTAAGTAAATAAAAATAATTTGGGTCAACTAGGATTACACTATCAAACCCATGGTTCGGGTGATAAAACTAGAATAACCCCATATTAAATAAATCAAATAAATTATAAGCACAAATCTCAATGAACTCAGTGTTGAAGAAAATAAAATTAATATAAAAAAGGAACATGATAAAATAACCAAATTCAACTTAAGTTAACCTACAAAATTATCGATCTGAATTATAAAATCAAAATAGTTTAATATAAAATAAACTAAAAAAATTACAAATTAGATTAACCCACTAAATTCATAACACGAGTCAAGAGAATAGAATAAACACATATAAAGTAAATCATAATAAATAACAAAACTTTATTTTTTATAAACTAAATATTAAAAGATAAAATAAAAAAATATTTTTTTATTAAAAAATAAAAAAAAAATATTATAATAAATACTATTATGTAAACACATTCTCTTATATTTTTTTAATGGTTTGTTTAGTTAGTCCCCATCCATCAATATAAATTCTCTCTCTGTATATATATTTTTGTCACACACACGCTAGAATCGGATTTAAATAAGTTTCAGATGGGGTTTACCAATATGAATTTCCAAATTATCTAAAATGGCGATACATTTGCGCCATCGGTATCGATCATATTCCTGTGACCACCAGGAAGTTGTCGCTGATTTCATGCAACAAGAAGTTCCTCAATCATATGATAATTACTTAATTAGTGTTAGCAAACTGCCCGCTGCCAATACGAAAAGGAGAGTATGTGAGGGTGGACAGAAGCCAACGATACAAAACAATGCTAATTCCAATGAGTCCGAAGTCCGAACAGGTTTGACATCGCCCAGTAAAAGAAAAGAAAAGGAAAAGGAAAAATGATGGAGGCCTGCTGAGGCTAGCAAGGACAGTCCTGGGCCAATGAGATTTCGACAACGCGTATTCAGAAAACCACTCTGGTTTTGCCCATTCCTGCCACTTTCAGTGAACACCGCTATATATTCAACATCTGGTCATCCCATTTTTTCCACTCTACATATGTGCATGCTTTTCTCAGGGAAAATTCTTCACATTTATAATTTCCTTTCTCTTTCTTTCCTTTCTATCTTTTGTTTTTCTTTGGGTTCAGGTTTGGTGTGTTTTGTTTCCTTGGGTTTTGGTTGTTGGGTTATTTTGAGGTATAACGAAGGTTAAGGCATTTAGGGTGAGAGAGAGAGAGAGATGGGAAGAGGTAGGGTTCAGTTGAAGAGAATAGAGAACAAGATCAACCGGCAGGTAACATTTTCCAAAAGGAGAACTGGATTGTTGAAGAAAGCAAATGAAATCTCAGTCCTGTGTGACGCTGAGGTTGCTTTGATTGTCTTCTCTCACAAAGGAAAGCTCTTTGAATACTCCACAGATGATTGGTACGTACTAAATTCACTCTCTTCTTCTCTTCTATACAGTATATTTATACCGTATATCACACAGTTAGCATATATCCTGATTAGGTTTCTCTCTCTCTGTCGTTTTCCTGGTTTCTTCGGGGGCTTTTGTTGTTTGTTTCTCTTCTTCTTTCTTCTGTGACATGACTTGGTATAATATAACCACTCTGTCTAACTTCTGATTTTCTTTTTCTCTGGTTTTTTCCATAGAATCTCTTGATCTATGTCTCCTCTACGTTATCTTGGCCAAGCCAAGACTAAAGCCATAAATACCCATGGGTTTTGCTGCTTCCTGCATCAATTTTGGTGTATATAGATAGGATTTGGTAATATATAATGTACTGAATAACTGTGCTATTATTTTCACTTCTACATATGCGTGTGTGTGTGTGTAGAGAGAGAGAGAGAGAGAGAGAGAGAGACGGAGCCACTTCATGCAGAGTTATCTCGTTTTGATGCTTCATACTGTAAACATATGCTTCATGAGTTCTCAAGTCTTGTCCAGATTGATATAGATGGCTGTAAGGTGGTGGTGTGTCCATATCTGACTGGAGGAGTACTACTCCCTCTCCCTCTACTTTATGACAGTTTTTAAGGTGGAGGTGCAACATCCTAGGATAAAACATGTCATCTTTTTAATTGATTGAATTTCTTTAACAAAAACTATAAAGGAGAAATCGTACATGTTAGGGGATTTTTCGTCATTAGGTTAGCTATGACGCTGGCTGTCACTTAATCTTCTCAACTCTTCTTTATATTTTATTTGGTATTTTTTCCTTTAGTGTTATTTTTCTGTTATCCAGCTTGATGTCTCCTTTAAACATAAAAGCTACGGGCCACAACCGTAATTTGAATATGTAGTCGCCCATACATGGGGGATATATTGATCAGGGAATTGAAGAGCCTGATTTGTCTTTTTTTTTTTTTCTCTGTGCCCATGTAAGGTCTGGTTTTACAAACCTAATGAATGAGGGCAAACGTATCATGTTTGATATGTGTATTGAATTCTGAGGAAAGGAAGCACTTTCTAAGAAACATAAATATTATATATAAATAAATTGGATGGTGTCCCTTTGTGACCAATGGAGAAATGGATCTAACATCGACTTCACAAGAAGGCTTAGGATTAGCATTTGCTACATCATCCGAAAACACGATTCATGACACGTTAAAAAGGAAAGAAAAAAAGCATCTAAGAGAGAGATAATTAACCCTACTTGCAGTTTAAGATTTGATACTGCACGTAGAATCATGGACTGATCAGTAGACTATATAACCATGATCTAAAACTCATTTCAAGTTAAGGAATACAACATATGTAAAGATAAAGCCAGATTGTATAATGGTTAAGTTCTAACCTCCGATCATACTAAGTTGCCTTGCATTTTTTGGGGGAAACCCTATTATAGGAGATTCCTATAGTAATCCATGGATTGATGAATTGCAAGTCAAGGCTTCATTATGTCAAACATGAAATCAAATATGTTACATGCATCTAAACCACAGAATTCAAGCAATCGCATAACCATCTCGGTGGGGTTGGTTGCATTACATCTTGCTTCTGCCTGTTTGATTTTTGTGCAAGGTTTTCTTGTTCTGGGAATTTTTTTTCCCTATTTTTCTTTGATACGCCTTCTGTGTTTGGAAGCAGGCTTTTTTGAAACCTGTTACTTATGAGTTATGACGCCGTTATTGCTTACATTTCTTTTGATTTTGATAAATAACCATAGCTAGCTAGGTTGTGAAATCTTGACTTCTATCATATTTGATAGTAGATTGTTTTGCTCGAACCGCGTAACTATTCTTCTACAGACAGCTATGCTGATGGTTTACTAGCTTCCATAATCCAACATCATTATGGTAGAATGAAAATGTAGACAGTTGCAAGCTTTCTCTAGTCAATATGTGAAACACTATTCTGGGTCAACTGTTTGTCCTTGTCAAGGATCCAGTGACACGAATGTTCATCTGAAACAAGAATGATGCTCAAATCTTTAGGTAGAAGATATATAAGCATCGAAATCTTCATGGATATACATAATATGTTAATTATTCAAATCTCTAACTATGCATGGATTAATGGTGGAAGAAATAGTTGAACTGATTTTTTTTCCTTCATAGATACGATTCAAGGACAAAAAATTGGAAATTGTTATTCCTAATTTCTCATATACTGTCAAGTTTTCTCTTTCAAAATGTTGTAGATAATTCGTACATCAGCTATAAAAACACTATATAAATTTACTAAGCAGCAATATCATGTTGTTGTGCAACAGCATGGAAAAGATACTTGAACGCTACGAGAGATATTCTTATGCAGAGAGGCAACTAGTTGCAACTGATCTTGATTCACAGGTAGGGCCTTTCAATTTCATCAGAGTTGTGATTTTCTCAGGTTCCATTTCTGTACTTTGATTTCTACTATTGATTTGAATTGAACTAATTAAAAGAGTAATTAAAATTATTAAGGTAGGTTAATGAACAATCATGTTCATTAAGCGAGCTTCAGTAGGCAAGTCAGTTCAATACTGACTTAAATATTAACTCCACAGGGGAACTGGACCCTGGAATATAACAGGCTCAAGGCAAAGGTTGAACTTCTACAGAGAAACCATAGGTACTGACTTGATTGCCTGCATTTTTTTCAGAATTGTTCTTAAAAAATGTCTATAACAATCAATCACTTTGCCTGCATTTTTTTCAGAATTTTTCAGAATTGTTCTTAAAAAATGTTTGAGGTGAATAAACATTTGTTAATTCTCTAACCTCACCAGGAACTATTTGGGGGAGGATCTAGAGTCCATGAGTCTCAAAGAGCTACAGAACTTAGAGCAACAGATTGATACCGCCCTTAAACACATTCGGGCGAGAAAAGTATGCTACACTGTTATATACTTTTTTCGGCTTGATTTATGCCGGTTGCACTAATGAGTTTTCTCTTCTACAGAACCATCTGATGAGTCAGTCGATTTCTGAGCTGCAGAGAAAGGTAAGTACTTTTAACATATTTATCTTGGTTCACATGCTGTTTGGAAAGAGTTGTAAAGAGAGGGGTCTATGTACAAACTTACGTTTTGAAGGTCCATGTTGCCAGACGCAACAATTGTTGAAAACAAATTTTAAGAAATCCTAATTCATCCAAGATCACCAAGCACCTGACTTGTCCCTTTTTCATTTTGAAGTTAGCCCATCGATTGTTGTTAGAAATGAGTCTTACATGAACAATGGAAGATCAGAGCCCTACACTCATGTAATATTAAATAATTTTTCTGTTTCATAACAGCATAAGTATTAAAACTTCATTCATATATATAGGCTATAGCAAAGGGGGTAAATTCTTTTAAATCGATTTGATAGAGCTTTTGTTCTTTGTGCATGGCTTCTCAAATATCTAAAACGATCTTTGTTTTAATCGTGGAGTTTATGATCATTAATTGTCCTCTTCTGCTGAAAATCTTACGAAGTTAGGCCGTCGTGGTGAGGAGTTTGTGGCACGGGCATAAGAGTTTCTGGGCTGATTGTCTCTAGATATTATGCTTCTCTAGATATTATGCTTCTCTAGCTATCCGGATATAAGTGCTTTTAAAGAATAAATATTTAACGAAATCTAGGTGGTTCGATTCTCTCTTTTCTCTCTAATTACTTAAGGCTTATGCCCTAAATTTGTCTGTTTAACTTGTCAACATTTCTACCTGATTCATGACAGGAGAGGGCAATTCAAGTGCAAAACAACATGTTAGTGAAGCAGGTGGCCATCCTTTATTGTCCAAAGACTTGCAAATTACATTTTAATACTTTTCAATATGCTCATGAAGTAGCATAGCAATTTTCAGTTTGATGAATAGCAAGTGATTTATATGCCTTTGTATGATTTGGAAATAGATCAAGGAGAAGGAGAAGAAGGATAAAGCGCTGGCACAGCCGGCTTTCTGGGATCTGCAAAATCATGGCCCTAATGCTTCCTCGTTCCTTTTATCACAGCCGGCAGGCCTGCCACTGCCTTGCTTAAACATCGGGTAATCATCTCTTGCACTGCAATAGCAGCTATAGGGTTTAACTCGCATTGCATCGTTTTTTCTTTATCATTTGCTTCCTGGTTTCATTCCCTAATAGACAACTTTAATAACAAGATTAATGTCAAAATGAATATCTAAACACTATAGGAAATTGATATTTAACACATAATTAGTGCTCTTTTCTTTCTTCATGAGTTTTGCATATTAAATACTCCTACACTAGCAAGTTCACATAAATGTTGGGAAATCAAAAGTCAGTAAAAGTTTATCTAAAAAGGCAATCCTAGTACACAAACAATTCTTTCATACAAAATTATATTTTTCATTCAAAAAATGATTTTTAAACAAATTTCTTTATACTAAAATTCCATACAAAATGATGTCTTAAATAATTGGTGGTAAAGTGCGGACTCCATGATAGCAGAAGATTGATCTCCCATGAAAAACGCAAATGCTTCATACATTTGTATGATAATTTTATAAGATATGTTTGTTTGTATAATTACATTTCTCTCTTTTTCACCGGGGAATGTATTAATTTGTAGAATAAAAAGGTTCATCTGTGAATCATCTTACTTATCCGTTATCTAATTGCTACCTACATGTGTTGCCAAACATAAACAATATCAATGGCATTACTCAAAATGTGGTTATATACATGCATATATAATGGTGTTTTTTACTAAAATTTCAGGGAAATGACAAAGCCAATTAATAATCTCGTTGTCTTGGTTTTTGTCTGCGAAATCTCTCTTCTATAATTTATAAGATAAAGGGCTATCTGCATCTCAAAATAACTGGAAACGATATGTATCCCAATGAATCCCAACCAAACATTTAAAAGCTAGAGCATCGCGGTCTATTCACCAATATTCTTTATTGCATGTAGTTAGTGATCACAAATTGACTACGGATCAAGGTGCCCTGACATTGCTATATATATATATATTAATTGATTTGATGCAGTGGCAGTCACCAGGAAGAAGCTCCTGAAGCGAGGAGGAATGAGCTTGGCCATACGCTGGAACCAGTTTATTCTTTTCACCTTGGAGGTTACGGAGCATGAATATTTGGGTGAAGGAAGATACTCGAAAGCACTAATAATGAGGTTTTGATATTAAAATATATATTATGCATGTTGATGGTAATAACCAAATGTATGTCGGAATGTGAATTCGGATGTTTCAAGTTAATCGTTATGTTGCCGTTAAAAGTTGTATCTGAATCAATTAAGAAGACTCCTACAGCTAATTTTCATAATATATTGGAAGTTTAATTACTGTTAGTAGCCCCGTCACCGGATAGAGGAGGCCAATATCGCCAGAAAGTAGAGTTTGTAGGACTTTTCTTCCATGAATTTGAGTTTTATTTGATCTCAATTTATCAGTTGTTCTTTTTTATATTGCTCAGCTATAAATATATTTTTAGATCAGCTAATGCTTGCATATCAATTAAAACTAAATTCTTTCAAGGTGATCTTAAAAACTTATCCCCTCACATTTGTTTTCAGAAGAATTAAATAAATTTTTCTAGTGTTCCAAGATTTGAACTTTAGCCGATTATTGAGATTTGATTTATTTTCTAGAATTTTATAATATGAAGTGAAAATTTATAAGTACACAAGCATGCATTTCTTTTTTATATAAAAAGAAGTAATTGAGAAATATTACATAAAATATCTGTGAATCAGCTTGGACCTCGACTAATTCTAAATTTCATGATACATTTAGAGTAATTCAATAATTTTTATGAATGCTAGCTTAATTTAGGACTTGACACCAGGCCAATCTTTTAAGATAAGAAAATATATTTATTAAAGATTTCTCCCTCATAACCTCTCATTAAATTTGGATCCAGGATAAAGTTATAGGAAGTTAATTATCACCCGAAGGGAGTCTCTGAAAGAGTTAAGAAACTACCAGACACGAAAATTTCATCTTTGGATAGCTAACTTCTAGCCCAATATAGTTGTCGAGTGATTAAGCAGTAGAGGATAAGATACATGATCAAATGTCAAATATTACCATAGCATATATGCATGGTAAGCATTAGCAAAACATATGAGAACAGAAGTGAAGAGAGCAATGGCAGAGCTTGTGGATTGCTGCATGATTCTCGTTGCAGTCATTCCTAGAGCTAGGAGTAAATTAACACAGCTTCTTTCATCTTTATATGTCAAAGTAAAGTAGCCATGGTTCTGATACCAGGCTAGGCACGCCTCATGAGTGATCTCATCTCTGTAAAGACAGCCATTTATTGTGTGTTTTGGTCGGAGGTGTGATAATTTTTTTTTAAAGGTATAATCTTTTCAAAGAATAAATTCTATTTTATAAAAATAAAAATACATGTTTTTTTTTTATATAAATCCAACTAAAAAAACCCTGAAAAATTATGGTTTCACTTCGCTAGGACCAATTGGGTTATGGACCTGTAATGACCACGGTTCATTTTCGTAGGCCTTTATTGTTTTGGATGCTTGAGCCGAACACTCTTAAAACTGGACCATATTCAAAAGTTTCCTAGCACAAGGCGATCGAGCTTGCAGCCTCCATTCTTTAGCAGGCCTCGCGGCACATTTCTTACCTCTGGGCCATTTTGGCTAGTCTGCAAGGGAAATATTTGTTATGGGAAAGACTAGCACGAGGGTGATGTCAATGGCAAGCAAGCCGATAAATTTAACGAAATACGAAAAGATTTTATATACGGTACCATTAATTATATTATGATTTACGCTATATCATTGAGATAAGGTATCATATCATCTAGCATTATTCTCGTTTCGAATAGTAGATAGTCGGATAAGACACATGATGATATGCAGGCCTCATATAGAGTCCATATAACACACTACCTCGGACAGGAGTTTTACACGCGACAAACAACTCTTGATTGGCGGTGACACGAAAATCCGGAGAGGTCTGCAGAACCTGTATGTTCGAATAGGCAAGGCTTTGCTGGTTTTTATAAATTGCACACGTAGTAAATAAACAAACGCTTTTTTGGACTGTTCTTGTTAAGTGAATAATGTTTGTAAACATCGACGCCTATTTTGAACAGTGATTCATCAATTTCAAAAACTTTTATCTTTTATTGATTGATCGGAAAACCATAGATAGTGGGAAAATTGACTCTTTTACCTCTGTCTCTGGAAAATTTACTATACAACTCATGATTATATAAACAAGCCTCAACCTTTGGACAAGAGAGTCGGTTCTCTTCTTCAACCTCTCCATCTCATGTTTACGATATAACCATGCAGCACCCTAAACATAGCCTCTTTAAGCTCATTTCTCCTCACGTTTTTTATAACTTAAGCATCCGAGGATCTTCAACTTTTTAAATGGAACATGTTTTTGCAAGTTCTCCGATCAATATAACTAATCTTTTCGATAATCTTTATTTCAAATCAATCTTGTCAGAGAGTCATCTCAATATTATTGTAGGTTTTCCAGCCTCATCAAAGCAAAAGATAAAATCAACACTTCATTATATATATTATTAAGCACATCAGTTTTGTGGTAGAACATTTTCGGAAATGAGTTTTGAAAAAGCTACGATCGTTGATTTATAGAGAATCTATTATTATAATCCACCCCCAATCAATGATAAAAAGTCTTGGCGGTGTTTTTTTTTTTAAAAGAATCCATAAACCTAGCGCTACACTTTATATACAGCTTTTACGTACCTGTTAAAAACTTTAATTGCTCAATTAGATTGCAAAATTTCAAGATAAAGTTGTTCCCAAAAAGTCTAAAAGGGACCAAACTATGTAGCGGCCCTCACGTAACAAGGGAAGGGAGTGAGCTGGGACTCTTCTTCTCTTGCTAAGATCAAAACCTGCAAACCTCTTATTTCTATCATTTATATATTAGAACTAACAGTACCAAACCCTATAATTAAATAAGAAGTATTTTAAATAAAAACAATTATACCCTATGGAAGAATTCACTTGACAAGAGTCTGATACAAATTCCGACTCGTCTTATAATTAAAACAAGTGGTAATTAACGATTTGTCATGAGGAAAACAAAGAAAGAACGAAAGAAAATGATGGGGTTCCTGAACTGCAAACTGCAAAGCCATGGAACATGGCTCGACTTTATGTACAGTGGGATGTGCTTTTTGTTGCCCTCTCTCTTCATTTCTTTTTGCCATATCAAAGTCGCCACAGTTTATTCTAACTTCCTTGATTACTAGAGCGAGAGGGATGAGACTGAATCCTTCACATGCTTTGCCTCAAAGAGAACTATAAGCTCAAGTCTCTCTCTCTCTTTTTTTAATAATAAAAAAAACCTTTTCTAGAAGAGATTTTAAAAAAGGGACCAAGGGAGCCAGCCAGAGAAGCTGAACCGTTTGAAAAGTTCAGATTCCAAGATATGAATCGGGCTAAAATATGTCCTTTCGTTTAGCATTCATACATGTATATAGGTTTAACATTACAACAGATCAAACGTTCCCAAAAAATTAACATCTCAGTGTGAAATGATACTTGATTAATTGAATATCAAGCACGATCAAAGTCACTAGCCGCCAATCCTGAAATAAAAGCTTAGGGAAGGCAAGAAATAGGCATATAGGTAAGAGTATATATAGTGTTGGAATCACTTGTATCATCCAAATTTATCTCCATTTCGAACAATGAACTTGATGATGTCAGAGTTCAAAACAACAACAACAAGAAGTTAATTTTTCAACATTTTACTATAATTTTGATGGTCTGCGTATAAATCTCACTTTAAAATTTTGTAAGTAAAAAAGGAAAGCGCTATTTTCCAAGCTTTCTTTGTTAAAGAATGTGTACTTTGTAATTTGAAAGTAACATGTGTGTGTTGTACAGACACGCGTAGAGGAAATGACTTCAATTAAGCTCTGAAAAAACAAGAGGAAGAAAATTATAAACCCATGATTCAAGTGCAAATAAACTTTGAGATGCAGGGAGTGAATCAATACTTTGTTAATTACAGGGACACAAATGTAATACAAAAGAATGGAAAATAATAAGGGAGGCTGCTGCCTTCCTCAGTTTGTAGAAGATCCGCCGTTGTAAGTCATGATAACAAGTAGCAAGGGTCAATAAATCAACATGGAATAGAATCTTTGTTTATTTGTTGTTCAGACTAAGTGCAGGTAGGCAGATTGATTGTGTCGTTACCTCATGTTATTTATGCATTGAATTTGTTGCTGTTCGATCGGTTTAGATTCTAAAGTCTCTCTCTTTTGGACTCATATCGCCTCCCCTTTTTTTCTTTTTTCAACTTCCCAGAATGGTTATTGTAACTTTAATTCGTTTAATTTGCAACCACGCCTTGAAAATAGAAAAAATCTTGATGTAGGAATTATTTTCCCGGAATAAATTCCCTGTTTTGCAACTTTAATATTGGGTTGTGAATTAAGTCTCTATTTTTTTTCTTCAATGCATTGCATCGTAAATTAAATTATACTATAAAGTGTCAACGGATGCTTTTATTTTTCCAGGTAAAATGTATGTCTATAGGGTAGTTTTGTAATTCAATGAGAGAAGAATAGAATTTGCTGGAACAGTGATAGGTAAAATGTATGTCTATAGGATAGTTTTGTAATTCAATAAGAGAAAAATAGAATTTGCTGGAATAGTGATTATTATTGATTGCATTGTGTATTTATACAAGAGTATATATAGTTATTCTCATCTACCACGAATTAAACAATTCCTCACTATCCATTGTCCTATAGCTTTAGTATTACAATAGGAACTCCCGTATATAAGTTATTCATTCCTAAAATATCTCTAACTCTGACAGGATTCATGAAACTTTACCTCTTGTTCAAGAGTGGATGTCTTGCACTCTCAACTTGTAAATCATAGAAATGAAGATATTTTTTCCCAAGGACCTGGTGAAGATGTTTGCCAATTGATGCTCAGAATAAACATATCTTCTTATCATAGAACCATCTTGCATTTTTTTCTTGATATAATGACAATCTATCTCAATATGTTTGGTGCACTCATGAAACACTAGGTTGGCTATAATATATAATGCAACCTTGTTATCATAATGTAGCAAAGTATGTTTATGATGTAAAAGGTCCAAATACCTCAACAGATATTAGGGCCATGTCAACTCATAAAATGCTCCTATCATTACACGATACTCTGCCTCTATAGAGGAGAGTGAGGCTTTATTTTGTAGTTTTGATCTCTACAATATCAATGAGGGTCTAAGGAACACACAATAACCCATGGTAGACCTCCGAGTTAGTGGGCAACCTGCCCAATCTGAGTTTGAATAAGCTCTTAATTTGTAATCAGTGTGTGAAAGAAATAATAACCCTTGACTAGGTGCCTCTTTCAAATACCAAACAACCTGAAAAACAGCTTTCATATGAAGCTTCCAGGGTTGGTGCATAAATCTGCTCAAAACATGCATATCATAAGTGATATCTAGTGTTGAAACTATCAAATAAATCAATCTATCAACCAATCTCTTAAAACAACTCGAATCATTGAGCGAGTCATTCTTGTCCGATAATTTTAAACCACGTTCTAAAAGTGTATCAATTGAGGCTACATCTAACAATCTTGTATCCTCAATAATTTTCTATACATATTTACTTTGAGAAATGAAAATGTCGTTCTTAGAAGCTGAGAACTCTAGACCAAGGAAGTATTATAATGGGCTAGGATCTTTAAGGTGGAAATGGCTATGCAGAAATTTCTTTATCGAAGTGATATTGTCAGGATCATTTCCAGCAATCAAAATGTTATCAATATATATTAAAAGGAAAATTAAGAACTCATCTAGTTGTATGGTGAATAGAAAGCGGTCGGCTTGAGATTGTTTGAATCTAGTAGAGCAAATGGCTTTAGAGAACTTGGTGAACCATTGACATGATGCTTGTTTCAGCCTATATAAAGACTTATAAAGATGGCACACCAAGTCTTTCTCCCCCTGTCAAAGAAGCCCTGGTGGCAGAGACATATAAATCTCCTCCGATATATCATAGTAAAGAACAACATTGTGAACATCCAATTGATGGAGGGTCTAACCACAAGTTGTAGCTGGAGCAAGCGAGTAACAAACAGAAATAATTTTGGCAGTTGGGGAGAAAGTGTCCTAATAGTTAATGCCCTCAAGTTAGATGAAACCCTTAGCCTCTTCTGAATAAGATCTAAGTTCCATAATATGGCTAATTGGAGTAATAAATGAATGATATGGAGATTTATATGCGTGATAAGAAATATAATTGGATAATAGATAACGAGTACCTTTGTTTGGACCTGGTAAAGAGAAGGGTGGTCGGCCGAAGTAAACATTGGAGCAAACATAGTTATGGAGCTTAACTGAGGGGCCAATATGGCAATTGGATCAATTAAACGAGGTGGGTACAGGTATGATTAGTAAGTTAATGTCTAAATAAAGGGGAGGTTAGATCAATTGAACCTGGTTCTAAAAAGGGTGAAGTAGTGGAGGGTGGTGTATGAGTTGAAATGGTGGTGGAAGGTGTGTTGAAGCAATTAATCGAATGAGAATAGTTGTTAGGGTCAAGGTTAATGGGTTTGGGGTGGCATACATAGGTGCAAGGAGTGGTGGGAGGTAGGAAAGAGCTTGTGGTAGAAAGAGAAATTCAAGTAGGTCGAGGCGGTTATAGTGAAAAGGATGGTGAAAAGGGAAAGAAGGTGGTGTCTCTATTAATTAAAGAAATGAGTCCAAGATCATAAAATGGAGAGGAAAAAGGGGGATGAGTATGTGTATAAGGAAAAATATATTCATGAAATATGACATTGTGTCTAATAAAAATCTTTTTGTTTGATAAATCAAACAATTTATAAGCTTTTTAACTGGGAGGATACCCAAGAAAAATAGAAGGGATGGAACAAGGAGCAAATCTATGAGCAATATGAATAGTGGTAACATAAGTCAAACAACCAAAAACAAGAAGATAAGAAAAGAAAGGTAGTTTTAAAAAGAGAAGTTTAACTAGGCTTTTGAAGAAAAAGATAGAAGATGAGAAGCAATTGATGATGTGAGTTGCAATAAGGGCACATTCCCCCCAAAATTAGGTTATCAAGTGAGCTTGAAACCTTAAAGCTCGAGTTACTTGTAAGATGTGACGATACTTATATTTCACAAACAATGTTGAAGCATGTAAACACAAGAACGTTGGAAAAGAATACTATTATTGTGAAAAAAAAATATGAAATGATATAAATTCTCCCTTATTATCACTTTGAAAATTTTTAATATGAGCTTCAAATTGAGTGATAACATAATTGAGAAAAAAATTTAGAATTGATTACGTCTTACTTTTATATCACATTAAAAAAATCCACGTGAAACGTGAAAAATCATCAATAATAATGAGAAAAAACAAGCATTAGAAAGAGAAGGGTGTCGATAAGGACCCTAAATATCACAATGAATTAATACAAAATGTTTTATAGAAGAAATTACACTACAATGAAAAGGTAGACAACTCTATTTTACCAAAAGACATACATGACAAGTATTATTGGACTGAATGGAAAATTTTAAAACAATCTGGGCAATGAATCATAAATGAAAAGGTGATGTATGACTCAAACAATTATGTCAATGGTCAGTGGATGAGGTGGTGAGATTGCAGGCTGATTGATTGATGGTGGAGGTTTATTTGGACATATGTTGCTTTGTTACCAGAGCCACCAAATAGTAAAGTCTGTTATGTTGTTTACCTAAACCAATCATCCTACTTGTAGTTAAATCCTACAATAGACACCAATAAGAAAAAAATATCATTGAGCAATTAAGGTCTCTTATCAAGAGAATGATAGATAATAGATACACACAACACATTTAAATAATATACATAATTAATGGGTAAAGATATCCTTGTCACAATGTTAGCCTTTTCTCCTCTAAACATCAATACCAATGGTAATGAGCATTTGGTATGCTTCTTAAAGAATAATTTAGAATAGATATAATTTGTTGTGCCATTATCGATGATCCAATTACAAGATGTAACTTTAGACAAATCTGATTTAGTTATGAAATTTGCATAAAGGCTATAACCTTTAGTTTTATTGTTAATGAGTGACAAAAACATGTTTAATTGATCTCGTGAAATACTGATAATTGGTTGCTCACTTTCATGTAAGACAATTATGAACACATGATTGGTTATGTGTTTGTTGTCATTGAAACACTTTGAGCTTGACTCGTATTTTGTTTTTGGATGACTCGCTGGATACCCATGTAATTGATAGTATGTTTGTACCCAATGACCCGTTTCGTCATAGTGTGTACAATAAGGACACTCTTCATCCTCCGCTAAAATTCCTTGCTGTTTTCTCTTGTAATTTGAATCCTTATGACCTATATGAGTGGTCAAAATTATCTGATCTCTCTGATCTTGCACCGAGATGTTCAATTAATCTATTATTGCTATTATGGATTGTCATGACAGCACTACCATTGAAATCATCACCTCCTCTATGTATTGAGCTTAGGAGATGCTATTTTTCTTCTTGTGAAATGGAGGAATATGCTTGATGCATTGAAGGAAGAGGAGTCATTAGAAGGATTTATTTGTGAATGGCACTGTAAGATTCATAATTTCATAAAAAACTGCATCAACTTGCTGCGTTCCATGTATAGTATTGTTATAGGAGGCTAATTCATCCCACAACCCCTTTAATTTTGTGTAATAGGTAGAAACTGAGAGTTGCTCTTGTCGAAGGCAAGCAATCTCACTGAATTTCAAAGATACGAGGTGTTTTGTTTTGAAAAAATTGCTCATGAAAGTCTTCCCAAACTTCATAAACAATTGCACAATATATCGCACTATATAAGATTTCTGGACTAAGGGTGTTAATAATCCAAGAATGAACCATGCCGTTGCACTGGGACTAGGCTGCGTGTTCTTGAGGTTCATTGTCTTCTGAGGAAGCTATGATCGAGACATTGACAAAGCCTAATTTGCTAGAATACCAATTATTATTGATTGCACGTGTATTTATACAAGAATATATACAGTTATTCTCATCTATTGGGAATCAAACATCTCCTCACAATTCATTGTCCTACACACTTAGTATTCCAGTAAGGAACTTATGTATACAAGTTATTCATTCCTAATATATCTCTAACATGATTCCTAACAAGTTTTACTCCTCCAAATTAAATTACACAAGATCATAGAGAGCCCGATAACAGTTTCGTGCAGTATGTAAATTATATGTCGGAGAGAGGGGATGAATATCAAGTGGGATTTGTTGAATTCACATGGAGTCAAATAAACTCGAACCCATCTTCTTGTTTCTGTGGCCTATATGGTTGTCATCACCTTTTCCCTGACACCTTAATAATACTAATTTTTAAGTAAAGTTCAAGATTAAAGGTTAAGAATGATAAATGTGAATAAAAGAAACAAGAAAAATAGTATCTTTTCTTTTTTATAAATGGTCTCTAACAGACTTCTCTAGTCTCAGGTTAATCAAACACAGAAGGGTTTACTGAGATCTAAATTTATGCCAAAAAAAAAAGAAAATTATTTGAAAGCAAAAGCAGTACAAATCATTAGCTAGCATGATTTTCAAAATAGATGGGCAACCAATTTAACTATAGGAAGTGTGAAATCAAAGAAGAATTACAAGTGATTAAGAAAAGAATCGCTGTTTACTGGCAAGTGATTAATTTGTAGTATATTTTTGAAACAGTGTCAACTGCTTGAATGATTGAACTAAGACAGTGTAAAAGACGCTAACACAAAAGGAAATGAGATGGAGGAAGAACTAAAGAAGAGGCACTAGTTTGTATCCTTAATACTTTATGTTTTATTATTAAAAAATAAATAAATCTTGTCTCATTCGAGCATATCAAATCACTCGAGTTCCGAATAGTCGGCATTCTAGTTTTTACTATGTAGAGTAAGACCAAGCAAAGGCCCTCCGTTGCCTATCGCAGCCAACGTGATGCGCTATACATGCCTTCGAAAACAAGCTGCGGTGCTAAAATATCCCAGCACTGATTTTACAACGAAAAGCTATCATCGAATAGAAGATGAGGTGTGATCGGGTGACTCAGCATTCTATTTGTTAGGTTGGTTGCCATTAATGTGCAACAACCATTTGGTATTGCACCAAACATGTGCATTCATACAAGATGTCAAAGATTGGCNTCCTTAATACTTTATGTTTTATTATTAAAAAATAAATAAATCTTGTCTCATTCGAGCATATCAAATCACTCGAGTTCCGAATAGTCGGCATTCTAGTTTTTACTGTGTAGAGTAAGACCAAGCAAAGGCCCTCCGTTGCCTATCGCAGCCAACGTGATGCGCTATACATGCCTTCGAAAACAAGCTGCGGTGCTAAAATATCCCAGCACTGATTTTACAACGAGAAGCTATCATCGAATAGAAGATGAGGTGTGATCGGGTGACTCAGCATTCTATTGACACGACTAAACGAGCCTAGTTGGCACCCTATAAGGACAGGTGGTAAAAGGACAATGCATGGGTATAGAATTCCGAACAGATAGACAGGGATGACAATAGCTACAGCACGTTGGATTTCTTGAAATTGATATTTTATTTATTATTCCAGAATAATTTTTTTATATATTTATAAGCTATTTATTAATGTTCGAAAATCTACCTATATATTTATTATCTAGTGCTATTTATTGTTTAATAAAAAATTAAATAATATATATATACATACATGTATGTATATGTATACACACACATGTATTTACATGTGTGTATATTGTATTTAAAAAATAGATATATTCTACGAATATAAATGATATAAATATATTTTTCCGGTTAAGTTTGAATGGCTTTCGAGATCATGCTTGATAATATTTATGTTTTATTTATTATTTATTAAGTAAAGTAATTATAAAAAAGTTATTTTTTATTTGAGTTGAATTAAAATAATATTTATCATATTTGAATTAAATTATTATTTTTACCCTTACAAAACATTACTTAAAAACTAAAACTATAAAGTGAACATTGTGCGATTAACATTGTTCAATCCTTATAAAAATAGATTGATTTCAGTTTTTAAGTTTTTTTTTAATTTTCTTGAGGGTATAAATATAATTATTATGGTTTTTCAAGGTAGTTTTGAGTGAAAATTTGTTGAGAAACATGTTTCTAAATAAAAAAAAATATAATTCTTGATTTTCTAACCACCATATCAACTAAAATCTAAACAAATCAAATGATACCGTCACTTATTTTTTAAAAAAAAAATTAGGATGGACTCATCTCCCTGGTTATAATTTTTTAAAATAAATTTGAATTACACGTGTTTTCAAAGCAAGTTCATAAGTGGCCCTTGATGAAATACGTCAAATAGACTTGTTAGGGTTTGGTATCACTTGGCCTTTGCTCCTTCTTTTTTTGTTTTAATTTTTTTCAAAAAAAGTAATGCCTTTTCTATATAGTTTTTTTCTCTATTTTTTATTTAAAATAATACCCCTTCTTCTTTTCATTTTATTTGGAGTATCTCTTTCAAATGATGATTTTTTTGTTATACATTTAAATTTTGAAGAGGTTTTTTTAATGATTTATCTATAATATCTTTTGTACAAGTAAGCTTTGTTTTTAAAAATAAATAAATAATTTATTTTTCAGATAATATTCTAACATACACAATTTTTCATAATTTTTTATCCTTTTTATTATATTCAAATAATTTAAATTATGTCTCTATTTCTTTATTTGCTTTAATAAAAAAATTATTTTAACAAATAAATTTAGCAAACACAACTTAGAAAATGTCTCAACTTGGAAGATAAAATATATTGATTTATATCTGTCTTTTAATTTTTTAATTTTAATTTTTAGTTATTTTTTATGATTTTTGATTTATTAACACACATAATTCTTAATTTATTTAATTACATATAAGCATTATTTTTTATTTTCACTTTATTTTTTAACTAAAAAACACGTTGAAAAAATTTATATATATATAATTTTTTTATTTTAAAAAATATCTAACATAAAATGAAGCATAAAAACATTAATATTGTTATAAATACAATATCATTTGGCCGTAACGAATTAAAATACTTATCATTTTAATTTAAAGCTCAACAGCACAGCAATACTTCATTGATACAGAAACTAGTATTATTTTTTGTTTTTCTAAACATTTTATTTGAAAATTGACAACATTAGATCTCAAAGGTAACACCAAAATATTTGAATATCAAAGTAGTTCGTCCCCGTGGGGAAATTGCAAGTGTAATCAAATCTATATTAATAACTACGGGTACGTAGGGCACACAAGGTGTACAGC